>JAVLUZ010000761.1:0-102980 GCA_036768485.1 Mermis nigrescens | reverse complement strand
AGGAATGAACAATATTATACAACAGGCCCAATGAGAAACAGTTAGTAATACCGCAAACTTTAGAAATAAATGATACTTAGCTGGTAAGGTTCAATTCCTGAATTGCCTAACTTCTTATATTCTGTAAGAGCCTGACGACGACAGTAGGTATAACTGTCGAAACGTTGCGTATTAGTGCCAACATTGTATTGTACCTACGGGTTTGAATAAAACATTATTATTGTTTTTATATGACTGCCAATAGACCAAAAATACACTTTCTTTAAATACTTACTATTACACCACGGTTTTTTTGTATTCAGCAAAGATTTTTTTGATGTACAAAGACTCTTAAGGACCCTCTTTGTACATGTACAAAGATTTTTGGAAGACAAAAAGTATAAACAGATGCAAAATTTTCAAAAAATTTTGGCGCTTCGCGCCGAAATAAGTAATTGTCTGTCCTATATATGTTTAAAATGGCAGAATTTGCATTTAAAATTAAAAAATTTAAATTTTTCGGCCGCCGTTTTGAGACAATTTTTAAAAATTTTTGGCGTCAGAAACCCAAAAATTAGCTAAATACACTACCAAAGGTAAAAAACCCTGTTTTACCACACTAAAATCGCTACTGTACCATATAATAGTACACAAAAAAGTGCATGTACATAATGTACAAGACTTCTAGGGACCATCTTTGTACATGTACAAACGGACCCTGTACAAAAAACACTGTTTCACACACAGAAGCCAAAACCCCATGCGAATCGCCGAAATTCCATTTCACGTAATTTTTCTTTTTCTCTGAATTTCAACACAAAAGGATCAATATTAAATGCTTATTAAGTACCTGTTCAAGATAGGCTGAATCATTGGCACGTAATTGAGTTCATTTAGCGGCGAAATTTCGGCGCTCAAATTGGTCAGCGTTTGTATGGAAATGATCTTTTGTAATTCAGAGCAGTCGACGCGGACGAAAGATTTTATAATATGAGGAACGGTAACCTTATCAAGTAAAAAACAAATCTTATCAGAGAAAAATCGAAACTCCTGTTGTATGTACATACATCAGCGTACACAGAGGGATGGGGGCGACCCCTTAGGCCCGAATAGAGTAAAGTAAAGGTAAAGAGGATGGAGAATCCCCTACCTAATTCTGATCGTCCCCCGTCCCCCAAAGTCCGAAAATTTTTGACAACCTTCATTTTTGGCAAAAACTTGCATCTTTTGCCATTTACGGCCAAAAATTAGAATCATTCACCCACCCTCCCCCGATGGCCTGCTCCCTCTACCCGAAATTTCGACCTATTTAAATGTACAGAGAAAGGTATCATCGATACTAATCATCACGGTTACAGTCTTCTAAACATTCAGTACACGAAGTCATGATACAGAGTATAATCAGTTTCTCTGTAGGAACCTCATTGCACTGTGAAAAAAGCTTGAAATCTCAAAACTTTTTAATGTGGGGCTAAAGAAGTTTACGCAGTGCCAAGAAAATAGTGATCACGTATAGTTAAAAAACTAAAAAACCTACTCGTGTTTTATGCCGGATCTCTAGAACTGCAGTATTTAAGCGGTTAAATTTTTCAAAATAACAGAAATTAGTTCTAAAAGGTGAAAAAGGTAAAAGCTATGTCTAATTTCAAGCGATTAATGTTTCAAATTGACCATAATGGAAATACCTTCTGTGTGTAACTGTCCACATTTAAGCCTCAAGAACGCACTTATCCAGATTATTTGCCATTTAAACGACGAACAAAAAGGAATAATGACAAAAATTACAAATAAATAATAAAAATATTTTTAAAAAATAAAATAAAAATAAATAGAATATGAACAGAAAATTAGTGGTACCAATTTTTTTGTACAAGGCCCCTTTGTACATATACAAAGACAGTCTCCAAAAGTCTGTATATTTTATACGGCGCGAAACGCTGGGTAATTTACATGATTTTTACCATTTTCAAGTATAATTTGCGGCCTTTTTATTAAAAAATAGTTGAGAAACTTAAAAAATTAAGTCACTTTTACCATCCTATATATATATAATACATATATGCAATTTCCATGCCTTTTGAAGATTAAACGGTAAATTTTCATATTTGTACAAAACAATTTCAACACATTTATAGACCATAAGTTAAAATCAAGTTTAATCTTCTAAAAGACAAACATTTTAAATAGCTAAATTAGTGTGAAAACTGAAGCCCTAAATATTTTGGCTGGTTCAAGCTTTTAACTCAATACTGGAGGTTTATAAAAAGGAATAAAACAGAAATCAGCGCGAAACGCCGAAGAATTTTGACGTTTTTGACTTTTGAACTAAATTTTTAGTTATAAAGGTATACAGAACCGAGAATTACTAATTCTGGCGTAAAGCGCCAAAAATTTCAAAAATCTTTGACATTGTTACCGTTTGTGTCCTCGCAAAAACCTTTGTACATTTACAAAGATGGTCCCGAAAATTTTTTTCACGTGGGAAAATCATTGCCGAATACAAAACTATGGCTAGCAGCACTGTTTTTTTGTAATCGGCAAAGATTTTTCCCGATGTATAAAGACTTTTCGGGACCGTCTGTGTACATGTACAAAGATTTTTGGGAAGACAAAAAATGCAAAAAAGGTCTAAAATTCGCCAAAAATTTCGGCGCCTCGCGCCGAAATGAGTAATTGTGTGTCCTATATATCTTTATAATAGCAGAAATTACATTTTGAACGGAAAAATGTCAAATTTTTCAGCGCGTCGCGCCGTTTTAGGGCGATTCTTGATGATTTTTGCCCTCATGAATCCAGGAATTAGCTGAAATACACTACCAAAGGTCGAGCAACTCTGTTTTACCACACTAAAGTCGCTACCGTACTATATCATAGTACCCAAAAATTTGTGTGTACAAAATGTACAAAGACTTTTAGGGACCATCTTTGTACATGTATATAAAAACGGACCTTGTACAAAAAAACACTGGCTAGCAGTAGTTTCCGGAACACACAAAAAATTGGCTAGAGCTAATCTTTAGGCATGGTCCTCAACTACAAGAGATTATGAATCCATTACAATCTAGCCTAGCTTAGTAGACATGTTTATGCATCAGTACAGATAACAAACATACATACACACACCTGGGCAATGCCCCATATCGGCCAATCACCAGGACAGGGCCGAACCAAAAGTTGGACGGGGCGAAGGGGTAACTTGGACGGGGCTATGCTTTGTACAGAGAGAAAATTTTGGAAATAATTCAAGGAAATGCTAGATGCAGTATATCATGATCAGTTTGCAAAACATGCACAGGAACCATCTTATTACACTGTTCGACACCTTTTTCATGGATGGACCCACCTATTTTCATTGACTGACCTACTGCCCACCTTTTTCAGGCAAGGACCCACCTTTTTTCAGGGACAGACCCACCTTTTCAGGGTCTAGGGACCCACCCATTCTTTTGGCTGGAAGTTGGACGGGGCGAACCGCCAGCCATTGCCCAAGTATGCACATACATGGTGAGTACAATATTGACCCCAAAAAAATCATGACTATCAGAAAGACCAAACTGATCAGAAAGGAGCAATAAAATAGTACGCAGGAATCAGATATTTGCAAGAATAAGCATCAAATTCGATAAAACAATGAATTCTCGCAAATGGCCTGGCGAAACGGAAAATTGCCAAGGGTCAGAGAAACGATCCAAATCATCGATGGGTGGATTGAACAAAAGCATCATTTTTCGAATTTTTCATCGGGCACTATCCATTGGTATCAAAAATCGCAAAAAAGTAAAAGAATTTCAAAAATAGAATTACGGAATCTCCTAAGGGGTATTTGGAGTAATCCAAATCATATGTACTCGCACATGGTCTTAGGTAGGAATTTCAGAGATTTTCACCTCCCCTGAAGTTTTTTCATTCTCCCCTCCCAGAAATTCTTTCACCCCACGCCCCTCTCAGAAATCTATTACCCACCCCCACAGAATTTGCGATTTTTCAAACAATTTGTGAAAAAGTACTTTTTTAAAGCGTTTTTAGCTGTCTGCTTACTCAAAAATGTCAAATAATCAGCGCTCCTCACTATGCACTAATTCGTTGACTATATTTTATTCAATTATGCTCTAAAAAGATATAGCATCGTCAGAAACGCCAAGAATTATACTTCTGATGCGTATCCACCTTTTTTAAGCCCAAAAAAGCACTTTAATATCTCAATCCCATAATTTCCATGCTTGCTGCATGCTTGCTGCGCATTTCTGATTTAACCCCCCTACGCACACGTGAGTTCCGATCATGCATGTAACGGTTCAAAATTTAGGTTGAAGGTCCCCGGCCATGTTTAGGGGAAGAGGGGGGTAAACGAATTCCAATTTTTGGCCAAAAACGGCCAAAAAAACATAAGAAGGGCCAAGAAATTCAGTTTTCCAAAAATCGTAAGTGTACAAATGTTCTGCCTTTAGGGGAGCTGAGGGGACAACCAACATTGGGTGGGGGGTCAGTAATTTTCGTTTAAAAAAAATCACCTGCAACAGCGTATGATTCTGAGCATTGACGGCCATATTTCCTATACATTGAATGATCATAAGATTCACGCACGAACTTATACTGTCGTCCATCAACATTCTGATGAGCTGATCCACCGCTCCATTATTTCGGAAGAGATTCTTAGAGAAGATATTAACACGTAAGGCAGGAAGTAAAAAATTGACGTATTGTTAAGACCAACCAGTGGAAAACAAAGCATAAGATAAAGTATCGATTTTAATTAAGAATGCAGCTAAAGAACAATTCCAAGTCGTATTGTTTTATTTCCACTACAAAAGATTATTTAACAAATCTTATTTTACGACATTTTCGAGCAAATGTTATTTCAAAAGAGGAACATACGATAGACCATTGAGTTATCCCATTCGTTAAAAAATTTTAAATCGTCCTGGAATGAGAAAATAATTCGAAAAAATCAAAATTTGATCAAATTAAAAAAACCAAAAAAATTATTCTAAAATATTGCTAGCTCACTTTCTAGCTGGCAAGTTCGGAAATTAGCGCTAAATGTAGCGCTTTTCGATATTTGCCGTTAAGGTAACCAGAAAATTTGGAAAAATTATTCATCCAACAGTGATCACGCAGTTTAAATTCTCGATCGCTCCGCATACGAGTGATATTTTTAGATTTCAACTTCTTCTTGCATAAACGATAAGCAGGCACGTAGCTGGCCGTCCTAATAGGGGGACCAACACAAAGTTTAGGGAGACTAAGCCCAAAAAAGCCAAAATAGCACAAAATAACATTTAAAGTCATATTTTTCCGATTTTTCTGAATTTTAGGGAGTCCGGTCCGGACCCCCCATTCCCCCCAGAGATACGTGCCTGACGATAAGGCCTTTCATGCAAAGAACAAGAAAATTTGACAATGAGCGAGTTCCTCGCTTCCTGTACCTACAATCAGCTCATTTGTTCAAGCTGCACACTTAATAATTAAACGTGTAGATGTTTGCAATCGGATTCGAGCATTAGGTAGATTTTCATACGATTTAAGTTTCTGATTGCAAGTTGTGCCCACATAAATAACACTAGATAAGAACTCAGGAAAATTTCGGCCGCTACGATTGAATATATCAAATTCAGGATAACATGTTTCCGTCAAAACAGTCGAGCCTAAACTAATATAAATATAATTTATTTACAAAAAATTTGCCGATACAATATTCGGAGATTTTTCATCGAATGCAAATGGAAGGCGTACAAAAATAAAGTTGTGTTGCCTGATTTATAGTAAAGGCAGCCAAGTTGCACATCGTAGTTACGACTTTCAGCAGAGTTTCTTCATCTCGCTGCTGCAGAAGGGCAGCTAGATTTTTTGCTTCTTCTTCGCTTAGGAGTTTGTTGGAGCCATACAATGAATTCAGAGTATCAAGCAACTTTTTCTGGTACTGTGCCGATGAAAATCCATTAACGCCCAACTTTTGAGGCTGAGTGCGAATGACGATGTTGTCTGTAGTTTCAAGTCTCGGTCTTGTGCTGTCGTTCTCGGTTCTATATACAAAACACGTCAAAATTTGTGTAATAACTAATAATGGCTCAAATTTTTGGGTGGGTTCATAGACAAACACACCTGACAAAGATCGGTCTTCCCATTGTTACCAGCAATCCAATTTTTCGGTTGGTTGTTTTTATGCAAAGTGGTTGGTTGGTTATTGGTTAGGTTTTAATTAGTTGTTTTGGATATATTTGTCGTTATTGGTTAGTCGGTTATTGATTGGTTGGTTGGCATTGGTTCGTTGGTTGGTTGGTTGTTGGCTGACTGTTTCTTCTTTGGTTGATTGATTAATTGGTTTTATTATAATTTATTTTAAATTTTATGCAATTTGTTTAGCCTTTTGCATTAAATTTGTTACTGGCACCGATATATCTTCCTATTTGGAACTAGCCCGGCTCCCATTACTACGGGGCGGGTTGAATCAAAGTAATTCGTTGGTAAGGTGTGGTCAGGTACTGACATGCACAACATGAGAATTCTAGGGAAGGGAGGGGTGAAATTTTAAAGTGCCTTTTTCGGGTCCAAAAATGATGGGTAGGCGTCCAAAACGTCGTTTTTTCGGCGTTTCTGATGATGTTCTATCTTTCTATATCATAAAAACGTAGAAAAAATACGAAAAAAGTCAGAAAAGTCGAACAAATCGAACAAAATTTAGTCAAAACATGAGTATATTGTGGCGCCAAGCGCCTAAAATTATACACTTTGAGCAAATAGATGGCTAAAAACGCTAAAAAAACACCTTTTCGAAGGATTATTAGGAAATTTTTGGAAACTTTCGAAAAACGCGAATTCTATAGGGAGCGGGGGTGAAAATTTTTTCTGGGGTGTACACATTTCTACCCGCCCGCGACCCGAACGCTTCGCAAAAAGTGTTACTTCGTCCTAAATTCAGCTGATTGTATTAATTCGGCGCGAACCATCAAAATTTTCACGAGTTTTTGGTTAAATTCACACATAAAACTCGACCTAGAGAGCTGAAATAACTTGTGCTACGCAATCAGAAATAACACAACGATTGCATATGCTGATTGAATCTCATAATAGTCACCAATTCGCGTATAAATTAAATGCAACACAAAGATAAAAAAGTCAATTTTATCTTCAAACGGCAGAAAACAGTGCAAAGTTGTCAAATAGTTCTTATTTTCTACATTACACCTTTATAAAACAGTAGAGATACCTAGATATAAAAGATGTTTAAGTCTGTACAAATATGCTTAAAATTACACAAATATAGATTTTGGAGTGTTTAAAGCCCGCGCGTGGAGCTTACTAGATTGCAATTCCGATATTTAGCGCGAAGCGCCCAAAATTTTTTGAAATTCTGCTAAAAAATATTTAAAAAAAACCTTAAAATTACTATCACTTTGCCACAAAAAGTCTTTGCACATTGTACAAAAATTGCTCCAAAAGTCTTTGTACGAGCCTCAGAATCTTTGACTCGTACAAAAAACAGTGGGTCAGATACCTCGAGAAGCATTAGTATATATTATAAGTAGAAAAAATAATGTAATTTTTTTTAGCTTTTGAGCAAAAACATAAAGCAAGTGACACCGTCAAAACGATTCTTGGAATCTCAATAGATATTCAGCCTCTGTTGCATCATTTTTAAATTAACATCCTCTTACATTCAGTGATCGGACCGAGGCCTCGGCAAGGCTCGGCGTGTTTTAGAGCCTCGGCCTCGGCGCCGAGGGCGAAGCTGAAAAGTGCCGAGGCGCCGAGGGTTAAAATCACATTTGAATAAGTTTAATATATCCGTTGAATATTAACTAATTAGAATGCATCTGCAGTACACAGGCTGTTTTTTACCTATAGACTTTTCTTATGCTTTTAGGCGCGAACCCAGTCAAACCAAGTTACATACAGCAAAGTGCCAATTGCTTATTCATATAATGACTAGGTTTTTATCTCATGCTCGCTACATGGATCAGAAACACACATTCCCGTAGGGAGTAAGGCAGGGGTATTACCCCCTCAGAGTACAAGACTCAAATTACTATCAGACGATTTTTGGTGAAGATCTTTTGAATATTTTTGAACTTAATTTTTAGTACGGCAAAAGTGCATCTAATTATTAGAATTTTACGAAGTGATACAGTATTTTTGAATGTAAGCAAGAGTAAATAGACAAACTATCACTGCATGTAACAGCTCAAAATTTTCGATGAGGGGCTCCTCGACATACATGTAACGGCTGGAAATTTTGGTTAGGGGTCCCTGGCCATTCTTAGTGGAGTGTGGGGGTTAGCGATTTCGATTCTAGGTCAAAAATGGCAAAAACCCCTAAAAATAGACAACAAAGCGCAAGTTTTCGCCAAAAATGGGGAGAATGGGTCAAAATTTTCTGACGTTGGGGGGTTATGGGGAGGACGTCCAACTCTGGGTGGGTGGGAAATCCCCCAAAACCCTCTGTTACACGTATATATAGTTTTCGGCGATTTTGAGGGGAGGGGGTAAATGACTACTAATTTTTGGCCGAAAATCGCAAAAACGCACCTAAAGATGGTCAAAAATGAAGGTTTTCGCCAAAAATCAATTTCGGCTCACGCATTTATTTTTGGAGCCATTTTAATACGATGTTAAATTATTTTCTAGGACAAAGTGATATAAATTTTATCGTTTTTCAGTATTTTTTTAGGGAATTTCAAAAAAAACTTTTTGGCGCTTCGCGCAAAATATCGCTAATATACTGTATTTAGATAGAAGCAAGGGAATTAAACACTCCAAAATCATTTTTTTTATCTAGGCATTCTTATCACACATGCACATAGGGGGAATGAGGGGGTATTACCCCCTCGAGGGGTCAGCTAGACCGGTACTGTCCGGCGATTTTGAGCAAACGGGTCTTGTTCTGCATCATTTTTGACATCAAAATCAGTAAAAATGTCAAAATTTTTCCGGCGCTTCGCGCCAGATTAGTACTTTTAAGTACTTTTTACTCAAAAAGCGCCCAAAATTTATAAATTTTTTCATTTTTTAGTGTTAAAAGTGATATAATGCGGTCAAAATGGACTAAAAGTGCTTTTAAAATGTGTTATTAACACGAAAAAACGTTTTATAGGTTATTTTGACCATTTTGATCATTAAAACAGCAAAAAAATCGTGAACGTTAAATTTACTGTTTTAGATTTTTGGCATTTCACCCCCCCCTGCCGACCCCGACCTTGTGCACCTATGATTCTTACGCAGATTTAAATATCTTTTGTATCTATTTATATTGTTTTTAAAAATTTTATGCAAAAAAAAGTACTATTTAATAACTTTGCACTATTTTGCCGTTCCAAGATAAAATTGTTTAATTTATCCTGATGTTGCATTGGATTTATAAGCGTAGTGGTGCTTATTACAAGATTTAATTGGCATATTACAATGTCTGTAATATTTCTGATTTTGTAGTACAAGTTGTTTTAGCTTTCTCAGTCGAGTTTTATATGTAAATTCCATCAAAAGCTCATAAAAATTTTGGCGCTTCGTGCCCAACTAATATTATCAACTAAATTCAGGCCGAATCATCACATTTAGGACCACGGTTTTTTGTATTCGGCAAAGATTTTTCCCGAGGTACAAAGACTTTTCAGGACCGTCTTTGTACATGCAAAAAGATTTTTGGGGAGACATAAAGTGTAAAAAAGTGTGTTATTTCAGAAACCTAGAAATTAGCTAAGATACTCTACCAAAGGTCGAAAAACCCTGTTTTACCACACTAAAATAGCTCCTGTGCCATATAGTAGACAAAAATTTGCATGTACGAAATGTTCAAAGACTTTGATACCTTATTTGTACATGTACAAACGTATCTTGCACAAAAAACATTATTTAGGACTGCATGCCGGTTGCAGGTCACAGTGGCAGTATGTAAAAATTGTATGTTTGAACTTTATATATCTACAAAAATTCGTCCGCTAATACAGAGACCTTCTCGGAGATCTTTGTGCAAGCACAAAAGAAGCTCGTACAAAAAATAGTGTTGGCTTATAATAATACACTACTTAATTTACTGGTCCCCCATTTTCGGATTTCACCCCTCCCTCAACTATGGGGCCAGTTTCACAATGCGTACTTTAGCGCTAAAGTCGACTTCGGAAGGCAAAGTCGACTTTTCCAGACTCGACTTTGAGTTTTTCGGTTTCACAGAGCGTAATTCAGTCTCAAAGTCGACTTTGCATCTGCAGTCGACTTTAAAAAAAGACGTTTTTCAAAGACAGGTCGCATCGCTCTTTGGAACCAAAGTCAGACTTAATTTCGCATGTTTCTGATGATCACCTTACTGCAAAGATAAAATTTATTGATAAATACATTTTCTCAGTCACTTTATTAGAGATTATAGATGCACACAGATAGATACCAACTAATCTTGTGTGTATCTCTTAGTGTTTGTGTTAGCCTATCAGCAAATTTGTTGCGCTTTCGCTATTTATTACGCAATTAACTTTGGTGAATGATAGTGAGAAGTAATGGAAGTCGATTCGAAATTTCGGGACAGGGTTTGTCGGCCATTTCTATTTTTTGGCCAAAAATAACAGAAAAACTCTTAAAAATGGTTTAAATTAATTTTTTGCTCAAAACTGAGTAAAAAAGGAAATTTTAGTCATTGCTTACCGGTGCTGATTGGATGATACCTAATTTCCTCCTTATTAAATTTATTATCCTGCTGCACATGCGGCATAGTTAGGTGCGTAATGTTTTACGACGATTCTTCAATGTAATAAATAATACTTTTACAATCATTGTTCCAAGGTAAGAGTTCAATCAACGTTCAAGACATATACGATCCGGAAGAATCATTTAAAAAGATTTATTCCTAGGTGACCCGACGTGTCTTCGATTTAGATCGAGGACACGTCTAAGTTAGAGCATTTGCATAAAATATTTGCCGAAATTACGAAGTACAAAATATTATCCAATTTTTTACTCATTATTTCTGCAAGAAAAACTCCTAGGTATACTAATATATTGAGTGCCAAGTTCTCAATTTTTATCATAAACTTTGCACTTATTTGAATACGTAAGTTCATCAACTTTAACTCATTTAGGCAAACTATGACGTAAGCTATCAACCTACATAAAAGGGTTGAGCTAAAAAAACATATAAAGTAGACGTATATCGTTTGCACTGTTGAAGGCAACTGTGGAAGCTCAAAAGTTGACTTGGGAAAGTCAAAGTCAAAGCTCATGTTGTGAAACCCGTTTTCAAAGTCGACTTTTCTAAGATGACTTTTGCGAGAAAAGTAGGCTTTATGCGGCCAAAGTCGACTTTGCCAAAGACGCTATTGTGAAACTGGCCCCTGGACCTTATGAAACTATGATCGGAAAGTACAGTGCAGTTTCCGTCATATTATCTACCATACCAGAATTGGATGACTGAAAAAGCGTGTTTAAACATACTTTACTGCAAAAATTGAGCACAACATTGGCTGCAGTTCTGTCTTCACATAGCTTATTTCGTTTGTTCAATTATTACTTCGACACTATTTTCTTATTTATGTAATAAAACCTTTTAACTGCTTGTTTAGCCATATTTTGTATTAACATTTCCAAGTCTCCAACGGCAACTTGTTAAATTAAAGATGCTGTAATGCTGCTGACTTTATTCAATAAATCCTTCACACATTTAATCTACTATTTTCAGAAAAATGAGCTTGCTAAGCGAGAGTTGTAAACTAAGAGGAGCTTAAAGTTTAAACCTACCATTAAATTATAAAGATAATAATAAAAGATTTAAAGCTTTAAGAAAAGAAAAAATGTGGTAAATTGAAACAAATTTAAAGGATATGATGAAACATTATTATTGAGAATAGGACGATCACGTGCTATGTATAATGACTCCTTGATTAAAAGATCAAAAGAGTTGGATGCTTGACTGATAACCTTGAAGCAATCTGATGTAATTGGATGATTGCTATTTGGATCTGATGTAATTGAATATAATATGATCTGATGTAATTGAATATAATATAATTGAATATAATATAATATGATCTGATATAATTGAATCTGATGTAATTGGATGATTGCTATAACTCAAATAGCGATCATCCAATTACATCAAGATTGCTTCAAGGTTATCAGTCGAGCATCCAACTCTTTTGATCTTTTAATCAAGGAGTCATTATACATAGCACGTGATCGTCCTATTCTCAATAATAATGTTTCATCATATCCTTTAAATTTGTTTTAATTTACCACATTTTTCTTCTTCTTAAAGCTTTAAATCTTTTATTATTATCTTTATAATTTAATGGTAGGTTTAAACTTTAAGCTCCTCTTAGTTTACAACTCTCAGCTTAACAAGCTCATTTTTCGAAACTATTCCTTCTTAATCAGTCTAATCTACTATTATTGAAAATAAGAATGAATTGTTTGACATACGTTAAAGTGTTTAATATTACGATTATTCTCTAGCTCATGTGCATACAAAATATTCTAAGAGTACTATTTATGGGTATACAAACTTGACCCTCAGCCTCGGCCGAGGCTAGGATTTTAAGTCACCCTTACCTCGGGCCGAGGCCGAGGGTCCAAAAAGTACACTCGGTCCGATCACTGCTTACATTGCAAAAATTTGCCAATTCCAGCATGTCAAAAACGAAAGCGCCTTTTAAAAAACACGACCGCGCCAGGGATCGAACCTGGAATCTCCCGCTCCGTAGGCGGGCGCCTTATCCATTGGGCCACGCAGCCGCGTGCGGCGTGGCGTAACCAAATTCTATCGTGAGAGGCCAAAAAAATTGTGTATAACCGTTTAGCGCCATATCTTTAAAGGGCGTGTAGTGTACGTGTGTCTACACTTAATCAAATTTTAAATTTAGTTCAATTTTAATGGGAGAAGCGAAGATGGAACCACCCTCGCTTTTACAGCTGAGGAGTCTAGGGCACAGGAGCACAGCAGGAGAAAGGTAAAATCCGTAAATGGAAATGGAAAATGAAAAAAGGGTAGAAGCCGGAAATGGAAAATGGAAAAACTGGTTAAATCCGGAAAAAAGGGAAATGGTAAATTTTCCATTTTCGAATTTTCCTCTTAAAATGGCTCCCTCGTGAAAGATTCAACTAAAATCGTGGATATTTTGATGTCTTTATTTCAAATTTCGTGTCTATGGCTAAGATAGAGAATCCCCGGAAAACGGAATCCAGAAAATGGAAGCGGAAAATAGAAAATTTTCCTTTTCTGAATTTTTCCACCGAAAATGGTCCTTTTACGGAAGAGTTTGCCAAAATCGTGGATATTTTGATGCCTCTATTTGAAATTCCGTATCCATAGCTAAGATGGAAAATCGCCAAGAATGAAAAAATAGGTAAAATTCGGAAAACGGAAACGGAAAATGGGAAATTAGCCATTTTTGAAATTTTTCACTGAAAATGGTTATTTTATGACAGGTTAAGCTAAAATCGTGAATATTTTATCGTCTTTATTTGAAATTCAGTATCCGTGGCTAAGATGGAAAATCGCCGATAAATGGAAAAAATGGGTAAAATCTGGAAAATGGAACATAGAAAATGGAAATGCAAAATGTTCAATTTTTGAATTTTTTCACGGAAAATGGTTTTTATGAAAGATTTAGTCAAAATCGTGGATATTTCGATGTTTTTAGTTAAAATTTCGTATCCATGGCCAAGATGGAAAATCGCCGAAAAATGGAAAAATGGGTATAATCCGGAAAGTGGAAAATGGAAATTAAAATTGGAAACTTTTCTATTTTCGAATTTTTCAACTGAAAATGATCCTTTAGTGAAAGATTAAGCTAAAATCGTGGATATTTTGATGTCTTTACTTGAAATCCCGCATCCATGGCTAAGATGGAAAATCGCAGGAAAATGGAAAAATCGGTAAAATACGGAAAATGGAAACGGAAAATGAAAAATTTTCCATTTTGTGGCGATTTACCGCCTCGGCCATGGATATGAAATTTCAACTAAAGACAAAAATATCCACGATTTTAGCTTAATCTTACATAAAAGAATCATTTTCAGTGAAAATTTCGAAAATGGAAAATTTTCCATTTTCTGTTTCTATTTTCCACTTTCCATTTTCCGGATTTTACCCACTTTTCCATTTTTAGGCGATTTTCCATCTTAGCCATGGATTCGGAATTTCAAAATAAAGACATCAAAATATTCACGATTTTAGCTGTATCTTTCATAAAAGTACCATTTTCAGTGGAAATATTCGAAAATGGACAATTTTCCATTTCCCGTTTCCTTTTCCAGTTTTCCAGATTTTACCCATTTTTCAATTTTCAATTTTACAGCTTTTACCCATATTTCTATTTCCCATTTTCCACTTCCAAGTTTTACCCATTTTCCATTTCCGGATTTTACCCATTTTCCATCTCCATTTCCGGATTTTACCCACGCCCTGCACAGCACGGCCGATCTGGCAAGAGGATCAGCAATTGAGCTTTTTCGGGCCAAAATGACCCCAAAATTTGTATGAGCGCTAAAATAGGATTTAAAGAATTCTCACTAACCGTGTGGCAGCTCTATTCGGGAAATAAAATGAGCCTTTTCCGGTGTCGGATTCAGCCGTCAAATTGGGTTCTTGAATAATATCAGAAAGATTGACTCCATGGGACGATTCATCCTTGCATATTGTTCCTAAATCTGATGATGGGATTTTTGAATAATTTGATCGCTGAGGAACTTCCTTTCTAACTTCACATGAGTCATCTGGACAAAATTCTGACGTGGAAGTTTTAGCATACGAATTATGTTGTTGGCCCATCTTATGTTCTACAGAAAAACTATCATAAACAAAGTGAGTTACTTCACATTTATTCTTTGTTCTTTGCTAAAAAAACATTTTCTAACATCATTTCTAAAATTACCACATACGACAAAATGACAGCAATAAATTTTATAACCGTACAGAAATATAATCTTGAAATAAGTTAATTAATCTAATAGCAAATATCAGGTAATATATGTAAACCGATTTTAACACTTGAATAAAAATAAATTACTTGAAAAATTCATGACAAATATATGACTGAATGAATAAAACTATATTGGAAAAAGGCTACGGCATAATATAAACACACATGTAGTGCATACTGAGCGTTATGTAAGCACACATACATTCAATGCACACAGACGTTATTACTAACTAGCCACCACAGTTGAAAAAGCAGTGGTTTTACTAGCCTAGCCATAGAAGCTATCCGGATCATTTGGGTATAAATCTTTTTTAAACTTGCTCAATTCAGCTTGAATTAAAATAAATCATCTACATTAGGCTTATTTAAGAAAATGTGCATTTAAGCTGCAAGTCAAGCGAAGCTAGTCTAAAAGTAAAATAAACTTAAAGGGCATCAAACAACCCACCACAATAGTCATTACAAATAGTGGACTTTGTAGGATTCCTTCCAGCGCTTTTATGCCATCGCTTGCATGCTACATAAGCAGCACAGCCGATTCCAGCTGATAACAGGCTGTAAAACAAAGCTTTGTTGCGAAAAATTAGTCCAGCGATCCCGATATTCCAGCGAAGTGAAAACACTGAAGCCGTATTAGTGCAGCAGAGCTTTAAAGACTCGCTGTTAAGTGTCGCCATGCTACTATATTAAAAGTGCAGATATGTACGTATAAGCCAATAAGAAAATTGCCTGAATAATAATTTGCGTGCAGAGCCGCATAGGATACCTGCTAAGAAATTATACTTCACCCTGATTTTAGCATTTTGCCGCTCAAATATCGTTATTTTGCGTAATTTCTTGTAGCCACTTAGATTCAACTCTGTATGGACTCAACCAAGACCTTGCAGTTGGATATCAAGCGCTCTAACACTGAGCTATCTGGCTGTTGGGATGACATAAATAAGTTCATATGATTAGGTCAGCGATTTTCCAAGGTGCTTGAGACTCTCTCACTCTAACGCAAGCAGTTTAGTTTTCAACTACAAAGACTAGATTCCTTGAGGATTCGTTATGGTGCAAGCAAGACATAACCTAAGTCTAAGTTGATAGGGATGTCGGGGATGCATCTCACTCAGATCATTGTGCTCACTCAATTCGTTGCATCCCAGCACTCAGGCTTAATTTATGTCTGGCACCATAATACATGCACAAAAAATGCTTAAGCCTAAGCCTGAAATATTTTGTTCGTTTACTAATTTTCACTTACATTCATAATAGTGCAGTAAACGGACTAAGCCTGAATAATGGGATGCAACGAACGGAACAAGCGTAGCGAGTGGGTTGAGTTGCATTATATGCATTCCCACCAGCTTAGGCTTCGATTATGTCTGGCAAAATTATGAATCCTCAAGCAATCTGCTGACGTCGGCAGTTGGAAACTAAACTGCTGAGTTCAATCAAAAGCTTAACTGTTGGCGCCAAAGAGAGTCAAGCACCTTGAAAACTTAATGTAATATGAAATTGTTAGTCAACTTATTCATTATCAGCCGGATATCTTATAGCGCATAACTTACAATCAAAAGGTCCTAAAGTAAAATCAAACCTCAGTGACTCCAAAAGAGACAATTTATGCCAAAATAGCGATATTTGAATCGGAAAATGCTAAAATTCTGGATGAGGTAGGTATTAACCAATAAGTACACAACAAAGAAGCATAAGCGACAAGGACGTTCTATACACGTCAACAGAATAGTGCTTGCTTTACAAAATATTGTAACGCACGCGCAATACCTTTATTTAATCATTTAGTCTTTTTTCCATTAAGACACTTTTTGAAGCAACAAATTGAGAAAATGCCATATTAATTAGGTAAACCGTACATTAGAAAACTTTATTTTTAGTTAAAAACTGAAGACTTCTAAGCATACATAAGTGGTTTAGTTAGGATGGCCACCGAGCGAGTGAGATGAAGCAATTACCTATAGTCCAACCTAAATGGTTTTCATCCACAAAATATTTCTTCAACTTGAAATACAAGTAGGACATTTCTTTCCCTCTTAAAAAGCCATTTTTGACGCAAAAAATACCCCCACCCAAAAAAAACAAAATACCCCCTCCCCCTAGGATTCGATTTTTTGAAATTTTTCTTCGGTTGGTGGACTTTAAAAAATCGGTTGCTGAGGTCCAAAAATCAATTGCTAGGGTCAAAAAATCAGTTAGTGGGATCCGAAAATCGGTTGTTGGTTTTTTAAAATTCTTGGCTACGAAAATCGGTTGCTGGGGTCCTAAATCAGTTGGTGGGCTCGAAAATTCTGTTGGTGGGGTATAAAAATTGGTTGCTGAGGTCCTAAATCAGTTGATTGGCTCCAAAAATCAGTTGGTGGGCTCCAAAAATCAATTAGTGGGGTCCGAAAATCGGTTGCTGGGGTCTAAAAACCAACTGGTGGGCTCCAAAAATCGGTTGCTGAGGTCTAAAAATCGATTGATGAGGTCAAAAAATCAGTTGGTGGTGTCCAAAAATCGGTTGCTGGGGGTCTTGAAATCAGTTCTTGGCTCCAAAAATCGGTTGCTATGGCCTAAACATCGATTTCTGGGGTCCTAAATCAGTTGGTGGGCTCCAAAATTCTGTTGGTTGGGTCTAAAAATCGGTTGCTGAGGTCCTGAATCAGTTGGGCTCCAAAACTCAGTTAACGGGGTCCGGAAATCGGTTACTGAGATCTTAAAACCAGTTGGTGGGCTCCAAAAATCGGTTGATGGGGTCCTAAATCAGTTGGTAGGCTCCAAAAATGGGTTGCTGGGGTCCTAGATCGGTTGCTAGGTTCAAAAGTCGGTTTCTGACATAGGTGGGCAGCAACAAAATTCTGAGGGAGAAGGGGCTTGAGTGTGTTAAAGATTTTTAAAGGTCAAAAATGGTCTTAAAAATGGTGGTATGGCGAAAAACACCATTTTTCGACATTTCCTATTAAGCTATATCCATTAGCATCAAAAAATTGCGAAAAAAAACAAAAAAATTTTGAATTCTGAGGGGTTGTTTTGGTTTCTGGGGAGAATCTGGCTTTCTGGGGTTGCATACCCCAAACCCCCCCCCGAACGCACACGTAAGTTTGGTGGGGTCTAAAATCGGATGGGAGCTCCAAAAATCGGTTGCTAGTGTCTAAAAGTCGGTTGCTGGGGTCTAAAAATCAGTTGGGAGGTTCCAAAAATTGGTTGACCCCAGCAACAGATTTTTGGACCACAGCAACCGATTTTTGGACACCAGCAATCAATTTTTAGACCCCAGAAACCGGTTGTGTAACCCAGTAACCGAATTAAGACCCCGTCAACCAATTTTTGGATCCCACTAATTGACCCATCGACTGATTTTTAGACCCCAGTAACCGATTTTTAGACCCCAGCAAGCAACCAATTTGTAGACTCGAGCAACCGATTTTTGAAGCTCAGCAACTAATTTTTGGACCCCGGCAATCGATTTTCAGCCTTCAGCAACCGATATTTGAGCCCTGTAACTAATTTTTGGATCTCAGCAACCAATTTTCGGACCCCCAGCAACCGATTTTAGCTACACTGTTGGTGGCATCTCATTTTGTAGAATGCCTGAAAAAAGTTTTTGTATAAAACATAGGGTGCAACTGGTGGACCCTCCGGTTGGTACCGAACCTGCTCCGGCTGATACCCGGTTGAACCTGCTTGAACCACTTGCCCAGGTGTGATGTTCAGATCATGTTATCTCTTACGCAAGTTTGGCCCTTTTTAATCATTTTTGATTAATTGCTAAAACTGAAAACGAAATTTAGCAACTTCTGCTTGATTGACCATTGATAAAATGTGCTCACACCCCGTCAAGAAATCCTAGCTGTGGGGCTGACTACGCCACTTGATTCTAAGAGTTAATAAAGATGTTACATGTGAGTGAATCATTCGTGCAACGCCCGATGAGGCAACGGCAATTTCATGATGCCAAGACCAGAACTTGTTATGGCAGTAAAATTTGCGAAATCGATAGATGAGATTATTCAAAGAATGAATCCAATCGTAACGTACGTTGAAATCTGCATGGCCGGCGGCGGAAAACATTTTTATATTCCCCAAAAATCATCAGCTGGCCCGCACGTCTGGCATAGACGGTGCTGCCTTAACAAGTCCCGGTCTTGGCACTACGCGTGGGCGTATGGGGGTTTGGGGGCTATGCACCATACATGCACATAGGGGGGCGGATGAGGGGTGGGTATTACCCCCTGAAGGGTCAGCGGGTAAGGTACTGTCCGGCGATTTTGAGCTGATGGAACGTTTTTTGCATCATTTTTGAGGTAAGAAGTAAAAAAGTCAAAATTTTTCCGAACTTTTAAGTACTTTTTACTTAAATAGCGCCAAAAATTGATAAATTTTTGCTTTTTTAGTATTAAAAGTGATATGATGCAGTAAGATTAGGCTAAAAATGCTTTTAAAATGCGATATTACCACGAAAAAACGTTTTATAGGCTATTTTGATCATTTTGACTGTTAAAACAGCAAAAAAATCGTGAACATCAAATTTACTGTTTTGAGTTTTTGGGACTTCACCCCCTACCGACCCTAATCTTGTGCGCCTATGCTATGCACCCCCAGAGGCCTAATACCCTCCCCCAGAAACCGAAATACCCCCCCCCAATTCAATTTTTTAAAATTTTTTGTTGCAATTTTTTGATGCCAATGGATAGTGCTCGATAAGAAACGTTGAAAAAAATTGTCTTTCCGCCATACCACCATTTTTAAGACCATATTTTGACCTTTGAAGTTACACCCCTCCAGAATTTCGTTGCTGCTATCCTATGCATGGCACTATGAGGCCACTTAAGTGCATAAGCGCCCGAATTTTTCAATAAAAACTAAATATGACGTTATTATGCACATTAGGTACCAAAATGAATTTGACCCAAAAAAGTGGGGTCAGTAGCTAAAGAGAAACATTAAAATCCATTAAAATCCTGCACCTAAATTTTAAGGAAGAAAGCCATGAAAAGATAAGACAAATTCCTAGAGACTTAGACTAAAATTCCTAACATAATCAGAAGAAATATTGGGAAATAGTTAGAAGAAATAATCATTTATTATCTCTTGTAGATATTTTCGGTGGTTCAAAATAATAAAAAACTCTATCAAAGTTTCCAGTTGTTTAAGTTACCCCACCTTACTTTACCTATTCATTGTCGATAGGTACCTACTTTATTTTCATTTGCAAGAGAAATAGGCTTTTTAACTTCTGCGGCGAGGCGAAATTGAAAAAAAGGGCTTAAGATTGCATTTTCCTTAGTGCGAAACGAAAGTAGAATTTAAAAGCTGGGAAAAAATTCTGGAAATTAAAGCATAGGTAACAAACAAACACATCTGTTGTAAAACGACCTGCTTTATTATTTCCATATGCTTTGCAGGGTCGAATATCTAACGGCTCGAAATTTTGGTTGGGAGAGTCCCCACCCCAACCATTTTCAGAGAGGTGGGTAAATAACTATACTTAAAATTTTCAGCCAAAAATTGACGACAAAAAACGGCACTTCTACAGAATAGTAACTGCTGTTGCGCAAAGTATGGTCGCAACAGTTATTGATTTTTTTCAAACTTCTTGATCATTCCTAGGCTTAGGCTTAGATTTATGTGGGTGGCAGTACTCCCGCTCAGGTCGGTATCACTCTCGCTTAGGGGGTATCATTCGACAAAAATGAGTTTCGGAACCAGCGAACCGCGATAGGAGAAGCATAGAGGTGTTAGAACAAACGAAGACCAGCCAAGTGGCAGCCGCGGAAAGAAAACCGGAACGTTCAAGCTGCAAAGCTGATGGAAATATGACAGAGGAAAGGGGAAGCAGAACTAATGAAAGAGTGAAGCGATCCTGAACCGATTAGTCATGTGATAAGTTTATTTGGAATAATAAAGAGACATGCGGATGTGTTTGACTCCTCATAACTCATTATACTGTAACATATCACGTTTACCGCATTAGTGTAAAGGACCAGGAAGTAGGTAATTTTTACCCCCATGAGGTGGGTGCGGGTAAATGTGGGACGTTCGGAGTACAATGAAACAGACTATATGGAATAAAAAACAGACATGCAGATGTGTTTTACTGCATGTAACTCATTATACTGTAGAATGTAAAGTAAATAGCATAAGTTTAAAGGACATTTACATAAAATCATGAAGTAGGTAATTGATAACACCATGTAATTTACCCTCATTAGGCGTGTGCGGGTAAATGTTGGACGTTCAAAGTACAATGAAACAGACTATATGGAATAAAAAACAGACATGCGGATGTGTTTTACTGCTTGTAACTCATTATACTGTAGAATATAAAGTAAATAGCATAAGTTTAAAGGACATTTACATACAATCATGAAATAGGTAATTGATAACACCATGTAATTTTTACCCCCATTAGGTGTGTGCGAGTAAATGTGGGACGTTCAAAGTACAATGAAACAGACTAAATGGAATAAAAAACAGACATGCGGATGTGTTTTACTGCTTGTAACTCATTATACTGTAGAATATAAAGTAAATAGCATAAGTTTAAAGGACATTTACATATAAACATGAAGTAGGTAATTGATAGGAACGATAGAATATGGTATTAGTGAAAATCTGTTGAACACAAGTTTGGTCTTTTTACTGATCTTAGTAAAGCCTTAACGCATTTGATCAAGTACCTTCCTTTATGAAAATTATCTAATCACAAATATTACTGTATCACAGAAATCGAACTACTTTCTATATTCACCACATGCGACGATCGGATTGGACAACATTTAAGAGGCTGACGTGCGATTGGTAGGAAAAAGCGCAAAACTTTGTTTTTTTAGACTTCTGCAAAATCCGTCAACAGCGAATCAAATTGATTCGCGCTAAATTTTCTAGCATGACTGGAAAAATGACCTATAAAAAGGAAGATGCAATGCTCGCGCGCGCATTGTTAAACTTTATACAATATACGTACTGACGGGTGAATATGTAAGGAATCACTATGTGGTGGGCACATGTATCAGTGAAGAAGTGTAAGGCACCGATGGCCAGGACGAGTTTGAGTGTGCTTTTGCCAGCAAGCATTCTTTGAGAATTCGAGTATACCCATATAGAAAGTCCTTGGATTCATCAATTTCGGCTAATACCACGAATTCTGCTGCCCCTTAACTATATCATATTTTCAACAGATTAGCAGCTAGAACGTTCCGGTTTTTTTATCCGCGCCCGAAAATCTATACTTCTACTGATTTCACTCAACTTGATGCTCCAATCGCACTACGCTAATTGATAATTGTGACAAAGGCCCGACGAATTGGAGGATTAGAATAGTGAGTGGTGTAAACAACATGTTTTCTTAATCATTAAGTTGAGCTTAGCACTGGCTTAGGCTTAGTTATGTGCCTTCAAATTGGTGCCAGGGGATGATGTAAGCCTGAGTCAGATGGGGCGAAATTTGCGGAGCAAGTGAAGCAATTTTGCCCCATCTTTGGCTTAGGCTTAGATCATCCCCTGACACAATCTGAAGCCTCAAACAGCGCTTTTTGGGCTTCTAATCATCAGGAACAGCACTATGAACCCAAGACATGCCCTGAATCAAGTTTGCAATATGCAAATTAGCCTAATTTGCATACTATGCAAATCAGGCTAATTTGCATATCAAAACCTGGTTTCCGCGGCCAGTTTTGGGTTTCTAGTGATGCTCGCGATGATTAAAAATTTCAAAAATGGCTGTTTTGTAAGAAATTGAAAAATCAGTAATAACGAATATTTTCCCGCTTAGGTGGAGATACAGGCATTATTTTGTCTGATGACGTCATCATAGTCACTATTCTGTAGAGGCGTGCTGATTTCGCAAAACCTGAAATTTAAGGAACATTACAGCAGTATAATCAAGAAAGCTTCCTTGAGATCTATCGTAATTAGAAAATCCTTCTTTTCGCGTGATAAAAAGAATCTCGTTAAGGCCTTCCAGACCGATCCTTGAATATTCCTGTGCTTTATGGAACCCCTCTTATATTAGTGATATCAACAGGCTGGAGGCTCTTCAGCTTAATTTACTAAATATATAGTTGGATATCATAGTCCTCTTTCATACGACAAACGCCTTAACGAACTTAACTTGTGTCGATTACAATTACATCGCCTGCATATTTGCTTATGTATGATGTATCAAATTATTAGTCAAAAATCTTGTCTTTCCATGACAGATTTTTTTGTGCTTAATAAAAATACTACTTGCTGCACAAATCGTTTCAAGCTAGTTGTTCCTCTTGTCCATTCTAATTTACAAAAATTCGACTGTTTCTATAAGTATATCTCTGTTTGAAATCACCTACATGATTTTGTAGTCTCTTCCCCTAACTTCAATATATTCAAATCTAGATTAATTGACGTCGACTTATCCAAATTTATTAGGAGGCGGGCTTAAATCGTCATTCTTATGACTTGCTCGTCGCCTTTTGCTGTATGCTTTTATTCTTTTGACCGTACGTTTTGTTACTCTTTTACATCCTACGTAATTGTACCGTTTTCAGTAATAAATTATTTCAGTTCAGTTCACAAAAAAATTGTTAAAAACGGAAGTTTTTGCCAAAAATCGTTGGGAGATCAAAAATTTTCTGACTTTGAGGGATAAGGCGGCCAATTTTTGATGTGGTATCCGCAGTCGATCACATATCGTATATAGCCGACCGTTTTTTGGGTGTATGTACGTACAGCACAGTGTTGCTGTTTGTTAACCCCCCGTTTTGCACTAATAATATAGAAACCAAGGTTACCAGATCAAAATTTCAAAAACTACCAAAACTATTCAAAAACGCCAATAAAACTATTTTGGGTGCACAGAAAAACTACCACCCTATGGTTAAGCATCGGGACCCGAACTACCAAATGCCTTCAAAAACTAACAAAACGGTAGTAAAATCAACCAACCTGGCAACACTGATAGAAACATAATACAATCAGTGTTGCCAGGTCAAAATTTCAAAAACTACCAAAACTGCTCAAAAACGCCAAAAAGCTTTCATTGGTGCTCTGAAAAACTACCACCCTGTGGTTAATCATAGGGACCCAAAACTACCAAATGACCTCAAAAACTACCAAAATGGTAGTAAAACTACCAACCTGGCAACACTATATACAATGAGTAAATACAGTAAACGAAATATTTTTAAAACTCTAGCAACAATAGCAACATGGTTACAAAAGTTATTATCAGCAATATAAAAATCTTATTCGATAATCTGTTCCATTCCAAACGGCCCATTTTTACTTTAAGACTTATTACTGCAGTAAAATATCTCACGGGTTAGGTCGTTGCGACAGTTTGTTAGATGTGCCACATTTAAAGCAAAACGTTGGCAGAGCGTTGGCAAATTTTAACGTTATTCAAATATCGTTAGTTTTAGACACGATTTCCTATAAAATCGACCTCCGTGTACACAAGTCATGATAAGTTGAAAAAAAGTTTCCCTGAAAATTCGATATATGGGTCAGTTTTTTGAGCTAAGAATCATGGCGACATTCATTTTTCATAAAAACGAATTATAATCGAGCTACAGTAATCCAACGTTTGATAATTTGGTTATTTTTACGAAGTTTTTGTACTTTTGTATAAACTCAGTTTTCTACTGTTACACTAATGACAGAACAGTAAAATTTGGTGTGATCATAGGGCCATATGCGCTTAATGAGAAAAATTTTAAAATTAGAATTTTTTCGCATTTTATGCGCTTTTACACAAAAGTGTAAGGTCAAATTTTTCGGCTATTTTTTTAACATTTTTTTACATTAATCGTGCCCAGTCAGTCAATCTTTGAGAAGCACTAAAAATATTTACTGAGCATACGTGCGCACATGTTCCTAACATACCTATGTGTAAAGTTTAGTAAAAATTGCGATACCCTTTTTATACGAAGTTGAACATCAAGTGAACAGTTTTCCCCATATTTTCGAAAAATTCATTTTAATGTTAATTTTGTTTGTGTATAATTTGATACCAAGCAGCAATTTTTGATGCGAATATAGAGTCATACATGATCTTTCATAAATTCGTAGAATTATAATTTTTACCCACTTGTTGCACTTTACACAAATGTGTAAAATCAGATTTTTGGTTAATTTTTAAATCTTTTTGTAACATTAATTCAGCCCATGCAGTCAATTTTTGAGAGGCACTAAAAATATTTATAGCGATTACATCTATACATGCCCCCAACCTACGTGTAATGTTTTATAAAAATTGCAATACCATTTCTGTGAAAAGTTGAACATAAACTAAACAGTTTTACGCAATCATTCTCAAAAAAAGCCCATTTTGTTGTCAATTTGTTTGCCTAGGATTTGAAACTGAGCAGCAATTTTTGGTGCGAATATAGAGTCGTAAACAATCTGTCAGAAATTCATTGAATTTTTTTACATTTGTTGCACTTTACACTAATGTGCAAAGTCAAATTTTTAGTGAATTTTTTAAAGTTTTTTGACATTAATTCAGCCCATTGCACTAAAAATATTCAGTGCATGTATAAATATTTTTATGTACACTACCCTATAGATATTTTTATTAAACTTTGCATTAAAAATACATATAACTATGTGCAAAGTTTAAAAAATTGTGATATGCTCTTTAAGCTATGACATTTTCAGTCGGTTTTTTGGAATTAAATTTACGTTAATTAGTCAAAAATTTCACTCGGCCTTCACCAAATGAAGTCATGGAAAGCTTCAGTTGCGTATAAGTTAAGTTATCCTCGAAAACACAATAAACGTTGAAAGCCTAGAGAAAGCTTAGGTCTGAAACTCATGCTAGATCAAACAGGAGAGAGAAAATAAAGCTTCCATAAAAAACGGAACTAGACATTCTCTGAAAAATTATGTCTACATCAAATAAAATTCTAAAATATTTTTTCTGATGGCTTGACTGTATTGCAAAAATGATGACGTATACTTTAATATTCATACACTTTATTGGTCGAATATCTTATCATGTTTTGACTATACAAGTGATAAAATAGAATTCTTTATATTTAGATGGCTGAAAATTTGTGCATCACCAAGATTTGATGCATTGCATATGCAGAGAGAATTAAACGTTAAGTAAAGCTGTAGAAGATGCTCAAAAATAATTCAGTTTTCATACAAAAAGCGGTATTGCTGTTTGAATCAAATGTGAGGCTGGGATAAAATTTTACTTTACACTTTGGTAAAGTGCAACTAATGCATAAAATTCTTAATTCTATATCTTTCATTGTATTTTATAATGAACGAGCAAAAATATTTGAACATTAAACTGCATGGGCAGGATTAATGTCGAAAAAACTGAAAAAATTCACTAAAAATTTGACTTCGCATATTTGTGTAAAGTGCAACAAATGTAAAAAATAAAAATTCAATGAATTTCTGAGAGATTGTTTATGACTGTATATTTGCACCAAAAATTGCTGCTCAGTTTCAAATGTTGGGCAAACAAATTGACAACAAAATGAGTTTTTTGAGATAGATTGCGTAAAACTGTTCAGTTGATGTTTAACTTTTCACAGAAAGGGTATTGCAATTTTTATTAAACATTACACGTAGGTTGGGGGCATGCGTGGATGTAATCGGTATAAATATTTTTGGTGCCTCTTAAAAATTGACTGTATGGGCTGAATTTATGTTACAAAAAATTTAAGAATTAACCAAAAATCTGATTTTACACATTTGTGTAAAGTGCAACAAGCGCGTAAAAACTATAATTCTATGAATTTATGAAAGATCATGTATGACTGTATATTCGCATCAAAAATTGCTGCTCGGTATCAAATAATACACAAACAAACTAAACATCAAAATGAATTTTTCGAAAATATTGGAAAAATTGTTGACTTGATGTTCAAACTTCGTATAAAAAGGGTATCGCAATTTTTATTAAACTCTACACATATGTTGGGGACATGTGCGCACGTATGCACAGTAAATATTTTTAGTGCTTCTCAAAGATTGACTGACTGGGCACGATTAATGTAAAAAAAATGTTAAAAAATAGCCGAAAAATTTGACTTTACACTTTTGTGTAAAGCGCATAAAATACGAAAAAAATTCTAATTTTAAATTTTTCTTATCAAGCACATATGGCCCTATGATCACACCAAATTTTACTGCTCTGTCATTAGTGTGACGGTAGAAAACTGAGTTTATACAAAAGAACAAAAAATTTCGTAAAAATAACCAAATTTTCAAACTTTGGATTACTGTAGCTCGATGAATATTCGTTTTTATGAAAAATGAATGTCACCATGATTCTAAGCTTAAAAAACTGACTCATATATCAAATTTTCAGAGAAATTTTTTTCAACTTATCATGGCTTTGGTCGACCCTCGGAAATCGTGTCTTAAATCACGTTTTTCACTGTTATATTCGGTATAAATTTTTTTATTCTTTAGATATTTTGTTAGAGAATTTTGTGCTGAAGCTGAAAATGCAGTTTTAGACCCACTGGCATTTTAAGATCAAAAATCGAAATTGACCATATTTAAAAATTTTTTCTTGCAAGAAAAATTATAACATTCTTTCATATTGAAAAGCATTCTTCCAAAGTTTCAATGAGAACGCATCCTTGTCCTGCGACTAATGGTCATGTAGCGCGTGCTATAGTCTATTTCACGCAACTTTGCACATGAAAATCAATTTTCAGCACTCAAGCAAGGAGCTACAAAGAAGGTTTCTACGTGGCCTACTGTAATACAACTTTGCTTAGTAAAACTCCATATGCTTAACAATTGCTATGCAGAGTATTGCGATTGTTACTTCAATTGAAACCGCGTTTGTAATCGATTTACACACTCAAAAATTGTGATCCGTGCACAAGGTTTCGTGAGACAGAATATAGAATATACATCATAGGTAGCGCGATAGCGCTACCTATAATATACTTGGCCACCCTTTTTTCTTATATGTTTTTCACAGCTAGTGCGAAATTTCTGTCCCCCCCTCACAGCTATAACGGCACACATCTGAGAGGTGCGGTTTTTTTTAAAAGGTAGATAATAAAAAAACTTAGTGCCCCCATTTTTTTTCTTGTTTACACTCAATACCGAGTGCGTCGTGAGTGTGTAAAGTTTACACCAAAAATTCAAATAATTTGCGGAGGGCCAATTTTTTTTAAAAATGTTTTCCCTAATTAGTAGGTTACGAATCTGGTCTTAAAATTTCTTTACACTCATTGATTGTTGCACAGGAGTGTAAACTAGACGGTTTTTTACAGTTTTCGTGTGCAAGAGCATATCTAACTCAGTTTTACATTCTATGCAGTCTGATTGGTCTCAAAAGGTAGACGGTCAAAAAATCTAGGGACGACTTTTTTTAATTTTTCTTTTAAAGTAATATTCTCGAATTTAGAGGCGGTTTATTGTTAGCGCGTACCTATAATATACTTGGGTACCCCTAACACCTGTGCACCCCCCTACAGCTACACTTCTGGAAGGTGCGGTTTTTTTTAAAAGAAAGATAATAAAAAAATTCGCTGCTTGTGTTTTTTTGTTTTTCTTGAAACTCAAAACTGACTGTGTAAAGAAGGTGTAAAGTTTTTGTGTAACGTTATAACATGGGACAAATTTTGGGACATTTATAATGCGGCATATGGACAACTGAGTATTGATGACTCGAAGAATTGAACAGCATAGGATAATAGAGGGATGAATTCTACAGATGGCACTTCTTTTGTTTTTTGAAATTCGCATTAGTTATCGAATGGCAGTGTAAAGAGTGCGAAAATCTGGGATTAAAAAAGCACTTTTTGGTCGAGTTTTCAACCTGCTTATGTCCGATACAAAGTCCGGTTATGAGTTTTTCAAAATGTTTTCTGACAGAAATGTAGAGCGGATTAAGGGCTACATTCTGCATATAAGCAAAGTCTTCTATGCTCTATGGTGAGTTAGATCCTGGGGTTTAAAGTTTACACTCTAGTGGATGGTGTAAAAAACGGATTTTAACTAAGATTTATCTGCCAAATTTTCCCGCATATGAGTCAGGGTGAATTGAATACAGCAGTAATAAAGTGCTTCTCAGGGGCTACACATCGCAGCAAACCGCATTTAAAAAAACGCAATATTGAGTTATTTATGGGGGTGTAAAGTTCGAAATTAGAGGTAAAAAATGGGCGAAAAAACACGTTTTTTCCGAATTTTGATTAATATATCATACCAAATAATTTTTGCAAGAGAATTTTGGCACACAGGAATGTACTACGATTTAAAAGCTACAAATTGTACCAAACCGAATTTCTTTAAACTCAATGGGGACTTCGGTACGGAATTTTAAAGTTTACAGTGTTCTAAATGATGGAAAATACGTTTTTGTTGCGTTTTTTGTTCCACTTTCTCCGTCCAGAAGTCGGGATAAGTCTAATAGAATAAAAATAAAGTGCTTTATATCGGGTGCATGTCAAAGCAAATTGTCTATACATTAATATTTAGCGAGTGTAAAGTCAAAAATTTGTGTTTAAAATGCGTTTCTGTCTTGTTTTTTCTGCCTGCTTCTCTGGTTATGAGTCAGGGACACGATTATCAAGTCTAGAAATGGACCAGGAACCAAATTTGATATGCCAGTCTGGCGCATATGTTTACACTCTACAGTGTTGTAAAGTGGTTTACACCAATTGTTAGTTTGCAAATAGAACATTATGGAGACTTAATTTTTTCATAAATATTAATCGTAATATCGGAACAATATCAAAATTACGAATCTGACCAAAATTTTCTTTAAACTAGGTGTTTACATGAAGTTTACACTAGATATGTATTTATCTTGGTTATTGAGCATTCCAGAAACCTAATTTTTTCCTGGAGTCTAAAAATTTTCAAAGGATCAAATGTGAGACGTCACGTAGGCACGTTTGTTTACATCCAACAGTGATGTAAAGTAGTTTACACTCATTGTTTATTTGTCCTCAGACCATTGTAGAGACATAATTTTTTCATGAATGTTGATCATAATATCCGAGTAATTTTTACACTGCATGTTAGCCTTTGTTCTAGAGCATTGCAAAAACCGAAATTTTTTCCTGAGATCTAAAAATTTACAGGGAATGAAATATATACGTCAGTTGGGCGCGCTTGCTTACACTCAGCAGTATTGCAAAGTGGTTTAAACCTAATGTTTATTTGTCTTTAAAACATTATGGAGACTCATTTTTCCATAAATGTTGAAAGTAATATCGGAGCAATATCAAAATTACGAATCCGACTAAAATATTCTTTACGCTATGTGTTTGTGTAAAGTTTACATTACGTGTTAACCTTAATTCGATAGAATTGCAGAGACTATGTAACTGAAGTCAAGAAATTTTCAAGGATTCATATGTGAGACATCAATTAAGTGAGTTTGTTTACCCTCGAAAGTAATCTAAAGTGATTTAAAAATTATGTTCAAGTGTCCTTAGATCATTGAAGAGATGTAATTTTGTCTTAGATGGGTTGCATTAAAATTAAATCCTTCTTAGCCGTGTTTATATTATGTTTCACAAAATCTTGCACATGGAGAGCAATCGTTTAATTGATGTAAATTGCCTGCAAAAGTGGTTTAAAATGAACCAGCAATCACACTACTGTGCACAGAAGTCGACAAAGATATGCAGCTTTATTGTAATCATGTACATTAATAAGCCGTAAATCGGAAATACGCCATTTGGAATGGAAAAGACTGCAGTTAATGAATACATATGTTAAACTTATTATCATAGGTAGCGCGATAGCGCTACCTATAATATACTTGGCCATCCTTTTTCTTATGTTTATCACAGCGAGTGCGAAATTTGTGTCCCCCCTCACAGCAACAACGGCACACACCTGGGAGGTGCGGTTTTTTTTAATCGATGGATAATTAAAAAATTCGATGCCCGTGTTTTTTTCTTTTGTTTACACTCAATACTGAGTTAGCAATGAGCGGGTAAAGTGTAAAGCAAAAAATTAAATAATTTGCGGAGGGCCAATGTTTTTTTAAAAATGTTGCCCCCCCAGCTGTAGATTACGAATATGACCTTAAAATTACTTTACACTCAATGGTTGTTGCACAAAAGTGTAAAGTATACGTGTTTTTTACTCTTTGCGTGTCCTTCAGCTTATCTAACTCAATTTTGGTTTCTGTGCAGTCCAATCGGTTCTATAATGTAGAGGGTTGCAAAATCTTAAATCGATTCTTTTTTCTTTCTTATAACGCAATATTTCTTGATCTGTGATCGTTTTAGTGTAAAGGGTTCGAGACGAAAAACGATATCTCTTCAACTACTCCGCTAAGTAGGCGGAACATGCTAATTATGCTTAAAAGGTGCCCTGACCTTAGCGTTACAGATCCCAGTTTATTTTGTTTTATACACCCAATATTGCGGTATTAGCACAAGTGTAAAGTTTACACCGAGAAGCATTTTTGCGCCCAGGGCGTCGTGGATAATGAATTTGTTTGTTGAGGTAAAAGAGGTGAACTTTGAATTATACCTACATCTATTTTCTAATGCCGATAGATAACTCCGTATTGCATATTTTTGATCAGATTTTTCGTATTTCAGAGGTATTTGACTCGTCTTAAATAAATAATTATTTTTATCATCATAAATGCACTATTCTTAAACTTCAGTAGAATGATGAATATCTTTCAAGACAGGATAATCAAGCTGAAATCTGCTGATATGTCGAGTTGGCGCGGTGGTTGACAACTCCGTTCTCGGATGCGGTATTAAACAAAGAATGATGGATTCGAATCTTCTGAATGCTGACTTTTTTCATTTTTTTAATTCTCTTGGCAAAACCATGTACTTCATTTGACTCATATGTCTATTTAGGTTCTGCAGATAACAATTTTTCGTTTTTTGAATTTCGCCTCAGTTCTCGAATGGGAGTGTAAAGAGTGCGAAAATCTGGGTGCGAAAAGACACATTTTGGCCGAGTTTTCGACATGATTATGTCTGCCAACAACTCCAGTTATAGTTTTAGGAAATTTTTTCTGACAGAAATGTACTTCGGATCAAGGGCTATCTTGTGCTTACCAGAAAACTTTTCTACAATCAATACGCAGTTAGTACCAGGGCTTTGAACTTTACTCTCTAGTGGATGAGTAAAAAAACAGATTTTGTCCAAGATTTCTGTGCCAAAAGTTGGGGTTAATTAAATAAAATAGAAATAAAGTAACTTCTAATGGCTACACGTCGAGGCGAGCCGCGTTCAAAAAAACGTTATATTGAGTTGTTTATGGGGTGTAAAGTTCGAAATCTGAGGTGTAAAGTGGGCGAAAAAAACAGGTTTTCTCGTATTTTGATTGATAAATCATATCAAATATTTTGCGGAACATAAGTTTGGCACATACAAACCTACTACAATCAAAGGGCAAGAATCTGGCCCGAACCGAATTTATTTACATTCAATGGGCGTTAGGTTCAGATTTTTAAAGTTTACAATGTGGTGGACAGTGGAAAATACGTGTTTGTACATTTTTTGTTCGCCACGTTCTCTGTTCAGAAGTCGGGCGAGGTCGAATAGGATAAAAATAAAGTAAAATTCTAGTTTTTTTTCCACGTAAAATCAGAATTGAGAATCTGACTGTTAGTATTCTCTACACTTAGTAGTTTTGTAAAGTTTGCCCAATTCATTTGTTGTTAACATGTAGTTTATACTACAAATTTATTTTACTACCAAATCTGAGCGTTAGTGTTCCTTACACTTGATATTTGCGTGAAATTTTGGAATTTTTGCCGAAAAACTTTGTTTTTTAATTTACCAACATCCCACCTTTTCAATTTTCTTAAAGTTTAAAATCTTTTACCATTCTCTTCATAATTTAATGGTAGGTTTAAACTTTAAGTTTCTCTTGGTTTACAACTCTCGCTTAGCAAGCTCATTTTACAAAACTTTTTCATAGTGATCAATCGCGTTTAGTTCGGAATTGGTGGACGGCCCTCATTTTATTACTCGGCTTAAATAATCCAAGTGACTGTCTTTTGATTATTTTCTTTATCGCAAATTCAAACACCCAAATTTCAATTTAAAAATCATAAAAATTATTTCATAATTTTTATGTAAGATGACTGGCTGGTTTAGAGCTCTTTTTTGTTGTTTTCACTGTTCATCATGCTCGTAGGAACCAGAAAAGAAATAGTTTTTCGCCATAGGTATTCTCTGGCGAAAACAAGTTAACAAAGCTTTTTGCGTTAATTATTATTTTGGTCCAAAATAGGTCAACTGACCTAGGGCAAAATTCCGGGGCTACTTAATTACTACTGCGTTAGGTTTTTAGGGCATAGCTGCCAACAGCTCCGTAAGTACGGACGAATTTAGGTCCGAGGAGTTTGAGACCGTAGTTATTGAGGGTCGTGTGGTTGAGTCCGGCGTTTCGCCCTAGCAACCTGACCAGCGCTAAGTGTAGCCAGGTACTTAAGTAAGTCCCGTAGGTACGTTATATGTCGTTTCCAAGTTAATTTAAATGTGGAACGACCTCTATAACTTACAGGACTGTTTAGAATGTAACATATATTTACTATAGCTAATAAAAAAATAGTAAACTTTATACTTCCGACAATCAAGAGCATATCTAACTCAGTTTTAAATTCTATGCAGTCTGATTGATTTCAAAAGGTAGACGGTTATAAAATCTAGGGAGTCTCTTTTTTAAAACAATATTTTTTAAATTTAGAGGCAATTAATTTATGTTAAGAACAATATTGTTTTCCGCGTTCTTGGACTGCTGTCATTATTGTGGTATGTTACTGTATGTGTTTGCTGACTGATGCACTAAAATCATGCTAATTAAAAGTGGGGTACTAGCAAAGAAAAATGCTCCGATGGAACAAAAAAGATGAATATACTTGGAATTGTGGATTATTAAGGATGTAAAAGGAGGGGACTAGGAAGAATCTACCTAAAGTCGCAAAATCTGCTAAAAATCACACTTTCTCTAAGCAACGCAAAAAATCGAAGTATATTCTGCGGTCAACACATTAGAATAAATATTTAACCATAAAAATGATTGAAAAAGCAGCACGTTAGCTATGCAGCAGCTATGGGAAATGATATCGAGTAACAGTCTTTCTAAGCCAATTGAATGAAATAGCAAACATCGATGCATCCAAAACAATTGCAAGAATTGTTGATTCAAAACAGTAGGAAACGCGTGAGTTGACTTGAAACAGACTAAATGTAGGTACACTAGCATGCCCGTAACGATTGTGTGCACTAATCAATCGGCCCCTGCTTTGCTTGCTATAATGCTCATAGCAAAATAAAACAACTTTAAATACAATACCACTAAGTTTTCTTTCAATCAGGATACGAATCTAGTCAGTGTTGCTACTTGCCAGCAATTTAAAAAAAGGAAACATTATAGATTTCGTTTATTATCTGAAATTTTGAAAATTATTTAAAAAAGACACTTTTTAGAGGCCGCAGAATATACTTCGATTTTTTGCGTTGCTTAGAGAAAGTGTGATTTTTAGCAGATTTTGCGACTTTAGGTAGATTCTTCCTAGTCCCCTCCTTTTACATCCTTAATAATCCACAATTCCAAGTATATTCATCTTTTTTGTTCCATCGGAGCATTTTTCTTTGCTAGTATGTATATATGTGCATACATTTGTAATAATGAGTGTGACCAGTTTCATGACCTGAACTCCGGTTCAAATGCCTGACGGGACATTCTTCCCCACCAGGCACATGCCAATGACGAACCTCGATGAGCTCTAGCATAAGCGGGCGGCACCAAAATTCTGAGGGGGTGCAATATTTTTCAAAGGTCAAAAAAGTGTGGCATCAGAAAATTGCGGAAAAAATCGGAAAAAAAATTTCAAAAATTGAATTGGGGTTATTTTAGTTTTTGGGGGTATTTTGGTCTCTCGGGGGTATTTTGGTTTCTCGCTCAGGTTTGGGCTGTAGCCTAACACGCTCATCACTGCACTCCAATAGGTTGAGCCATTTATTTACGTTCCCTTGGCTGCAGCAGGTCGGCGCTGCCAGCATCTTATTGGCGGCGCTGCAGTGGGTTAATCGATATTAATCGTTTAACCCGTGGCTTTTATCTTCCAATTGGTCATGAAACTCACTTCTATTTCAATTTCGTTTGAGCACTGGTTCGGCTTGGGAAAGCAACCGAACATTGATCAGTGGCGGGCGGGCCTCCGGGCCAACCCAGTTTACATACTCTTACATATGTACTGTCATATAGTGCGTAACAGTCATAATGTAAGATATCAATAAGCGGTTATTTGAAAGGCATAAATCATTAAAGCTAAGCTAACATATGCATTTATTGTATGCTCTTTTGTTAGAACATTTTAGTAACATTTTACTAAGCGTAAAATATTATATATACGTAAATTTTGCACTATTACATGTATGCATATCTGCATTCAAACATGCAAGTATTGCAGATTATTTCCGCCGCATATAACGATCATCGAAGTAGTGTAACATAAATAATTATATATGTAAATTTGCACACAGTAAGTAAGATTGGAGGCGTGCCCAACTGACGAATAAGGATCGGCGATAGCGAAGGGAATGAACTGTGGATAGTAGGCGCGGCGAGTGAAGAGGAGGAGCGAGGATATTGAGTGAAGAAACGGCGATGAGAAAGAGAGATAGAAGTGTATGAAAATCGTGCTGGATCCGTTCGTTTTTGATTGTATAATTTTTGCCCCTGCACATTAAAAAGTTCGAGTTAGCTTGTCAATACGTATACGCAGGCAGGAAGGGTTTGCCACAGTCCCAGCGACTGAATGAAACTGAATTAGCTAATCAGCTAAAGCTTTTTATAATCATCGATATATTTGTTGAACGGACGGCCCCTAGTGCCGGCGAATAAACTTACGGACTTAAATAAGCTGTTTTTTTTGTTTAATAATTTACGGGGCAGAGCAATCTTTAACGACAGTACCTACCTACTAGCACAGAAAAATGCTCCGATGGAACAAAAAAGATGAATATACTTGGAATTGTGGATAATTAATGATGTAAAAGGAGGGGACTAGGAAAAACCTACCTAAAGTCGCAAAATCTGTTAAAAATCGCACTTTCTCTAAGCAACGCAAAAAATCGAAGTATATTCTGCGGCCTCTAAAAAGTGTCTTTTTGAAATAATTTTCAAAGTTTCAGATAAGAGTGTATAAACGAAATCTATAATCTTTACTTTTTTAAATTGCTGGCAAGTAGCAACGCTGACTAGCTTCGTATCCTGATTGATAGAAAAGTAAGTGGTATTGTATTGAAGGTTGTTTTATTTTGTTATGAGCATTATAGCAAGCAAAGCAGTGGCCGATTGATTAGTGCACACAATCGTTACGGTCATGCTAGTATGCCTACATTTAGTCTGTTTCAAGTCAACTTAAGCGTTTCCTACTGTTTTAAACCAACAATTTCTTCAATTGTCCTGGATGCATCGATGTTTGCTATTTCATTCAATTGGCTCAGAAAGACTGTTAGTTTACTCAATATCATTTCCCATAGCTGCTGCATAGCTAACGTGCTGCTTTTTCAATCATTTTTATGGTTAAATATTTATTTTAATCTGTTGGCCGCAGAATGTACTTCGATTTTTTGCGTTGCTTAGAGTAAGTGTGATTTTTAACAGATTTAGTGCTTTTAGGTAGCTTTTTCCTAATCCCCTCCTTTTACATCCTTAATAATCCACAATTCCAAGTATATTCATCTTTTTTGTTCCATCGGAGCATTTTTCTTTGTTAGTACCTACTTTAAATTAGCATGATTTGAGTACATCAGTCAGTAAACACATACAGTCACATCATGCCACAATAATGACAGCAGTCCAAGAACGCGGAAAACAATATTGTTCTTAACATCAGCATTATCCTTTTTAAACAAGACAACCTTACATTATTTAAACAGATCAACGTTTTTCAGCATAAACTTTACGCAAATATCAATGTAAGGAACACTAACGCTCAGATTTGGAAGTAAAATAAATTTGTAGTATAAACTACATATTAACAACATATGAATAGTGCAAACTTTACACAACTACTATAGTCTGTTTCACACAACTTCGGTCATAAATTTTAAAACTAACTACGGGAATAAGCTAAGAATATAAGAATAAGAGATTATAGCATTGATCTGATATATAAATATCGTAACCTTCGGCCTACTGTCGACGAAAATTCTTAGAAATCATGCACGAAGTTATGTAAGACAGACTATAGGTGTAGAGAAAACTAACCGATAGATTCCAAATTCTGATTTTACGTGAAACATTTTGAAAAAAATTAAGCTTCCGCAAGGCTCTAGAACTAAAGTTAATATGCAGTGTAAACTTTACACAACCACAGAGTGTATAGAAGATTTTAGTCAGATTCGTAATTATAATATTACTTCGATATTACGATTAAGATTTATGAAAAAATTGAGTCTTCACAATAATCCGAGAACAAATAAACATCAGTTGTAAACTACTTTACACCACTGTTGAGTGTAAGCAAACGCGCTGAACTGACGTCTCCATTTGATTCCTGGTATATTTTTAGACTTTAGAAAAAATCAAGCCTCTGCAAGGCTCTAGAACTAAAGTTAATACGTAGTGTAAACCATGCACAACCACAGAGTGTAAAGAAAATTTCAGTCGGATTCGTAATTCTGATATCACTTTGATATTACGATCAGCATTTATGAAAAAATTAAGTCTCCACAATGGCCCGAGCACAAATAAATATCAGATGTAAACCACTTTACACCAGTGTTGAGTGTAAACAAATTGGCATATCACATTTGGTTTCTGGACCATTTTTAGACTTGAGATTATGTCCAGACTCATAACCCAGGAACTTGGCAGAAAAAAACAAGACAGAAACACGTTCAACTCCCCCATTTTTGACTTTACACCTCCCGAAAGAGCTAAATATGATGTAAACAAACGCATTTCGCTGTGACACGTACCCCTTAGAAAGTAACTATATTTTTATCCTATTCGACCTCGCCCGACTTCTGAACAGAGAAAGTGGCGAACAAAAAATGGACAAACACGTATTTTCCACTGTTCACCACATTGTAAACTTTAAAAATCTGAACCTAACGCCCCATTGAGTGTAAATAAATTCGGTTCGGGCCAGTTTGTAGCCCTTTGATTGTAGTACGTTTGTATGCGCCAAACTTATGTTCCGCAAAATATTTGATATGATTTACCAATCAAAATACGAAGCAAAAACCTGTTTTTTCGCCAATTTTACACCTCAGATTTCGAACTTTACACCCCCATAAACAACTCAATATTACGTTTTTTTGAATGCGGCTTGCTTCGACGTTTAGCCCTTAGGAGTTACTTTATTTCTATTTTATTCAATTCCTCATAACTCATAAGCGAAAAAGTTGGCAGAGAACTCTTGGACAAAATCTGTTTTTTACTCATCCACTAGAGTGTTAAAGTTTAAACCCCTGGTACTAACTGCGTATTGATTGTATAAAAGTTTGCTGGTAAGCACAAGATAGCCCTTGATCCGTAGTACATTTATGTCAGAAAAAATTTCTTAAAACTCATAAGCGGAGTTGTTGGCAGACATAAACAAGTCGAAAACTCGACCAAAATGTGTCTTTTCACCCCCAGATTTTCGCACTCTTTACACTCCCATTCGAGAACTAAGGCGAAATTCAAAAAACAAAAAGTGTCATCTGCAGAATTCCTTCCTCTACAAATCTATGCCATTAAATTGTTTGAAGAGTCAATACTGAGTTGTCCACAAGCCCGGTAAAAAAACCCCCGAAATTCGCTGTATTTTATAACGTTACGCCAAAACTTTACATCTTCTTTACACAGTCAGTTTTGAGTGTAAAGAAAAACAAAACAAGACAGGCAGCGAATTTTTTTATTATCTTTCTTTTAAAAAAACCGCACCTCCCAGATGTGTCCCGTTATAGCTGTAGGGGGTGCACAGGTGTTGGGGTACCCAAGTATATTATAGGTACGCGCTAACGCGCTACCTATGATTAAATACTGACCCTAAAATAAAATAGTAAACACAAATTTGGAGTTTTACAAAACGATAAATGAAGAAGCCAGCGGATTACTTAACCTAAATAGATGAATAAGTCATATGAAGTGCATGGTTTTGCCGAAAGAATTAAAAAAATAAAAAAGTCAGTATTCAGAAGATTTGAACCCATTATTCTTATTTTAAATCCACATGCGAGAACGGATACGTCAGCCACTTGCACGAACTCAACATATCGGCGGATTTTAATACTTAGTCACTCATGATTTCGCTGTATTGTGGACAATAGATAAAAATCTGAAATCATTTCCCTACTTTCAAACAACATCCTATACTTATTATACTGCAGGTTTTTTAAGATGGCGACATATAGGAACATATGATTAGGTGCCTGTCTATCAACACAATGCACGTTAAATGAGTCTCGCAGCGAAGATTTTAGCTTGATTATACTATTTTGAAAAATATTCATCATTCTACTGAAGTTTAAGAATAGTACATTTATGATGATAAAAATAATTATTTATTAAAGACGTGTCAAAACCTCTGAAATAAGAAAAATCTGATCAAACAATATGCCATACGGAGTTATCTATCGGCATTAGAAAATAGATGTATAATTCAAAGTTCACCTCTTCATACCTCAACAAACACTGGCTGTAGAAAAGTTTAAAGGTTAGATTCGTTATTCTGACATTACGGAGAACATTTTTTTGAAAATTCATCATCCACGACGCTGTGGGCGGAAAAAAATTTTTCAGTGTAAAGTCTACACCTGCACTAATAACGCAATATTCATTGTAAAGAAACAAAATAAATTTTGACGTGTAGCGCTTAGGACGATGCACATTTTAAAGATAATTACCACGTTCTGTCTACTAAGTGGAGAATATGGCAGGAAAAAAATATTTTTTTGTTCCAGACTCTTTACAATAAACTGCCTCTAAATTTGAAAATTTTACTTTTCGAAAAAATATAAGAAAAATTCTACTAGATTTTATAACTGTCTACCTTTTTAAAACCAATCAGACTGCTTAGAATATAAAACTGAGTTAGATATGCTTCTGCACATGAAAACAGTAAAAAACCGTCTACTTTACACTCATGTGCAACAACTAATGAGTGTAAAGAAATTTTAAGACCAGATTCGTAACCTACTAATCAGGGAAAACATTTTTTTGAATTGGCCCTCCGCCGATCATTTGAATTTTCGGTGTAAACTTTACACACTCACGACTAGCTCGGTATTGAGTGTAAACAAGAAAAAATGGGGTCCTAAGTTTATTTATTATCTACCTTTTAAAAAAACCGCACCTCCCAGATGTGTGCCGTTATAGCTGTGAGGGGGGACATATGTAGGGGTACCCAAGTTTGTATATTATAGGCACGCGCTAACGCGCTACCTATGATGTACCTGCTGGTGTTAGATAACATAGATATGCAGTGCAGAAATTCTGGAGGATGCAAGATTTTTCAAAGGTCAAAAATGATCTTACAAATGGTGGTGTGGTAAAAAAAACACCATTTTTCAAGGTTTCTCATCGAGCACTATTCATTGGCATCAAAAAACTGCGAAAACATTTCAAAGATTGAATTCTGGGGAGTATTTTGGTTTATGGAGGGTGCATACCCCAAAACCTCCCCCACGCCCATGTGTGTTAGGTACTCCCAAGGTATTGAGGGCCCGTTACAGCAACACTGGAACATTTTTGAGAGGTACAGCTTTTTAAAAGATAGGTGATTAAAAATCCAGATGTGCACTTTTTACTTTGCACTCAATACCGAGTTTGTAGTAAGCGTGTTATGTTTTGGCGTAACGTTATAACATAGACAAACCTGTGACGGTTTTTACGCTCAGTTTGTACACAACTCAGCTTGAATGCCTCATGCATTTTTATGGTATAGAGTTGTAGAGGATGAAATTTCTAGGTGGCAAATTTTTTGTTTTTTGAATTTCGTATTGGTTCTCGAGGGGGTATAAACAGTGTAAACATCTACTCGTGTAAAGACCGATTTTAGTCGCGTTTTTGTCTTCTTTATGTCTGTCAACAACTCCGTTTATGAGTCTCATGAAATTCTTTCTGATAGAAATATACTGCGAGTGACTAAAGGGCTACTTTCGGCCCAGGGGTTTAAAGTTTACAATCTAGTGAATGGTGTAAAGAACAGGTTTTGTCTCACATTATTCCGCCATCTCCACGTATAGTGTCGGGAAAAGTTGAATAGAGTAAAACTGTAAAACAAGTTACTTTTGGAGGTGTTGAGTTCGAAATCATGGGTGTAACACAGGGTGAAATAACACGTTTTCTTCCGTTTTTTTGATTGGTCAATGTCTCGAATAGGATGTGGAACAAAAGCTTTTCACACACAAGCGTACCACAACTCAAAGGCTACAAATTAACCCAAACTGAATTTGTTTACACTCAATGTTGGGTTAGCTTAAGATTTTTAAAGTTTACACTCTACCGGTGCGCGAATAAACACGTTTTGTACCATTTTTCGGCCTGCAGATACCTAATTTAAGCCTCTAAGCTTCTGCCTAAACTTATTGGAATATCCGGCATTTAACGCCATTTTTCATTCAATGTCAAAGAATTTTTTGCACAAAAAGTCAAAAATTTTGAAATTTTTCAGAAAAATCCAGCACCAAATATGGTTTTAAATAAAGTTTGACAATGTAAAACTGTGAAAAAACGCTATTTGACATTTGAATAGCGAATTTTCGGGCTTACGAGTATCTTTAACTGTTTGTGGAAAAATTGTGGTGCATCTACCGCCCCTTAATGAAAATCCTAGATTCGCCATTATATTTACATTTTCACCTCCTACGTGTAGGTGATTCGTTTACGAAATCGTTATCAATTCGCTATAACACTTGTTTAAATAATTTCCGAATCCATGCCGTTTGGCCTGCTCAAATTTTTCTTCGCGATAATTGGCCAAAAAAGAAATTTCAGGTTTGATAGAACTTTCTACTCGGCTTTTGAGCTGACCGAGTGTATCTTCAGAATTCGGGCGGTAGAAATTTGCGCTAGGTCGTCCTCGGAGCAGTCTATCGTATTGATCGTACAACGGCAATGTGTATGTTTTGATGGCGTCCGAGTACGAATGCACCATAGTGAAGAGTTTGAAAAAATCGCCGTAAATTTCGGCTAATTGCGACTTCAGACCGCAATACTTGTCGCCGGTAGTTTGAAGCTTAAAGCGCCCATTTCTAACGTCTTGCAAAATTTGCGCAATTTTTCGATTAGCCTGGCTAATGATGTCCTCAAATCCCCTGAAAGCATCCGCGTTTCCTTGCACAAACTGTTTAGCCGATAGGTCGATCAAATACCGTACGGTATGCAACGTAGAGCTAAATTAAAAGCTTCTTTAGACTTTCTTAAAAATTTTATTAATGATTTCTCAATCGAAAATGTTTCCTTGTAATGTTCTTAACGCGTTGGCGTTTTTACCACAGACGCCGCTAAGGTAAAGATACTAGGAAGCAGCAAAATCTTGGAGAACTAACATTCATGAACGCTTTTACAGCGTACTTTTATATAAAAACTGTTTTTTCTTGCTCCAAAGTGCAAGAGAATTGCGCTCTCGATTTTCTAAATGTTCTAACAACGTGAACAATTGACAAGCATTTTCTCAGAACAAAGCATATAATGGTTAAGAATTGGTTGCCAACAAAGTTTAGAAGTCGCAAAAACTTAATTTTTGTTTACACTCCATAGAAGTATAATTAAACAAGGTAATAACTTAATTTACAATAAACATCCCGAGAGGATTATAACTGACTTGAAAAACTAACGCAAACACATCACCCTCCTTTTTATTTTTGAGCTTATTAATCCTCGGCGCTTCACGCCAGAAACGGCGTTCTTTGCCCAAAACGCAGCTTATGGATAGCCCAATTGTTTATTGCTAAATTTCAGAAAAGTTGTAAAAATGAGATGGCTCTCACCATACATATACAGCATGGGAGGAACGTTGGCATATTCAGGATTTTCTGACAGGGGAGCGGAACATTAAGTTTTCCTAATAGTGTCAAAATTGCGCAAATATTCGCTCAAAGTATCGATATTTTGCCGTCTTTTTATAGACAGAATTATTTGTGATCTGAAAAAATAGGAATCTTCGAAAAATTTTTACGAAAAACGCGCAAAATTAGTGCAAAAAAAAGTAAAAAATCCTTGTTCTGTGCATAAATAACTCTTCTAACGTAAAAGCAAAGTTTTCAGAGCGCCAAGAAAGTCAGCAAATGTCATTAAAGAGTACTACCTGGCGCGAAGCGCCGAAAAATTTGAAATTGTGATAAAAAATGACTAAAATCATCCAAAAAAATACACATTCTTTATTGCGCCCAAATATTTTTAGACGACAGCGGAAGAGGGGGGCGGCCGCCTCCCCTCCCCCTCTAAATCCGCGCCTGCGTGGGAAGTCAGGGGACGGGGTTGGTTCCGTTACTTTTTACGATAGTGACACGTCAAAATTAACATTTTCGACATTTGAAGATGCTCTTTTTTAATAGGTAAAAGAATAAAAGATATTCAGAAAATATGATGAAATTGAACAAAATTTAGTGAGCCGGAAAAATTGATGCTTTCGAGTCAAAGAGTCGCTTAAACGCTTAAAACAGCATATTTTCTTTCTCAAAAATTATAAATTTTGGAATCACTTGCTTTTTCTAGGGTCAGCAGCAGCCATTCTGAGGAAGGTCGAAAACTCCGACCGTCCAGGAACACGAGTGTGGCGGCCGATACGTGGGCAGCAAAAAAATTCTGGGGGGGGGTGCAAGATTTTTTGAAAGTCAAAAAATGGCCTTAAAAATGGTAGTAGGGCAATAAAAACACCATTTTTCGACGTTTCTCATCAAGCACTATCCATTGGCATCAAAAAATTGCGAAAAAAACGGAAAAAATTTTTCAAAAATTGAATTCTGGGGGGAGTATTTTGATTTCTGAGGGGTATTTTGGTTTCTAGGGGGTGCATACCCCCCAAACCCACGCCCAGGTGTGAGTGTGGCTCTTGATCGAACCATCAAAAATTTTGTAAAAATCATTATTTCCTGCGATGATAGTCTTTTAACGCCCCGGGAGGACAAAAATCGAAAATATTAAATTTTGTGATCTCAATTCCAATATGTATGGGTGATGAAAAAATTTGGTATCTAATACAGATTTTTTGGCTGCATCTTAGAATTTAGTGCAAAGCTTCTGGGTAGTCTGCTAAGCCCGATGCCTGCGACAAACCTGTTTTATTAATTTGGAATTAATGCCCGGCTTCAATGGAACAGGTGAGCATTAGTTCTATTGCCCAAACTGAGTGCTTGTCACATCCGTGCCAAGAAAACTTGTTTTAGTCTGATTAAGCGTAAATTGCGCATAAACGCACATATTCAAATCAAAAAGGAAAATAAGATAAAATGTGCATTACTGCTCCGCAGAAAATTCGAAAAATAAATGTATTTACTTGCGAGGAGAAGAATCCTTTGCATTCGAAAAATATTCCTTCGTTTTAGTAAAGTCCGAATTGCTTCTAAGCCAATTTCCAAAAAAATTTGCATTTCTGGCATCCTTGTCAGGCATCGTGCGTAATATTTCGGGTACATAGCCGCTGATAAGGGTAGCATGCCCCGTTTGGCATGCGCTGGCTACGAATTGAATATTGTACGTCACGTTCTGTAAATAACGTTTCTTCCGGTTAACCCACTCATTTGATCCCTGAAAAAAGCTCTTCATCCAAATCGCCATTTTTGTAACATTGTCTTTTGTTGAGAAATCGGGTGGTTTATTTTTAATCGAGTTTTCATCGGCCAAACTAGCAGCGAAAATAATGTTAGTTGCACTAATGGGTCCTGATAAAATCACTTTATCAATCCAACGGTCTCGATTTTGCAGCTGATTTTTGGCACCTGCGAAAAAATGAAAGATGTAGGTATCTACGTACTAGATGTAGTTTATGTGCGTAACTACGTAGACAGGCGCGTATCTGCATACATATGTATATTATTGTTTTACCAAATTTTGAATTATTTCTGGATTTTTTTGCGCTTTTACTTTTGTCCAGAATTTCAGGGTTGAAATTTTACGCACTATAATAAAAAGTCATTCCATAAACTTTTTGTGTTAACTTTTTCTTTTTCCCCACAAAAATATGTTATGTTCTTGTGGTGCTAAGATCCCGAGCACCTCACATGTCCAACCAATCTATGTTGATCTCTTCAGTCCTGACCTGACCCAACCGTACTAGGGCCGTCTTTGGGGCAGTCTAGCCTTTCATGTCAGTCTGAGAGCTTTAGTGGCTATACAAATTCATGTTAAAGCTGAATCAGAGCAAAGGGATTCACAATTTATAGTTTTTGATCACAATTTACGTGTACTTTTGCAAGAAGAGTTTTAATTTTCGTCCGCTCTTGGATTTAATTTTGTCTGGTTTCCTCTCAAAAAATTTTACTTTTCTCCTTCTAGAGTACCACACATGCACACGAAATATGGTGATATAGATTATTGGTGTATCGCATGCGCATCTAGTCTCGGGCGGTCAAGCTTTTCAAATTTTTGAAATGAAGGCCTGTAAATTAATATAAACGCCATAAATAGAACAAAAATTTACTTTAATTACGATTTTTCAACTTTCTTCAAATCTTGATTTTTGTCCGTCTATGTTGCTAATTTTGCATATATGTATTTTTTCATTCTCCTTTCACCCTCAGAAAATGATTTTCGCTGTCGCCTACTTAAAAAGAGCGCCAATAAAACTGGGAGTGAAACGACATTGTATCATAATTTAAAAATATATTCATCAATCAGCCCTATACTTATTTTATTCTATACCACTGAAAAGAGTGCTATTACCAGACGCTGTTATCGCTAAAAATATAAAGCTTATCCAAAGCATATCGTGGCAATAAGCAATCTGACTGATGTAAGAAGCTGCCTACATAACATACAAGCTGATAGTTTCGAAACATTATGTAGGGACATATTAATGCATGTCCATTGGCAAGTTCTCAACGTTTGCTTATCAGTGCTGAGAGTTCAATTTACTTATCACTTTAACATTGAATACTGCACAATAGACCTGAGAAACGGTCGTTTTACTGCAAAATTTTTGCATCATGTAAAGCAAATCAGCAACTATACGTTGAAGATATTACGACTAACAAAGAAAACTGCTCTGTTCAACAAAAAAGACGATTATGCTTGGGATTACGGATTATTAAGAATGTTAGAGGATGGGACTAGGAAAAAGCTACGTATGTGTATGCGTAAAGTCGCCAAATCTGTTAAAAATCAGACTTACTCTAAGCAATGCAAAAAATCGAAGTATCTTCTGCGGTCTGCAGATTGAAATAAAGTGTTGAACCAAAAAACGATCGAAAAAGCAGCAAGTTAGCTATGCAGGAGCTATGGGAAATTAGATGGAGTAAACTAGGAGCGACTTTGTAAGCCAATGCATTCAAAACAATCAAAGGAATTTTCGGTTTAATTAGGAAACTCGTAATCTTACGTGAAACACGTGTATACATAGGTACGCTCGCATGTACGCAACGATCGTGTGCACTAATCAATTGACGTTGGGTTCGTTTGCTATAATGCTCATGATAACAAAAAAACAACTTTAAAAATTTCACTTAGTTTTCTATCAATCGCGATGCAAAGCGAGTCAGTGTTGCAACTTGCAAGCAGTTTACAAAAAATTTACATTTTAGATGACGTTTATACACTCTTATGTGAAACATAAAAAATAATTTAAAGAAGGTAACATTTTTTCGGAGGCCGCAGGATATACTTCAATTTTTTGCGTTGCTCAGAAAAAGTCTAATTTTTAACATATTTTGCATCTTTAGGCATATACATAGATAGCTTTTTCCTAGTCCCCACCTTTAACTTCTTAATAATCCGTAATCCCAATTCGTCTTTTTTGTTCCATCGAAGTATTTTTCCTTGCTGTTACCCTACTTTTAATTAGCATAATTGGAGTAAATCAGTCAGTAAACACATACGGTAACATGCTACAGTAAGGACAGCAGTCCAAGAACGTAGAAAACAATATTGTCCTGAATATGAAGCGTTATCTTTTTTAAACAAGACAACATTACCTTATTTAGACAGATCAAATGTTTCCAGCATAAAATTTACGCAACTATCAGGTGTAAAAAAGACTTACACTCAGATTCGTAATCTTGACGTAACATGGAACATTTTGAAAAATTAAACTTCTGCAACGCTCTGAATCTTAAGTAAATATTCAGTGTAAACTTTAAACAAGTACTGTAAAGAAAACATACAGTCAGATTCGTAATCTTCACCTTAGGAGACATATTTTGAAAAAAATCACATTTTGCAACGCTCTGGAAGTAAAATAAAATTGTAGTGTAAACTTTATACATTAACAATAAATAAATAGGTCAAACTTCACTCAACTACTGGGTGTAGAGAATTCTAACAGTCAGATTCGTAATTCTGACGTTACATAGAATATTTTGAAAAAAATTAAGCTTCCACAAGGCTCTAGGAATAAAGTTAATTTTTAGTGTAAACTTCAACCACCGAGTGTAAAGACGATTTTAGTCGGACTCGTAATTATGATATGACAATCAACATATATAAAAAATTAAGTCTTTACAATGGCCTGAAGACAAATAAATAACAGATGTAAACCACTTCACACCACTGTTGAGTGTAAACAAACGCGCTTAGGTGGCGCATCACGTCTGATCTCTGATACATTTTTAGACTTGAAATCATGTCCAGACTCATATTCGGAGAAGTTAGCAGAATAAAACAAGACAGAAACACGTTTTACATCTCTAATTTCAGACTTTACACCTCCAGAAAAGGCTAAATATTGATGTAAACAAACGCGCTGTGACGTGTACCCCTTAGAAAGTACTTTACTTTTATTCTATTCGACTTATCCCGACTTCTAAACGGAGAAGATGGCTAACAAAATAGGGACAAAAACGTATTTTTCTATCGTCTACCGCATTGTTAACTTTAAAAATCTGAACCTAACTCCCTATTAAGTGTAAAGAAATTCAGTTTTAGCCAATTTGTAGCCTTTAAAACGCACTTTGTTTTTGTTTCATTCAATTTATCCCAACTTATAACCGGAGAAGTTGGTGAAGATATCTTAGACGATACCTGTTTTTTAACACCATTCACTAAAGTGTAAAGTTTAAACCCCTAGATCTAATGCCGTATTGAGTGTAAAAAAGTTTGCTGTTAAGCAGAAAATAAGCCTTGAGCCGTAGTACATTTCTATTGAAACAAATTATTTATGACTAATCACTGGAGTTGTTGGCAGACACAAAGATGACGAAAAGGTGATCAAAATCTGACTTTACGCTCGCAGATTTTTTACACTCTTTGCACTTACACTCAAGCAATGATGCGGAATTCAAAAAACAAAAAATCAGTATCTATAGAATTCTGTTCTCTACAATTCTACACTATTAAATCGCATCAAATATTAATACAAAGTTGTGTACACGCTGCAGAAAAACCATAAAAATCACTATGTTATAACGTTATTTGAGTTATATATTATATGAGTGTAAAAAAATAAAAAAAGAATGTTTATCTTTTTTTATTATCATTCGATTAGAAAAACCACACCTCCCAAAAATGTCCCAGTGTTGCTGTAGAGGGGCTACTCATTTTAGGGGTACCCTAGTATATTATAGGTACGCGCTAACGCGCTGACTATGAAAAAGAATTTGTTCTTTGCATATGCACGTGTACTAAAACATTTACAAGCAAGGACAGCAGGTAAAATGTCTTTACACATTAGTACCACCTTCAGTGACGGATCTACATAGGATTTTCGATAGAGGGTGGTATCCTAACTTTTCCAGAACAGTCAAATAGTTAGAAGTCATCAATACAAGAAAGAAACGAGAAAGAAGAAAGAAAATATTGAGAAAAAAATTTAAATAACTAAATAGATAAATAAAAAAAGAAAATACTAAGTAAAAAGAAAAGGAAATAAAGAAAGACAGACAGAGATAGAAGTGCAGCATGCTATTAGTAAGAAAGAAACAAACAGGTCGCGTGAAGTAGCACAAGTGTACCTAAAAAAATTATATTATGAGAGATTACGTATTTTATGAGGCGCAAGTCTAAATGAAGCAGAAAATGTATGCAGGATTATACAGAAAACTTATTAAAAAAATGTAAAAAAATCATATAAACAGACGAAGTCATGAGAGCCAAACTAGCATACTACACTTTCGTGCCTTTCTCTGACTGTAGCTGCAACCTAGCGGCAAAATAGGTCCCAAAATTCGCTCTTCATAAGCAAAGTAGCGCTTTTTCGGCTTTGTACGTTGTGTTTTTATTTAAAATCACTTTCCGCGCACCAATTCTCGAAAAATTTTTATATTTTCGACAATTTTGTGCGAACAAATAGTAAAAGTTCATTGATTTTAGCCAACCGCGCGAAGCACCGGGGAATCTTTAAAATCCTCTTGTGCTTTGGCACTCTGGATCACTTTGCTCTTAGAAGCTGTGAGAGCCTAACCGGCAGTCTCGTACAGGAAAAATACCTACGACGCGCGAAGTGCAACTCCGTATTTCTGGGTCGGATGCACAACCGCCGCATGTTCACGACCGCCGCACAGCACAGAACCGCCACATTAGAATGCACAAACGCCGATTTACAACCACAGCATAGTTCATAACGGCCGCATAATACAGAATTGCCAAATACGTAGTTCACAGTCGCCGCATATTTTTTAAATCGCTGAACACGTTGTATGCATATATGTTCTTGAGAGGAGGTTTGCCCCCTCCCCTCCAGAATGGCTACTGATGGCTGAAATCCTCAGCATTGCCGATTCTTCGTATAATTGAAGAAAGTGTATTTTTTAGCTCATTTTTGGCTAAAAAGTGTCAACTGGCTGAATCGTTAATACTTTCGAATCACCATACTGCGGAAAAGTCTCTGGAATTTTGAAATAGACAGTAGGCAGGAACTTATGTTCAAACATAATCAAATAATTAAAAAATAATAATATTATGGATAATTCATAAAATATGTCACGTTCAAACAGGCTGGCGATTCAGGATTTACTTTTTTTAAGCTCACCGGTCAAGGGATGAAGAAATTGGGTGTTACAGTAATGGGAAAATCGGTTCGTTGTGCGAATTCATGAATTAGGTTAAAAAACAAACAATAGTCTATTTCAAGACACCATTTACAATATCAAAATTTTCGCGCCAATGTAAATCGATTACAAAATTGGTTTAAACTGAAGCATTAAGATTATAGCATTGATTTGATATATAATTACCGTAATCCGTCGGCTTACTTTCGAAAACATTATTAAAATCTATGCGCGAAATTACGTAAAACAGACTATAAGCTGTGCAACACAGAATCGTATTACTGTAGGATGCATAGAAATTACTTGCAGCTACTCGCTTAAGCGCCTAAAATTAATTTATTTGCCAAGGTTTCGTAAAATACACTTCCTAAATCAATTAAAAGCACTTAAAGAAAACGTTGGTTTACAACGCTAAAAAATCCTCAAAATGAAAGGCGCAAGCTTGCCTACCTATGTGAAACAGACTATAGGTACAAAGTTCCGTCCGACAAACGTTAACAACAGTTTGAAAACGCATTTTACACTTTTCGTTCAAACGTTTGCGATAATTGGCTTCGAACCAACTCTCGCCAAATTTTAATACTTTACGTCATATTGCAAATATATATGTGTGTTGCACCTACCTATCCATTTCTGAAGTGCGCTGCGCTTCATTTGACAGCAGTTTTTCCTAAAAAAGTTAGGTAAGGTACTAAAAACTTCTTAAAGCAATACGGTACAACTGAATTCTATGTACGTTATATTAAGCTGTACAGTTACCTTTCCGAAAGCGGCATTACTACGTCGAACTTCAACCATTTTTGTAGCCTGCTTCAATTAGATTGTGTTCATGAGATAACATCAGCTTTTATATAATTCATTCGTAGTGTGTCTTGCAGAATGTTGAACACTATGATAGAATTCGAGTTATAGTTTTCCGAGCATTTCGCCACAGTCTAACAATATCTGGATTTGGGCACTTACTTTGCAACGCTTATACAAATTCCGTTCGTTTTGCTGTTTGTGTTTGGCAGTGACAACTTTAAAGAATATTAAATAAAGAGCTTTTCCATACTTGATTGCGGTGAAGGCAATGAACTGGATAAGAAGAAACGTGAACACTCAAAATGTAGAGAAGCAACGACAAAAGGTTTGTTCCTTTATTACATTGATTTTCCTAGAAATAGATACAAGTCGCTTTCATTCCTTTTGGATGTTCATTATAGCGTTACCTTCCTTTTGAATGTTTTATATTCGGTTTAAGCTATGTCATTTAATTCTTGATTCCATTAAAAAATATTAGAAGTATTAGAACAAAGTAAAAACCATAGAATATTTTAAAAGAATATTATAAAATATTTAATATATTAACAAGGCGAGACATATGATACCTAAGTTAATTAAATGAACGATTAATTAGACGGTTTAGCCTTTCTTTAAGCTTATCTCACTGATTCACCCAAATAAACTGAACATATTCAAACTTTGGTCTTGCCTGCACACCAGTACGTGTTTTACTTGATGAGGTACTGCATGCGGTCACACCCCTAAAAGGACAAAATGCAAAATTTTCTATGGCAAAGGACAAAATTGCAAAAAAGAACAAATCAAAAGTTTTCTGCAGAATTGCTTAAAATTGACCAGAAACTGCCATTTGGATGCGGTACCGTGCGTACTCGTCATCATACATACACCTAGGGAGGGATGAGAGGGGTATTACCACCGCTGAAGGGTCAAAAGATAGGTACTGTCGAGCAATTTGAGCCAAAAATAGGGTATTTTCAAACCATTTTAATTTAACTTCCGCAAACTCAATTCACTATAGTGAAAATATAGGACTTTACCCTTCCCTGACCCCAAAATTTCGATTTTACCCCTTCCTGGCCAACCTGACCTTGTGCATCTATGTCGTACATAATTTAAATCATAAATCTGACGGCTCAAAATTTTGGGTAGGGGCTCCCGACCATTTTTAGGGGGGGGCAAAAACAGCCAAAAAAAACATGTAAGAATGATCAAGCTTAATGAGTGCAAGAACAGGATCATGCATTTTCTTTTTTAGAATATTCAAGTCTGCATACAATAAGCAGAAAAATCAAATGTGGTGGCTTCTCTTCCCGCAGTCATAAGAAAGTAAGAGCAAGCACCATTAAATGCAGTCTTGAGAGAGACGAAGTCGAATTATGCATGTGCGTGCTGGAAATTTATCATACACTGTGGATTGACATCACTGCGCAGTTCTTAGCGATCAGTTTTTAAGTTCATTTCGGCTCAAAGCTGACCTCCTAGACCGGCTGATGATCACCCCAGATAGGTCATGCTCATAGATGGGCGGCACCAAAGTTCTGGGGGGTGCAAGATTTTTCAAAAGGTCAAAAAATGGCCTTTAAAGAGTGGTATGGCAAAAAACATCATTTTTCAACGTTTCTCATCGAGCACTATTCATTGGCATCAAAAAATTGCAGAAAAAAACAAAAAAAATTCAAAAATTTAATTCTGGAGGTCATTTTGGTTTCTGGGGGGAGCTGCCTACCCCAAACCCCCCATGCCTAGGTATGGTCATGCTGTGCATCTATGGTTTCAGGCTGTTCTAAGAAGCGCAAAGTTATAGATTTGGCTGGAATACGTTGGGCAATTGACAAGAAAATGTTTATTGTCCAGAAAAATAAACGAAATTTGATAAAACACGAATAGTACATGATAATATAGCGACTGAACAAAAGGACATACCGATCACGAAGTGATAATAAAAGTGTTGAAATTTAAGCCTCTTGAAAATTAAGACAGCTCATGTATGCCTTATGAATCATAGGGTTCGAATTTGCGGCCTGGCCTTTGCCTTTTTATGATTACTTTTGTGACATTAAACAAATATTTTCTACTTGTAAATTTAAACTTATAATAATGCATGCAGATTCTAGCGGTTAGCTTACTAGTACAAATACTGTGAGGTAAAAATTAGGAGAGCACCTGTTTAAGACATAGTGTAGTGCGACGCACATGGAATCTTGGTGATTGAATTTTAATTATTGTCCATTTTAATGAGTGATGAAACAAACTAGCATTTAAGAATGATCATACTTAAATTTCTTACTTCTAGCTCTGACCGATTTATTGGAATTCCTCAAGTGAGAATTGCATTTTTTGATAAAATTGTAGGCCTTTTTCCAAAAGCGGAGAGAGCAGAATCTTCGAGAAATAAATCCGAAGCCACAAAAGATATTATGTTCTGGCGCTCAGAAGGAGTCGAATGACAAAAACGTGCTGCCATTGAATCATACAAATTTTCAGTACGGCAGCGACATTGAAGAAGAACCATCAAAACCTCGTTCTGAATCAGAATCATCAGTCAAAGAGAGCTTGAAAGTCAAAGAAACGGTGTTTCAGTTACATCGTTCATCAGAGATGGCTGATAAAGAATATAGTCGTAAACTGAAGAGAAACGTCAAGGAATCGTTGAAAGAAGTGATTACCTACTCCATACCTATTCTTTGCCAAATCCGAAAAATATAATGACATGAATAGAAATTGCATTGAGACCATAAATGAAACAGAAGGATGGTTGGATCCACACCTGGGCGTAGGGGTAGTTCGGGGGTATACACTCCTAGAAGGCCAAACACCCCCCTCCAGAAACCAAAATAGCCCCCAGAATAAAATTTTTGAAAATTTGTTGTTGTTTTTTCGCAATTTCTTGATGCCAATGGATAGTGCACAATGAGAAACGTTGACAAATGGTTTTATTCACGCCATTCCACCATTTTTAAGACAATTTTTTGACTTGCACCTTCCAGAATTTCGGTTCAGCCCACCTATGGTTGAATTCCCCATCTTAAATCAGTGTCTCTAATTCCCCATCGTTCGAAATTTTTAGACCCCCCATTTTTGGCGAAAACTTGCGTTTTTTAGCTATCTTTAGATGCTTTTTTGCCATTTTGATCAAAATTTAAAGGTCAATTACCTTCTCCCCTCCTGAAATTGGTCAGGGAACCACCCAATCGAAATTTTGAGCCGTTGTATGTTTGATTGAGATCACGATGCACTGCATGGCCGGTCAGAGGATGGGTCATCTCATCTGCGCTAAAGAGGTCAGTCAGAGATCGTTTCTGAGCCAAAATGGTCTCGAAAACCGATTTTTTTAAATAGTGTAAGAATGATGTTGATCCTTAGTTTCTGATTGCTTTCATGCACATTTGCAGATAAATTCTGGTTTTCGTTAATCCTTCATTTAACATTATTTCTTCCAGGAATTTCTTATGAATTTTTTCATACTTTGTTCCAGCCAGATCATAGATGGGTAGCGGTCGAATTCTAAGGATCAAAAACTTTCTAATGTGAAAACAAACATCAAAAAATTGATGACAGGAACAAAAAGACTATGTTTTGGACGTTTTCAATCGAGATCTATCCATAGGCATATCGCGAAAAAACGAAAAATTAGCAGATTTGATTTGGGGATATTCCGCATTTTGGGAGTCTCAGCCCAGACTGTAGATGCACATGGCCGTTGTGGGCTATTAATCGATCTGGAAGTCAATTAGTGAGCAACTTTTGGTCAAAATGACCTTAAAAATCGGTATAATTGTTAAAATAGATTCGAAGTTCTTTAAATAGTTTTTAGCTTTTTAATCATTCCAAGTTGTTTTTGAAAAAATTTCAATCTATTCATTTGTGGCCTTCATTTTATCTCATTTTTTCCTAGAAAATTATTCATTTTCCATTCTGGAGGTTTGGGAATGGAAAAATTTTAAATTTTCGTTGAGAAGAACAGGATACACAATTCTCTGACTTGCTTTTTCATCCTAAAATGCTAAAACAAAATTTTGCTAAAGAATTTAATCAAATTGATTGATATGTATAGGCTCTAACAATTGAAATATTCGATACTTCGTGATGAAGAAATCGCAACAAATAGCTTGAAATTATATTCTTTTATTATTTGTTGTCAATCACTGTTGAAGTAATTTTTCCCATAAAAATAAAAACAAGCTTGCAGATAGCTAAGCTGCCGCTCAAATTTGATTGGTTTACCTTTGAACTGTTCCTTTCCCGTTGTATAAGCATGAGTTTTTTGATAAGCCTTCGTTAAAGGAAATACTCGACATATCTTAGAAAACAATGTCGATCAAATTTGCTCTTGAGAATTAGTTGGTCGACCGTGTAGGTGTAAAATACGAGAACTTTTACAAAAAAATAAAGTTAAATTAGCGCCGATTTTTTCACAAAAATGCTTGAAATAATTTCCATAGAATAGATTGGGTTTTATATTATCTTAGCACTCCATGACATTTTTGAGATCACTGTAGATTCAAAATACTTAGAGCAACGAGGAATCTACGCAGTCTTTTAATTTACCCAAAAGTTTTGATCTCCTGTTTCGGTCGTGCTAAGAAAACCAGGAAACCAGGCGTTATATAGACTAGAAACAGAATAAAATATAAGTCTACGTAAGAGTTATGCTATTATTTTTCTTTATTTTACAGATCTGACTATGCACGCATTTTTCAGAACGATCTTGCTAAAACTGTAACCAGTAAAGAATATTTTAGGTCAACGAACTTGAGCCAAAGTTAAACGACTATGGATCCAAGACCGAGACCTCAACGGAAAACGAAGTAAGTACATTTTGCATGGTCTTAGGTGTACGATTCCCACGATCTGAGAACTAGGACAGAGACATCTTTCAGATCATTGTGCTTAATTTTATTGACCGCTTTTTATTTTTCTGCATTTTACATTAAGTGATTCTCAAAGACTTCCATATCTTAACCGAACGTGCTCATTAATGTTATAGGCTGTCGAGCCTAGAAAGAAAAAGAAGTAAAGGACAAAAATATAAAATTTTTGTAATGTACTCATGGGCATTGGAATGCGGGTGTATTACTCTCCCATGAGCTTTAAAAAGTGATAGATGGCCGTTTTGGACGAAAAAGTATTGTCATACAGCCTTTTTGGACTTAGAAACACACCGTTTGAGTTTATTCAGAAACGATATAGTTTTTCTGTGTTCCAAAAGGATATACAGCTATTTTCCCGACTACAAAAAGGCTAAATAGCTACTTTTATTGCAAAAAAGCTATATAGCCGCGTTTGTGAGTTCGAAAAGGCTATAAATTTGCCACCAATGCTCAAAAACGATGGTTTGAAAGCGATACCATCTTTTCTTGCTGTAGAATATTTTTTCACAAAGCAGATAGCTATCTTCAAATTTTTGATATACAACCTCAATCCTGAAAGTTTGACCTTGCGCTAGTATGCTCTACATCATCTGTCAGATAAGTTTAAGCTAGTACTCGCGTTATTTAAACTGTATTAGCTCAACAAAATTGTACTATGCGTAGTTGATCCAATCTAATGTCTTTTTTAAATTAATTCGAATCGGACAGAATAATTCGATTCAAATTTGAATAACTTTCTAAACTCGAGCTTCGCACGGTTTATTAAGATGCAAAGGTATGGAAAAATACATGATTATAGATGCTTAATTCCTGTGCCACTAGTTGCTTGAAAGTCGAGGATTATCTGATGAATAGATAGTAAAAGTATGTATTCTAATATATTATTTTTACCTTCGTGTTTTTTAGGGAGCATATAAATTTTTAATGCAAATGAGTTTTCAAAATCGCGCATCTCTTAGTCACAAGAAGATAGAGGTTTTGGTGACCATAAATGTACATCATGATCGGCCTGGGGTCACCAAAGAGCTTTTGTGAGCCGGAATGGCCTGAAAAAAGACAAAAAGGATACGAATCTTGTTCCCGATTTCTGCTGTTGTAACTCTTCTCCTTTAATATTTTAAAAAATGACATCTGTCCAACGTGCTTTTCAAACCGTTGCTGCTTGAACGAACGTTCGTTTTTTGAATATATTATTCTGATTAACCAAGCAATTAAAAATTTCAGGTCCCTTAATCCGTAGATATGTCGTATGGAAACATGCATGCTGGACGATTGTTGAAGCGGTCTCAAACCGACCGACCGTAATAGTGGCGTTAAACTAGAATCGATTTTGACTTGGGCTGCGGCGACCACGAATGGGCATGGAGGGGTCTAACTAAACCCTTCAGATATCAAAAGACCCCCAGAATAAAATATTTTAAATTTTTCTTTTTGCGTTGTTGGCGTAAGTAGATAAAAAGTTCGATTGAAAACGTCAAAAAACGAGGTTTTTTTGCCCCTACCAAAAATTTTTCTGCATTTTTCACCTTTAAAGGTAAACGAACCCCTCAGAATTCAAACGTTGTCCATGTATGGCTACGACAAATTGACCACAATGTACATGAAAATCTATGTTTTATATACCTACGTATTGTCTTTAAGTTTTGCACTTTTTGTTCTCCTTTATTTTTCAGTTTTCAGCCTTGGTCTTCATTTTTCACTTGTCTTTCCAATTTTTCTTGTTATTTTTAAAGTCACATGTACGAATACTGATTTAAAACTCGTCTGTCTGTGTCATACATGCATAGCATGGAAATTCTGGATGAAGTAGCCAAAAAATTGTAAAGTATTTTTTTTGGTTTCAAAAACTCAAAAACAAGGAGTATGTCAGCAACATTATTTTTAGGCGTTTGTTACGATGCTCTACCTTCCTAGATGATAGAAGCATTTTTTAAATTCATCAAAATTCAACAAAACGCACTTAAAAATGGCTGTTTGGCGAAAGCGTCCAAGAATCGACACTTTTGAAATGAAAGATCGTCAAACACGCTTAAACCAGGACCTTTTCTACGTTAGGAAACTCTAAATTTTTGAGGATGAAAACCCCGTAAACAAACCCCTTTCATGATCGCGTATGATCTACTTGTACATTCGCATCTCAAAATACGACATGAACGAAAAAACTAGGTCTCTAGGTCTTAATTTAATTTGCTCGGATATTTTAAAAATTATAGTGGGAAAGTTCGATTGAAGAGGAAGCGATAGTCTCCATCCTTCACTCAATGACTCAGCAAACTTCGCCAGCTGCGACTCAACAAACTGATCAGCAGCCTGAGGATATCGCTAGTGTTTTGCAAAATGTCGAATCAAAAGTAGTAGAAATCTTGGATTCGTCAGATTCACTTCGTTTTTAATCAAGATGTGTCTAGTGTGATTGATCCTTGCTAATTAATACCTGCCGAATGCCGTGCTGCGTGCAAAATGTTGTAATTTTGAAACAGCGTGAGTTCAGCGAATGTCAAATTCAGTGAATACCGAAATTTTCAAAGTACTTTTTCTTGGTGTCTAAAACGAGGAATATGCATCAGCAACATTATTTTTAGGCGTTTGTGACGATGCTCCACCTTCCTGGATAATAAAAACATTTTTTAAATCCAATAAAATTCAACACAACGTAGTATAAAATGGCTGTTTGGCGAAAGCGTCCAAAAATTGACTTTTGAAATCAAAGATCGCTAAACACGCTTAAATCAGGACGTTTTCTACTTTTTTTACAGAAAATCGAAATTCTTGGGGGTGAAAACCTCATAAACCCCTGTTCATGGTACTTACCTATTTAATTGTAAATTTGGATGAGGGATGGAATGAAGGGTGCTGCAAAGCAGTTTTAGAATCAAACACATGCAAGCTATTTTAATGTTGTTTTTCATTTTTACTTTTATTTTTTTCTTAAATAAATTTTAAATAAAATTCAGAAAATTGTATGGCGATTAGCAATATAGAAAAGTTAAAAAGCATAGAAATGGCCCGGTAAAGTTTAGTAAAGTCTGAAAGTAATCTTTGCTCGCTATAAGTAGCGTGGTTTCTATATTTTTTTAGGCAGGACAGCTTTAATTCGCATTTCGTATTTTCGTTGAGGCGGATTCTTTGCAACTCCTTTCGCGCTTATACACTTTGCTACGTATGCAAATATTGTTACGTTTTTATATTATGTTAAGTCAAGCGTTTCTTTTATTGTGATTAATTTTCTAACGCATGGAATTAAAGTGTTTTCCTGATCTTTCTCCAAATTTACTGCTTAAATATAATGCGCAAGCTAAAAATTTGCTTGACTGTTCATCGAAGCATGAAAGACGGACGGAGTTCCAATCTTTTCCTTCCTGTTCCGACAACTTCTAGAACCTTTCAGTAACAGATACTTATCTTCCTGCGTCGCTCCTTTGAATAATTTTGCTAGAATCTCTTCCACTTCGAGTCGCTTTGTCAACTATTGCAAAGAATCACATCGGCAGAAACGAGTTATGTAAGCCTAGAAAAATTAGGTACTAGACATGCACGTGGGAGGGGGTTGGTTTAAGGTCTACTCTGAACCACACGTTGGCGGGGGGAAGGTTTGGGGTATGCACCCCCAGAAGGCCGAACACCCCCAGAAACCAAAATACCCCCGGTATTCAATTTTTAAAATTTTTTCGGTTTTTTCGCAATTTTTGATGTCAATGGATAGTACTTCATGAAAAACGTTGAAAAATGGTGTTTTATGCCATACCACCATTTTTAAGACCATTTTTTGACCTTTGAAAAATGTTGCACACACTCCCTCCCAGAAAAATGAAGGCCAAAATGGATGAACGTTTAGAAGCCATTTCAAAAGTGCTCGAAAATGACCATAAACTATAGGATAATGTATTTTTAACGATATTCCAGCATGTATACAAGTTTTGGAGTTCATTTGACGCAAAAAAGCTCAATTTTTGACCCCCCTCCTCCAGATCGGCCATGCTGCGTACCTATATGGTACTTACTGCATCCTAATTCTGTCGTACATAATGATTTAGATTTTAATATTTGTTGCATGAACACCACCATATTACATGACGTAATCTTAAGCATGGGACGATTTTGGTTTGTGCTTCGCCTTCCCGAGTTCTCGACCACGCAGCCTTACCGATCACGCCTTACCTACGCACACTTTTTTTGCATGCACGTTTTAGAATATCAGTATATTTGCAGTACACCTACTTATTCTGTTTTGAACAGAAAAATCTGGGCAATTTTGTCACGAGGCATCCACAGAACAATATGCAAATGTTCTTGCAGCTTCTCCGTAATTAACAGTCATGAAAATTAAGGACAGACGTGCACGAGGAGTATTGTTGGTCCTGTACCCCTAGAGTAGAAAAACGAGAAATCTCTAGGAATAAGGCAAAATGAAGACCAAAAAATAGTTAAAAATTGAAAATTTTATGCACAAGTGCTTGAAATTGACTAAAATGTGGACTAACATAGTTTTAAGCCATTTTAGCATTTAAATCACTTTTTCATGATATTTTGTTCGAAAAAAACTTTTCTAAGCCAGAATAGCCAAAAGAACGGATATGAATGCTGTCAATTTCAAGCATTTTTTACTGAAATTTTGAATTTTCATTGGTATTTTGCCTTTATTTTGCCTCACTTTTCTCTGAAAATTTTCCTTTTTTCTATTCTGGGACACCCCACGTGCTTGTCTGGGACCTACCTTCTATAGATACGCGGCATGGTCGGTCTTGGTCACATGAGCCACAGAACATTTTTAGTCCAAAATGACTTCAGAAACCAGTAAATTAGCGTTAAAAACTACGTTGTTTCGAGGTTTCTGTTTAGAGACTGTCGCAGAAAGCTTTTGATTTTCGTCAATTACGGACCAACATTTCGTCTTACGTCCCCAGAAAATTTCCCATTTTTCAATCTCGAACCCCCACATGCATGTCTGGACCTACCTATCTAATCAATTTGTAAAATTTGTTCCATCAGAATTCAAAGCTATTTGAAATCAAAAACTTATTCATAAATAGTCTATACTAGAAACTTGATTAATATTTCAAATAAAAAAATATTTTGAATACGGAAGTGATCAGTTTATTGACAGAAACATTGCGCGTACATTAAAACGATACAATATTATGTAAAATGCGGCGGAAAAATTTGAACGCTTGTCACGATCACGAAACCATCAACTCGTTAAAAAATTTGCCCAAATAGTGATCGAATCCATCGTTCTTCAGTTGACCGAACTTCTGACGTCGATGTGTGGCTATGGCCGAAATATCCGGTTTGATTGAAACTTCTAAACGATTTTTCAGGTCCATAATTTTATTATTCGCCTCTTGCAAACTATACGTCGCTCCGGAACCGACTAGAGAATCGAACAGATCGAATAACGGCACAACATGACTTTTGACCACGTCCGCGTACGAGGTTATCATAGTGTAAAGACGAAAAAATTCGCCGTAAATTTCGGACAAACGGGGTTTAAGGCCGCAGAACGGATCTCCGCCGGTAAGCAAAATAGAATTGTTGGCTTCAAGATCCAGCAACAGCTGTGTTACCCTTCGATTAGCTTGGTTGTTCAGGTCGTGTAACAAGAACCACAATTCATAATTTCCGACGCTGAAATGGCTGCCCGACACAACAAACAAATGTCTGATACGATGTAGCGTGGAACTAAAGAACAATTGTAAAGACAAACCACACCACATGAAAGTACAATAAAATCAATGGCGGGAGGGGGTTGGGACAGCCCGCAGTCCGCACTCCCAACTTTTTCCAAAACAGTCAAACGAGCCAAATGCGCAGTAGCGTTTTTTCACTATTTTATATTGTTTATTTTTAGTCAAAATGATATTTGGTGCAAAATTTATTTGAATAATTTCACAATCTTAAGCAATTTAGTGCAAAAAGTGCTTAAATTCCTTTAACTTGGGCGCAAACCAGGCGCGGAGCACCGGAAAATTGGTGAAATTTTGACAGGACGACGTTAGCCTTGAATTACTTCGTTATTTCCTGTGTATTTAGATAAAAGTTTATTGCAGCACATACCGCTAAGCATACAGAATTTTTGGAATTTATGCTAAAAAATTGAAAAAGTACAAAAATATGTCTTCCAGGCCGCCAAAAATAAAGTACATATCCATCGAACATATCACTCTCGAACAAAATATTCTGGAACAAGATTTTATTGATTTTTTATTTAATTTTTAGCAAGAACTATGAAAACATATAGGCTTCATAATTACATTTATCTCGCTCATATTGCGTGAATACAGAAATAAGGTAATAATTTTATATATTTTAACTGTCCTTGAGCCTAAATTTTCTGAATTTTTCGCCGCTGTGCGATGCATTTATGGCTTGAAAACGACATTCAATGAAACGTGCTTCCTCTACATCAGAAATAATTTAAAAAGAATATGCATTAAAAAGAGCGATCGTTAGCTTAAATCTTACGAAAATCTGGGCCTGGTTTCTATATGTAGAGGCTTAAGCCAGGCTTAAGCCAGACTTCAATGTTTAAAGATACGCGGTCAGGTTGAAGAAGTCTGGCTTCCATAAACGGTTTCCATAAACGCAGGCTCAAGTCAGGCTTAAACAATCGACAATGTTGGAAAATAGACATCAAAATTGGACGCTTTTTATGTTTAATGTATACAGATCTAAGCCTGGCTTAAGCCACACTTAAACCGGACCCTGGGCTCCACTGAAGCATTGAATATAACTACACACGTATAACATAATATACTTATGCAACATGTCTACGGCAAAGGGAAAATGTTTAGGAAAATTGGATGTTTGACAGATTTGTGTAATTTTTTTTGTTTTTGAATAAGTAATGAATCTCAAATTTTTTGATTGTGTCTCAACAACCCCATCAGTCCCAACAGCCCCACCGTCCCAACAGCCCCACCATCCCAACAGCCCCACCAAAAATCCCAATAGCCCCACCAGTCCCAACAGCCCCACCGTCCCAACAGCCCCACCAATAATCCCAACAGCCCCACCAATAATCCCAACAGCCCCACCAATCCCATCAGCCCCACCGTTCCAACAACTCAATCGTACCAACAGCTCCACCGTCTTAACAGCCCCACTAATGATCCCAACAGCCCCAACAGTCCCAAGAGCCCTGCCAATCCCAGCAGTTCCATCGTTCCAGCAGTCCTACCGTTCCAACAGTCGCACTGTCCCAGCCACACATAAGCGGGGGGGCAGAATTAGGTTTTTAGCACATTTCTCGGTCACTTTACCCCACCAGGCCCACAGAATTCTGTTCGCTGCCAATGTTGGTTCCAACTGCCCCACTGTTATAATCATAGATGCACAGCACGACCGGTCTGGAGAACGAGATTTAAGCCAAAAATGACCTGAAAACGGGTATGAATGTTAAAATAGCGGAAAAAGTACGCAAATCCACATCTCCTGGCTATTTTGAAGCAGATTATCGTGAAAGATTTGATTTTCATTCAATTTTAACACTTACCTTTCCTTTTTTCACTAGCACTTTTCTCATTTTTTCTGGCAGTCTAGACTAGACCAAAATGAGCAGGAATCAAATCTTGCAAGATGACTCAAATGAGGCAAAATCCCGGATTGCGCAAAAATGCTGAAGCTTCAATTCTGGCGGGTCTACCAGTTTCTCAGGTAGAGTTATTCTGAAAATGTAAACCTGCACGCTCGTGTATGGTCTTGATGAAATATACGAAGTCGAAAAATAGTCAAACAAACATCTTTCATAAAAAATAATATTGTCTGATTTTATAATATAAAATAACATGTACTCAAGATAATACTTAAACAATAAGTGAAATTGTTAAATAACACATTGTGGAATGTATAAGTACATCGTTTTTTATGTTACAAAAGTACATCCGCCAAAAGCATTTCTCGTATAATAGCGATTGCAGTAATGATGGGGCTGCTGGGATTACTGGTGGGGCTGTTGGGACGGTGAGACTCTTGGACTGGTGGGGCTGTTGAGACATCACCAATTTTTTGACCGCTTTTCACTAGTACCTACCTATAGAGGATTTCTATTAATCAGAACTCTCGCAAATTAATGTAAAAGTCACAAATCTTTCAAGAGACACTATGAGTTTTTTCGTCGACTGCTTTCAATCAAACTAGCATTTATACTCGGGATAAAAGCGCTAATGTAGTGCACTATATGATTTAACGCTTATGAATTCTCACTCACTCGCCGGGTGATGCATCGGTGATATCCGCTTCGAAAAAGGTGTCGATCCATTTTAATAAATCTCCATTCGCTTTCGTCCAGTTCTTGAAGTAATTTAGGTTCGACTGACCGTTATGTTCGGCCATTGACCGCAATGTGAATGGCAAATAGGACAGAATGAACTCTTTGTGCGCCGACTGACAAGCGATGGACACGAATTTGAGTCTGTTTGTAAAATTGTTCAAGGCACTCTTTTTGTGTTCCACCCAACGCAAGGAATTTAGATAAAAAGTTTTCATTTCATGTGCTACGGCTGAAGCGTTGCTTTTCGTTGGAAAATTGTCCAAATCTGCTGCAGATACTGTGCCCACGTTTGGCAAAAGGCCCGCCGCAATTATGTTTACTGCACTTGATGGGCCGGCTAGGATCAAATTTTCGACCATCGAGTCGCTGGTTTTCCATTGGTACTGGGCGTCTGAAAATTTATAGCATTATAATTACTCGTAAGTGTAATGAATAGGGAATTACGAAATTAGTGAAACAATTTCCAAGTATTTAAGTAAGTTCAATTAATATCGATTATGCCAGCGCTCCTGGTAGGCCTGAAAGCAGGCCTGCAAGTGGGGGTTGGTGGGGGTCTAGATACCCAAAATGGAAAAATGCAAAATTTTATGGGAAACTTAGGGCAAAATTGACACCGAAATAGATAAAATTCAGAAATTTTCTGCAAAGCGGATTAGGATAGTTTTTACGCTATTTTCGTATTTATACCAGTTCTTGCGGCCATTTTGGCTCAAAAAATCTCCCTGTAACGGGTCGAAGGCGTACATGGACAGCAAGGAAATTCTGGGGGTCTGTTTGGGTGAAATTGCCAAAAATCGCAAAAAATATTACTAAAAATAGAATTCCGGTGGTCTACATTTATCTGCGAGGGGTTTTTCAACTTCTGCGGAGGGTATTAACCTCCAACCCCGCCAATGTGTGGTCGAGGGGTCCTCTGGGTTGGAGCTATGTTTTTTTACTTTGGCTATCGAGACGTGATATCTTTTTCGTTCAACAGCGTCAATATACTTAAGCCCCTGTATCAGCCAATATACACTGTAAAAATAATTACATTAGGACAGATTAAGATAATTTTCAAGAGGCGACATCCAAATTCTCCAACATTTAACATTTTCCAGCACAATAAATGGTGAGCGCAACGGAATGAAGCTCTGATCATTGCCCAGGTTTGCTCTTCGACTGACTATGATATGCATCTACTCGTACGATCGCAAGTACGAGTAAACTCGGTAAATCTACTATTGGTTTCTCCGCCGTTGCATTGTTATGTAACCCTGAAGAACTCTGAAATTAGAATTTGGCTACCGACATCTCCTCCCTAAGAAAATTATAATTAGTCATAACGACCAAAACTTAGATCTTTGCATAAAAAAATCGTAAATAAGTTTAAGTTGTTGAATAATTTATGCTGAAAAAACTAGATACCTAACTTAACGTTTGCCAAAGATTCGTTTCTATAAATTATATTGGTGTCAAACGCTTGTGACGGTGTCATTCATTTTTCTCAGCGATTCTGTGCCAAGTGACCCATTTCATAAACTTTGCTTTCAGTCCCTCCAAACTACTCTATGATTTTAATTGCTTCTATTCTAAAGACTTATCGCCAATTTACCTGAAAACAACTGATTAATTATGACAATAAAGCATGGCAATGTCCACATGTTTGGATTATGCGCGCAACCGGCAATAGGTATACTACGACAAACAAATAATGTGATGTATGATAGTAGGATGAGTTTAATTCAGTTTTTTGCAATGCTGAAATAGCTGATTTCTTATCAGAAAATAAGACGTGCTAAAAATTGTTCCAAGTTTACTTTCAGATTAACTTTAAAATGAAGAAAAGTTTGTTGCCTCAGCCAATCGAGGAAAGACGTCATGCCGTATTTGCGTAGGATGCTCCTTGAACTTTTTGATTGCAAGGCATTTGTTTTCTATCTTTTTAATGAATAGACCAAACTGTTGAAAATAGTCAACTTATTGTTTGACAGTCATAAAGAAATCGTTCTGTGGCAAAATGATAAATTTTTAACAAGTTAATCGGTCAGTGCATTGAGGCTAAATATTCTGCTTTGTAGGCAGCGCAATATTTATCCCTGAAGGCCGACTAACAGCAAAACTTGCAAGTCGTTTGCATAAGAAAAATGTCTAGAAATTGACGAAATCGACACTTCTGCCAGAGAGGTCAAAAGGATCTACGAGTCACTTGACTTCACAATAGGACGATCTCGAGCCGACTTCTTATTTAAGTTTTGATCTTTCCTGGTTCAAAATCTGTTGCTAGAGAAGACGATAGATAAGCTTGAAAGATTTTTCACATTGTCAATCAAACAAGTCATTTTGCGAAAAAGTTTCCGATTTTTTGAATCTTTTTTGACATTAATTTTGACTTACCAGAGAATTTCCACTTTTGTCCATTAGAGAGACCAAACCTTCCACGAGCATGTCTGGTCTGACCCACCAGAGGGACAAAAGACAAAATCTTATGAGAAAGGCGAAACTAAGGTCAAAATGGACAAACATCGTTTTTTTAAATTGCTTTAAATCGTCTGGAAACTGGCATTTATGGCAATCTTATGTAACTTTAAGCGTATACCAATGCTTAGACCACTTTTAAGCAAAAAAACTTCGTGGTTGAAATCAAAATTTGACTGCGATGTGCATTATCAGAAAGATTTTATTGCTATTTTTAGTATTTTTGTCCAATAGATTTTTGAGTAAATTTCGAATTAGGAAGAATTATCAACGAAAGTTCGCCTTTTTCTAAATTCTATTTAGTTTTCTCTAAGCTTCGCAAACAATGAAGAAAAAGGTCAATGCGTCCTCGATCCTGGTGATATGCGCGAGCTCAGAAAAACACCTTGTTATGCCAATATTGCAGAGGGCGTGGCAAAACCTTGTACACGATTTAAGGCAAGGTCCTAACTGAATGAGTGGACATTAGTGGCCTTGAACGATTCATCTAAGGAAGAGTCGGTAATTGATGTATATCTCGGAAACTACATATGGGGATAACTGTTAATTATGAGATAAAAACCGCATTTTCCGACGTTTACGGCCCATTTTTGAGAGAAAATTTCTCAATAGGTTCGGAAACGTGTCCTTCTTGGTTGAGGTTGCGGCAACGATTTTCTAACCTTTAAAAAACTTTTTCGGAGACGGAGGAGAGTCCTAAACCTGACTTGAAAGATATTTGCCAAAGAACAAAAATTCCATCTTGGAAAGAATTCCGTAAATATAACACTCTTTTAGGAAAGGAGTATTTTTAATATCTGAAAGAAAATATTTACCTTTATCTTTTGAACTATTCACAGCTAGAAATCTGGATGATTGTGTAACAGTAAAAAGTCATCAGGATCAATTTGTATTAGACCATGGAAAATTTTATAAATTATAACTAAATCGAAAACAATTCTTTGAAATTTGAGAGATTCTAGTTCTAGCATGTGGAGCCGACGTCGGACGATATATCCACTGATTTATGTAGTTAAAAAGGTACTTTTCAGTAAAATATTGCTGTACCTACCTGTTCTATATTTTTAATAGGTAGGTATAACATTTCTTTTGGGGCTCAAATTATTGTACAATATTCTAACATGGGTAGCACAAAGTGTTTGAACGCTAATATTAAAGCTTCCTTCTTCATAATTTGAAATAATCGAAATGCTTCTACAAAGTTTTGCTATATCGTTAATATGAAGCAAAAACAAAGCAGGCCCCAAGATCAGATATGCACAGCATGGAATCCGGTGGGCGAAATTTAAAAGTGCCATTTTGAATCCAAAAACGGTGGATTTAAAATGGAAGATAACAATACACTCATATTAGTAGGCGAATCAATGAACAGATCTGGTAGTTAAATATTGCATTTGAGCGAAATACATATACCGGAATGTAATTAATCATGAGCAGCATCCAGATTTCTTTTGTTGAGCAGTATCTTCCAACTTGAGAGCATTCTGCAAGCAAGCGTCTTCAGTATCTCGTAGCTTTCTAGGATGATTAGGGTAATCATTGCTTAATAACAGTACATTTTAAATACTAAGAAACATAATTTTGATTTTGAATAATTCACTACTTTTTGTAGTACAGATGTAGATATCACCAAAAAAATGAGGCTGCAACACTAGAGTTTGCAAAAAACATTCAGTCATAGAACACGAGACATACTCGTGTATGCGCGACATAACTTTTTGTACGTCTTTTGAAGTTTTTTTAAAGTTCTTTATTTTGGCAAAAAAAAGCTGTGAAGAGCAAACACAATGATACGGATATCCGATCTATTTTGGATGGTCTGAAGCAGACATACACGCGAAGGAGGGTTTTGGTATCTATCAATCCCAAGCATAAAAAAATGGAAACTTTTTTGAGGGCAATAAGGCAAATGAAGGTCAAAAATGGATGAAAATCAAAATCTTTCGATAAAAGTGATTGAAAATGACCAGAAACTGCGGAATAGCCCAGCTTTTACGCTACTTTAATATAACAGGTTTCTATGTCATTTTGGCGCAAAAAATCTTTTCGGCTGACCGCTACAAATGAATATGCCGCTGAAACTCCTTGAATTTTCAAAGACTGTCCAATATACATTTATTCGTAAATAACCTTAATTCTAATTACTGCAAAACTCTCAGCGAAAAAATAAGCGCTCATTGCAAAATTCACTCATGATCATAGTATGCATTTTTCTTTTTAAAAAAACATATTCTTAATAGAGTCCTAAGCAGCATTGTAGCAACATAGAAATTTTCTTACTCCGCCAAACAAGCAAAACATTTGGCTACGTTTTCTCCAGTACGAGCACTAGCCTCGAAGAATAAAGCATTAAACTCCTTTAAACATGAAATACTAAAAGCACAATATGACGAGCGACCACAAAACATAATTAAGTTCCAAAACTTAATATACGTATGACTGAAAATCAGTGTGATAAACCAGAATCAAAATCGACACTTCATGTGAAAATTAGCTCAAAAGTAAAGAAAAATTTTATTACATTATGCTTGCAGGCCTAAACACGTTCGACAATCTGCAGGTAGAAGTACTAGAATTTTCGAAAGACCGCAATTTATATATGGATGTACATGTTTGGAAATCTGCACACCCCCAGTATCTATAAGACCCTCTGAATTTAAATTTTAAGTTTTTTGCGCGATTCTTTGACGCCAATGGATAAAGCTCGAAGAAAAACGTCGAAAATTGTGTTTTTGGTCCCTACCATAAATTTTTATGCCAGTTTTCTTGACATTGAAAAATTTTTAAATCCTTTCAGACCCTCGAACTTAGAGGCTGCCCATGTATGACTGCAATATCTCGTAGAGCAGAAAATTCATGTTATTACAAATTCTAGTGAGTATTCTGTCAATTATCAAAGCTTCATATTTTTAAAACAACTTATTCATATTTTATTAAAATGATACCAATGCTTAACGAGGTGGACATTTTTCCCATTTTTCTTTTCTTTTTCATTTTCTTTTTGTCATAGACACAACGATAGAGAAAATCCCCCGAAAGTATATAAAAATTCGTCCGCCATAGTCCATTTAAATAGCCGTGTTTAGAAAGTGGCGAACAAGGCGATCGCCTAGGGCCGCAATAATTGAGGGCCGCTAAAAAATTTCAGAGAATGTAAAAAACTGTGTTAGAGCGGCTCTAATGGCGAATCATACGGGCCAACATTTTATTTATGATCCAAATTTTAGATTAGGGCTTTGATGCTTTCAAACTAAGATCTGACAACGAGATACATGCATAGGTGGGCGGCACCAAAGTTCTGGGAGGAGGGTGCAAGATTTTTTCAAAGGTCGAAAAATGACCTTAAAAATGGTGGTATGGCGAAAAAACACCATTTTCAACGTTTCTCATCGAGCACTATCCATTGGCATCAAACAATTGCGAAAAAAACAAAAAAAATTTCAAAAAATAGAATCCGGGGGGTTATTTTTGGTGCTGGGGTTATTTTGATTTCTGGGGGGTGCAAACCTCCAAACCCCCACGCCCAGGTGTGGATACATGTAATCCTAGCTCTTTGTGTGTCTGTGTATGTCTGCTCAATTTTATTCACTTCTTGTTACCTGATAATTTAATCTCAGATATATACACGCTAAAAATGGCATCTTTTTATCGAAAATCTCAAAATTTTCGGCGTTCCGCGCAGTAGGATAGTTATTTTCTATAATTTGGGCCCAAGTGCGGCCATAAAATCCTCATTTTTTATAGCCTATTAGGAGAAAATAAAATTTTTTCGAAAAGTTCGAATTTTTTAGCTTAACGGATAAAGCATGCTCGGAAACGCCAGCAAGTGCATTTTATTTTGTGTCTGGGCGAACGTATCCCGAAATATAGGGTCACGAATTTCGGAAGGGCCCCTTCTTAAAAAATCCTGTGTACTTCCCTGTATACATGTCATGTATTTGTAAAGAACAATGATTTTAGAGCTCACACAAAATTTTTAAAACTATTTCTGAAAATGTGAAATGATTTGATGGGGCTTAAGATAGCAATTTCAACGTCTTAGAAATTCATTTGTTAGCTCAACATTATCATTCATAATTATGAAGTAAACATGATTTGGAGTTTGAATCTGATTCTTACGTCTAAAAGTTGCTGAAAATTCGTCCAAACTTCGGCTTTTTGTGATTAAATACATTTGCTAATTAATTTCAGTATATTCATGGCTCTGTGAGTAGCATGAGTAGCCACTTATGCTACTCACAGAGCCATGAATTTGTAGTTACTTGCTTCATTTTTGAACTTATGTACATCATTTTTAAGGAAATAAATATATTTTCATACATAGCTTTTTCATTGACTAAACTTAAATACGATCTCAAATGTTTGATGTAATAGATATGATGACATAAATATGTAACAATTTCGCTTATAAAAAGACTTATTCTGAACAATACTTAACTTTTGAGAGCCGCTAAAATTAGCCTTGCCCATGGCCGCTAAAATCCTAAATACGGCCCTCTTCACTTAAATCATATAACTCCCTGCTCAATGACCCCTAACTTTAAATTTAGTATGTGTTGAGTGCAATTCATATTTTTTCTACGGATTAAGTATTTTATTTTGGGTCGTTGGGCTACATCTGCTGCTTACTACACGTTTCCGTTCAATATATTTAAAAACTCTTATTTCCTGGATTTTTAAGCGAAAAACCTTGTCAGTTAATCTTCTTTTACGATCGTAGTAGTATTCGTAGCAAAACAATTCATAAAGTTAGATGAAAAAGAACACTGATTTGACCAAAAAAAATTATACGCATTAAATTAGCCTTTCAAATCTCAGACTGTTTAAAATATTTTAATATTCAAGTTATTGACTTAAATTAATATTCAAATATTTAATTTTAAATATTTAAATCTCAATTTATGCAATATTCCGTGCTTTAAAGAGACTATTTTATAAATTTGCCCAGTGACAATATAGCGTAAAAGTTTTAAAGCTCCAACGGACTCCTGAATTAGAAGCGTTTCACATCATACTCACAGTAGAAGTCACAACAGAACACTTAATTTAGTCGAGCTTTTAAATGTGTTATCATTTTGCCGAAGTTTAAAGTAAAATTTATAAATTGAAATGTAAAATATAAAAATTTAAATAAATTCAAATCTATTGTATTTTAGAAAAGGTAGTGGCTTGAAAATAATGATATATGCTAATCGACAACTCGCTGCCTAAGATTTTTCCGCTCAAATTTACGTACCTTGGCTAATTTTTCACCATCTGAATATTTGACGGCACGACCATAGCCTGCATCACTGGCATACAAGTCAATTTTATTCCCTATCAGGCACAATACGCAGTTGGGCTCCACCCCTTCCTATAATAAATTAAGACGTGCTAGCAGGCCAATATTCAAAGGAGTTACGAGATACGTTACTGATTTTTTTCTAAAATTTTTTTGGCTGAGAAAGTAAATATTTTTTTCAAATTTTAATCTTAATTTTATTTTTTTTAAATAAAGTTGTACGTCTGATAAACTTTTATGCATTTCTCCCCGTCAGAAAGTTACAAAATTGAGTATAAAGGAAAAATGTCGAAATTTTCTGGCTCTCCGTGCCAGATATAATTTCCTGCATTGATTATCTTCAGAAGCTACAAAATTGAGCCTAGGGGGTTTAAAGTGTCAAAACTTTACGGTGCTTCGCGCACGTTTTTATACTGTTTGTCATAAAAAATACAAGCTTAGGTCTAAAAGAATAAAGGTGCCAAGAATTTTTGCCGAATCATGCAATTTTTATGTTTTATTAACAAAAGCTACAGAAGTGATTCAAACGCGAAACATGTTGAAAAATATAGTTTTATCACGTAAAACATTAGACACATTTGCGAAAATGTGGTAGTTCCCACTCTTAGTTTAAATCCTGGACATGGGAACTGCATGTCAGTAATGTTTTTGCTCGCTGCTTTATGTTTTTATACTTTCACCATGTATATGAAACTTATTTTACTAAGAACTGATGAGAAATGCGAATTTCGAATCAGAAATTCGTGATATTTGAAGAAATGCAAATAATTTAGGTTTGTTTTGGATATGTGGCTTGCTCGTAAAATCATACAAGAAATCTAGCAAATCGTACTACGTAATTGCCTATAGAATCGACCCAATTCACAACGCGTCCTATTTGGAGTCAATCTTGGGCTAATTTTCAAGGTTACAACAACAAATTGTGTATTAAATCTAGCTTTCTCTGCTTCGGAGATAAAAGAGAATTGCAAGAATAGAAAAATAATACAAACAAAAAAGGCTAAAAAAGAAAAATAGGAGAAAAAATAAAATGAAACAATAAATAAAGCAGCAAAAAACCATAACCATACGACAAAATTACGATATGATAAAAAAGAAAACATAAGAAAATTGATTTTGTTTGAAGATTTCAGTGCATTAAAAATAATATGCCCGAAGAGTTATTTTTCTTATGCATTTCTATGTCGAAAGTCATGAATCTTTCCAAAAATTTGGAAATAAACGTAGCCGTCAAACGCTTTCACTGTGGCACATTTTGATAATAATTTTACTAACGATATAAGTTGAATTTTTAGCTAATTGTTGACATCCAATCGATTTGACTCAACCCTGTAATACACACTTCCATGCAACTGACAAAAATTTAGTAAGCGCATTAGATACTACTCATCGAAATCATAAAAGTATTTCATGATTACAATCGAATAGGTACATGCACTACATGCACATATTTTGTGAAAGTTTTAAATCAAAATTTTGAAATTCGAAAATTCCTTTTATAAAATAAAAAACATTATATGGCATTAGCGAGAAGTTTAAACGCAGTCATTTAAAAAGGAAAATTAGCTTTATTGACCATATAATCAGGATTCGTACTTCTTTATTGAACAATCACCTGAACACTCTGCATCCAATTTCGAATGTTCAAAAAAGTTAATTCAGATGATACGTCGTAAACAAGGAGGACTCCATCAGCTTTTCGAAAATATTGCTTAGTTATGCTTCGAAACCTGGAACCGATGTATAATACATAAAACATACATGATTAACAGACTATAAGCATCACACTATATCTTACATCATATGTACATGCAAAAGCTGAAAATCTTATAAATGAGATAGTTGGCCACTTGGGGGAGGGGTAGGGTACGTGACATAAATAATTTCACAAGGTTTATGGGACAGTCTTAGATATTATTAAGAGGCAGACAGGAGAGGTGAGTATAAAATTTTCCTTCATTGTTAGAGGCCGAACAAGCAGAAGAAAAAATCACAGAACGAAGCATTTTTAATTTATTTAAAAAGCACGCGATATTTTCAGCTCTTCTAGAATGAACTGCCGATGAGGGACTTGTATCACATATTACGGTTCAAAGGTTAATGACTGTTCCTAAGGAAGGGCATTCAATAAAGTCGATCTAATCACGTGCGAATCAGCAAAATTGCTTACCTTTCTTGGCCTGCGGTGTCCCACAATTGTAGAGCTATCAATCGATTGTTCAGTGTCACGGTTTTCACTTGGAAATCGACTCCTGGAATTCGCAAATTATTTTTTAGCCACTTATTTAAAAAAGTATACGAAAAACAATATTTGAAAAATCATATTTAAAAAACGGAGAAATTTATGCGTTTCCCTAAAATCTCGAGCTTTTCCGGACATTTAATATAATCTTAGAAAATCATACCCTTGCCATGTGAAAGCAACACTTCTTTAATTGTCCACATACTAAAATATACGTACATACCTGTAAATTGTCTTATTGCCGAACCAAGAAGCTCAGTGCCTTAATATGACTGACTTTATATCGATCTATAACGACGTATTGTTTCTTTTACAGAACTCACCAATGGTCGAACTAAAATTCGATTCAAATCGGTCGTAACAAAAGCGATGTAGGAAGCATGTTTTGCCAACACCAGAATCACCGACGCAAACTATTTTGAAAATCCGCTCGGGGGTCGCATTAATCTAACGAAAGGAAAATATATTGCCACCACTCATGGACGTGAGGAGGGTTTGGGGGTTAAGACCCCCTGAGAATCCGGTAGACCCAATCAAATGCCCAGAATTGAATTTTAGGCATGTTTTTTGGTTTTGGCATTTTTTTTGGAATTCTTCCAGTTTCACACCACCCAGACACCAAGGATTCGGCTGCTGCCCATCCATGTTTGCCACTAATATAAAAGTGGCGAATCAAACATTTTCGAAAGGAAGCAGTTATTCAACTTTTCCCAAAATACTCCTGAAATCCGTCCTTTGCGTACAAAATAGCTTTCTCCGTCGTTTCCGGTGTCGATTAAAATTAGCATCCTTTCTATTGAAAAAAATATTGATAAATCCCAGATTTTCGAGAAATTTACATTAAAAAGTGCATAAATAGCCAAAAATTCCTTTGATTGACTTCGAAATGTGGTCAAAAATGACTAGAATTACAGCAACTTCATTACATGCAATTATATACACTTATCAGAGCAGAATAGAAAGCCTAGCTATAATGCAGATAAAGAGCAGAAATTTTTAGAATTTTCGCAAAAAGCGTTAAAACTTTACGTTTTCTGAGCAGGGGTTTCGATTCGCAGAAAAACTGCCGATCATACATGACCTCAGACGGATTTTGAGATAATTTGAAAATTATGGACTAAATTATCGTCCTACATTTCAAAATGTACTTGAAGTGCTAAAAAGGTATCAAGCCTAAACAATAAATCGTTTTGTACTAAAGAGGCTTTCCGAGTCGGACGTCATAAGAAGCAAATTTTTAGGCGGACTAAAGTTACCGCTTTCTTTTATGTCGGAATAGCTAAAACACTTTCTCCGTTTTATTTTTTACTGTTTTGTTTCTGCTAATATTTACGTGATATTATTACGATAAAAATAGAATCTTTTCTAAGATCACTTTAAAATACCTATTCGTATGAATGTTTTTATTGTGCGGTCTTCAAGAAAATAGTACCACATTTCCTTTGCTGAAATATTCAATTAAAAAATGATAAAAATTGAGCGAATTTATAGTTCAGCGACTATTGATATTATAGCAATTGTAAAACGATTTACCATGCCCTGAGTTTCCTTCGAAGAGCTGGCCTTGCTGTCCATGTAAGCCGTGTTAAAACACACTGATTTTCGCGATCTAAAATATTTGAAAGATCGAAATAATATTCGCGAAGACTAGCGTTTGAAGTTTAGGGGTAGAAACAACATACTTTTGAGAATTCCAGAGATAGAATTAATACGTAATGATGGGTCAGCGAAACAAGCGCTTCAGTGATATATTTACCAAATAAATCATTAAATAAGTTTGGCCATGACTATTATGAATTTTCACTAAAAGCAAACAGAATTTTAACAGCGATTATGTACCAGCTCAATTTGAAATTCAGATAGACGTTAGATTGAAAAACCTATAGAAGCTTAAAATTTATGATTGAAAAATGCAAATTCTTATGACACCATTGTCGACCAGGCCCTGTTTCACCAAAAGTTTGCGGGTCCTAGGAGTCCTAATAGTTCCGTTTTACGGGAAAATCGGGTTTCACCATCCTTTTACGAGTTACGAGTTACGACAATAGGTGTGCAGTACCAAAATTCTGGGGTGGGGGTGCAAGATTTTTCAAAAGTCAAAAAATGATATTAAAAATGGTGGTATGCATACGTGGGCAGCAATGAAATTCTGGGGGGTGCAAGATTTTTTTGAAGGTCGAAAAATGGCCTTAAAAATGGTGGTATGGCGATAAAAACACAATTTTTCGACGTTTCTCATCAAGCACTATCCATTGGCATCAAAAATTTGCGAAAAAAACGAAAAAAATTTTCAAAAATTGAATTCTGGGGGGGGTATTTTGATTTCTGGGGGGGTATTTTGGTTTCTGGGTGCATACACCCCAAACCCCCCCGCCCAGGTGTGGTGGTATGGCGAAAAAACACTGGTTTTCAACGTTTCTCATCGAGCCTATCCCTTGGCATAAAAAATAGCGAAAAAAACAAAATTTTCAAACATTGAATTCTGGGGGCATTCTATTCAATTTTCTGGGGAGTGCATACCAATAAACCCCCCTTATGTCCACGTGTGGTTACGACTATGAGTTACAAGTAATAAACAACGGGTTAAGAGTTCGTATTACGAGGGCTTCATCGGGGTTTCCGTAGGACCCCGTAGAAACTCATTTTTATGAGTATTTTTCAAACCCTTTCACGAGTAACCGTAACAAAATGTATATCTTTTCTGTTGCGTTGCGTATGATATTCTTCGTTCGTCATTGTTTCCGTTTTGAATAGCATAATTGTATAATTAATTGTGAAATTTATGCCACTCGATAGGATAATGTAGAAAGTGTTCAGAAATATTTGGGATTCAGTCAACAAGAATTAATAAACTTCTCAGAAAATTCATAACTTTAAATAAAAATGGTAATAATATCAGTAATAATGATAATAATAACAATAACAATAATATTAATAATAATATTAATAATAATAATAATAGTTTATAAACGAAATTATTTAAATCAGATTCAGAGACGTTACGAAGCCAAAAGTACATCACAGCGTATTATTTTAATTTTTCAAATTTAACAAATTATTCTTAATTGTCATTAATATGTACATAAAAGATGCAGTAGGCTCTTTTCCAAAGGAGATCGATGAAATTCTAATTTTCAGAAAGTCGGAAAATGTCCGATTCCCGCAACTCATGAAAATGTGTCTAATTAATTGTAATAGTTTTAATAAAAAAAGCTACGAACATTACTAACAAAGGCTGAAGAAACAAAATTTTGAATTACTACTCAAGAATACAGCTTAAAAATCGAATTTTATGGGATTTCACTAAAAATTTTCTTGAAAAATACATTATTTTTTTAAAATGCTAATTTTCTTCTTTGCCCTTTACATGTGCTGCCGGTATATGTACTATGTAGGTGTGTGCACAAAAATAAAAGGAATTAAGAAAAACAAATCAGAAAATTATTTAAAGCACTAGTAAGTCACCTCGTTACGAGTCCTACGGACCTCCTTTTTGTCCATGAGAATATTACAAAATTTACGAATCTTTTTGCTCGTAAAATTCGACCGTGACAAAGTGGTGATATAGCCCAGTCGTAAATTCGTGAGAAAATACTCGTAGCACTCATGACCCGTGACTCGAAAATCTCAGTTTTTGGTGAAATGGAAATTGGTAGCACTCGTAGCCCACACTCGTAAAATCCTAACTCATAACTCGTAAATCTCAGTTTTTGGAACCGGGCCCAGACATACATATATGCGGTAGTTTGAAGGCCTCTAGACTCCCTCCCTAGAATAGGAAAAATGAAAATTTTCCTGGCAAAAACAACGCAAAATAAAGATCACGATGGATAAAAATCAAAATTTTTCTGCAAAAGTGCTCAAAACTGATTGGAGGCTGTAGACTAACATAGATTGTACGCTATTCGATCGTTTGCGCCAATTTTTGAGGCGATTTTGGTTCGAAAAAGCTCTCCGTGCCTGACCATCCCCAAACCGACTACGCTTTGCACCTATGGTTACCGACTCTGGTTTCTTGCCTCGACCAAATTTCAAGGGTCCTATGGGAGCAAAAATCGCAAACAATAGCATCGGAAATTCAATCGATTTCTGGCGTCTTTCAGATTCTGGGGGTCCAGGTCATAGATGCACAGCATGGCCCACCTTGGGGTTCAGTCGGTCTGGGGGTCAAGAATTGAGAATCGAGCTTTTTATGCCACACACACGGTTTCTGGTCTATTTTAAGCACATTTGAAGAAAATTTTCCGTTTTTATCCGTTTCTTATCTTTATTTTGCCTCGTTTTCCCGTAAAATTTTCCCACTTTATTATTCTGCGGTCTAGACCTCCGAACCCCCCCACGTGCATGTCTGGTCTAGACCCCCATGCCCATGTGTGCTCCCATATATTCTGGAAATACCCCAGATAGTATCAGGATATTGACGCAAAATTAAATTACAAATAAAACATCGATTTTCCATTAATGTTTTCATTTATCTTGATTATGAACCTTCATCTACTTCTATTTAATTTATTCATTGGGCGGTCTGAATAGAGAATTTTTACAAAAAGACCAACATCAACTTAACAATAGCTAATGATATAACACGTTTGATTATTTTTCGAACGCTATTCGTTCATCCTAATAAAAAAGAGCAAAATTGGAGCATTTTGATATTTTCGATTTCTTTTGACAAAAATTGAATTATACATATAGCCGACTTCCTTAACTCGTAATAATAATGTTTGAAAATTATCAGCCTCGACTTATTTTTGACAAACATAAATACACCTTGATGACGTCATAGTACATTTTCCGAATCCCGTGAGATCCTCCATCCGCTAAGAGCTCTTTTTTCAGGTTTTTATTTGCTTTTCAATTTTTATCCACTTATAGTGCGCGTGAACGTCATTTCCGCTTTATTTATTTTTATAATGCATACTAACGTGATGCATTCGCATATCTAATCATCTAATGATCTTATGATGCATTTTTTCTAGTTCATCGTTTGCGTTTCATCAAGAATCTGTTTGTTTGGCGAGCGTGCATATGATCGATGCCAAGATCAACAAGATTTAGGAAAGCACTTTAGTCAGACGATAGGAGGAGCGAAAATGAGCACATCACAATTTTGGCGAAATGCCAAACTTACGCTAAACAATCCGAAAAGCATACCAATTCTAGATGACGTCGATCGAACATTCAACAAATAAAAAAATTAAAGAATAGAATAAAATTATTAAATTAAAAATTAAATTTAAATTTAAAATTTAAAATTGCTTCAAACCGGAAAAGATGTTTGATAAAATTTCACATGAAACTTTCGGATCCAGCGGAACTGACTGACTTCTTATTATATGTTTATGCACATACTTGAAGAGCATAGCGAATTTTGATAAAATGCACTTTTGGGCTTAAAATCCACGAATGTGCATATTATAAAGTATCTTTAAGTTTCTGACGATACTCGATCTTTTTAAAGCATGAAAACCAGAATAAGTTTCTATTTCGAAAACGCTCGAGTAATTGAAAAAGATATAGTCGGAGAATTAGTAAATGGCACGTAGTGTCCGAAAATTGACATTGGACCAAAAATCTAAAAGAATCGCCCATTTTCTAATATGCTTTGAAAAATGAAGATGTTAATTTAGAAACTTAAAATTTTTTTTCAAAATTCGAGAGTGATTTTGCAGGATCATTCTATTTTTGGAATGCCCAGAACAATTACGGTCGTCGTGAATTATCGTGCAGTATCTATCTAAGTATTATCTGCAAAAGGTTAAAAAATGCGATTGCTGTTAAATAAAAGAATAAGATAAAAATGATAATAAATTAGGATAAAAATAAAAGAATAATCAACTGCCGTTACAAGTGCTATTCTGTCAATTGAGTAACATCAAGCAGACTGGTTCGAGTCGACCTCTGAAAAAATTATAACGTAATCGGTTGCAAACAATTGAAATTTAAGCTTAGTAATCCGCCCGACGAATTTTTATGCAGTCAAAACATTTTCACCCGAAAATTGCATTCTTTCTACAAATTTATTATAAGAAACAATATTATGTTCTTTTTATTAATTTTTCCTTAGCATTCTTTGTCAGACCGAAGGGTCAGTACGTGATAGTATTCGCTTTAGCACGATACATGACTTACGAAAGCTTAATCAGATGCACGACGAAAGTTGCAATTAGTGGCGATTTTATTAGATATAATGAAATCATTAGCATAATCGTAAGTTCGTAATTGCGAATATAAATAATTACGGAATTAGACCTAGAACGGGAGATAAAGCTCGATCGAATATTTTGCATTTTTGTGCGAGAAGTATGATTCACTGACAAATGTTAGATTCCTGCAAAAGCATAATGTAAAAACATTTGCAACCCTGATTTACCGCTGCCCTTAAATTGCAATTTATGCTCATATTGTTTACTGTATCTGTCACCATCCGTAATTTATGCCTTGCTATAACCTCATGCGGCTGATTGTATTAATTATGGCATTTTGCTGTTCTCAACTTAGATATCAAAATGTAGGTAAGATTCGATTTAATACATTTTTTCAATATTTTTAGATGCTATTTTTGGGTACAAAATTTGTAGATATTTTTCTCTTTTTTTCCGTTTCATTTTCTTTCATTTTTCGCCGTCATAATAATGCTAAAGTTAAAGCTTTCTATCAGACATTGCAGAGCTCTACGATAGCGGTACATGTGCTATTTTTAACGTTTTGTGGCAATAATGCAGTGTTTTATCACGCACAATAGCATTATCCTAGCTATATATAAAAAATTGATCAAAAATTTTGAAAAATTTCGCAAATCGGAATTTTTGAAGATTTTAAAATAGCGAACATTTTTATTTACAGAGAACCATTTTATAAGAATGCTGCGTGCTCGAATAAATTCATGAAAGGGCCACATCCTTTTATTTTTGTTGGAGTTTTATCGACTTGGCTTATAAACTGACTTAACATAAAATGAAACTGCCTGCGATAAACCTATTGATTTGAGTTTGATTTAAATTCTCATTTTATCCATCGCATCAACAATTACACTCTTTTATTTCTTAATTTAGTGTATGGAGAATCATTGCCAGAGGATGAGAAGAGCAAAGTGGAAGAAAACAGGTGGAAGGTAAGTCAAAGGGTCACTAAGGCAGCTAAGGCTAGGCTCACATATTTAATCTCGAATTTGATAACATTGATTTTAATCATTTTTATAATTACAATAATTTCAATGACTTTAATATTATTGTAATGCATTTAGTAACCTGGATTTTATAACGCACGCTGGATATACGTACTTCTCCCTCAACTTCAGCTTAATTCTAAATAAAGCCGCGGTATGGCACACTAATCGGCTAAATTCGATTTTAATTCTAAGCTAAAAACAGATTATGGTTATGGAAGATTGAATTAGCATCTATTTGTGTATAAATAGGATCTTCAAGAAGTTATTTAAAGCGACATAAATTTTTGAGAAATTTTCCAGAGAAGGATGATGTAAGTCTCCGGAACTTTATGCTATCGTTTGGAAACGATGCCCACGGGGCAAAGTTTAAGTACCTAAATTACAAGCCAAGCTTAAACATGGCAACATTCTTTTGATTTCATCATGGATAAAAAGGCATGAAAATGGGAAGTTACTGTCGCAGAGCAATGTTTATTATTTAGGACTGGAGCAGATAATATGTTAGAATATGACAAGACCTACATTTTTGAAAAAATACGAATTAAAATATTTAAATTTTAGGCTCCAGAACTTTCAGAAAAATGTCATCCGCAAAGCTACTTACAAGCTGATTAATTAGGTAAACTTTTTGAGTGGGGTCAGAAAGGAAGCTTTTCTACAAGACCTCAAAACCTAGATAACCGCTATTATAGAGTAGTTTTTGATCATTTTTGAGCAGTTTTGCGAAAAAATTTTATTGATTTTCTTTATTTTATGGCCTTCACTTTGCTCTTTTTTTTCAGAAAAGTTCCAATTTTCTTATTCAGGGGCTCTAGATCAGATACTCTTAGAGGTTTGGGGTTTAGGCCCTGTGAAGGGAAAAATGAGGAATTTCTCGGGAAAATATGGTTTACTGAATGCAAAAATGGATGGAAATTAAGAAGGTAAAGTACTTGAAATTGACCAGAAAATTTGTATTGACATGGTTTTCCCGCTGTTTTAGCAGTTAAACCCGTTTTTTAAGGTCATTCTTGCCCAGAAAAGTTCATTAACTGACCCCCTGACCGGCTTACTCCACTAAACGGCCTTGCTGTGCGTTTACGGTCTTGACCCAACCCCATAAAGTGAATTTAAATTTTTATTTTTCAGTCAAATTCTCAATAATTTTAAATTTTATTCAGATTTTTTAATTTTAAGCTTTTCGTATTATTTTAGAGACAGCTATCTGATGAAGTTGCCGACGATCCCGTCGAAACCACGACTACTTTTCTCCATAATAACGTGTCGGAACTTTGGCTACTGCTCGGGCTTATAAACAAATCTTTTACGACCAAATGGAACACGAGATATTTCGAGGATTTGTTCAAAGAGATCGGCAATATGAGACCCTCGAAATTGTTGAGCTACGTTCAAAAATGGGTCAACTTTATACAAACGTATAGTAAATAAGTATTTGAAAATTAATTATGGAATTATGGAATGACTGTAATCCAGGTAACAAGGAAATAAAATTCAAAAATAAATGAAATTTCGAATTAACAATCAATAGAATTATCTTAAGAACGAATTTTCTTCAGGTGGCCCGTAAAAAATCTACACATTTTTCGATCGTAAATACAGCTATTAAATATATTGTCAACACTTTTTTAAAATAGCAAATACAAGACAACAAAATTGTGAAGTTTCATCAGTTTAAGCTTGGCATGGCTAATTCGATTTACACTTTTCCAAACATCGCATTTTTAGCGAGTTAAACTATACCTGGGCGTAGGGGAAGAGGGTTTGGGGAGGGGTATGCACCCCCCAAGAGATCAAAATACCCCCCCAGAAAGCGAAATATATACCCAGAAACCAAAATACCCCCAATTCAAATTTTGAAATTTTTTTGTTTTTTCGCAATTTTTTGATGCCAATAAATAGTGCTTGATGAGAAACGTTAAACAATGGTGTTTGTTCGCCATACCACCATTTTCAAAGCCATTTTTTGACCTTTGGAAAAATCTTGCATCCTCTTCCCTCCCAGAACTTTGGTGCCGCCTACCTATGGCTCCAACCAGACCACGCACGTTAGGAGGGATAGGGGGTCTTGATCTTAGAATAGAAAAATGGAAATTTTCTGAGGGAAATGGTGTAAAATAGAGGCCAAAATGTACGAAATTAAAAATTTTCTGCAGAAGAGCACGAAATTGACCAGAAACTGTAAAATAGCGTAGTTTCAACGGTATTTTAGCCCTTATGCCAGTTTTTAATGTCATTTTGGCTCAAAAGAGCTCAATTTTGATCATTTCAGATCGAGTGACCTCCCTGATCTGCTATGCTTTGCATCTCTGGTTACATCAACCTAACATTCACGGAAGAGAGTGTTAGGGGCAGACCATCCATAGGCGTGGGGCTGGGGAAGGAGGGGGGTTCAGTTCCCCTTTCCGAGAATCCAGTAGACCTCTCAAAATCGATAGCTCCCATAACAGAATTTTTTCATGTATTAGGATCTTGCCGGTTTTACACCAGCCAGACCCACGAAATCAGGATGCTGCCTATGTATGGTCTGAACCTCGAAAAAATAGAAAAATGGGTAGTTTTATGGACAAAGTGAGACAAAATGAAGGCTAGAAATGGGTGGAAATTTAAAATTTCCGTTAAGATCGCTTAAAATTGACCAGAAACTGCAAAATATAATTTTAACTCTATTTTAGCATTTACGTAACTGTTTGATGTCATTTTTGCCCAAAAAGCAAAATTTGTGTTCCTTCTCAGGTCAGCCGTGTTGCGCATCGATTGATAGGAAGATGTTAATACTAGGGGTGCTAATTAGCAAATTTATATCTGAAATGACAAACAATTTTTTTGTTAAAATTGACATAAAAGCGTCTTTACCCTGTTGCGTATTGTTTTTAGATTTAGAATTGCCCGCATTAGCCGTCCACAAGATGCGCCGAGCCATATGTATTTTGTACACAACAGCCTTAAACTTTCACAATAGAACTCAGACAAACCGTTTTTTTGACCAGAAAAACACTTTTTTAGGCTGAACAAACACTTTAAAAGCTGGATGACCATTTTTTCAACTAAGGAAAGCGCTTTTAAAGCTGAACAATTTATTCTCAGGCCGGGAAAGCTACTTTTAAAAGTTTGATACCTTTTTTGTACCTGGAAAACCAGTTCAAATTGGACACTTGACAATCACTTTTTGAACCAGAAGAAAAAGCAAACTTCTTTTAACGGAAGATATGATGACAAAAATTCTTAAAATCATATAATTACACATGATTCTGGGAGGAAGACATTGGGTCCGATTTTGGGGCTAATGATTTTCATCCCCCCAGAAATTTTTTACCGTCTTTCAGAATTCACTATTTTTTCGGGAGTTTCCAAAAATTTCCTGAAAATTCGTAGAAAAGGTGCTTCAGTTATCTGTTTGCTCAAAAGGGACGAATTTTCGGCGCTTCGCGTATATACTCATGTTTTGACTATATTTTGTTCAATTTGTTCGGCTTTTTCTTATTTTTGTCTCGAAATTTTTTATGATTTAAGCTTCGTCAGAAACGCCGAAAATGGATATTTTAGACGTGTACGTAGCATTTCGGGGCCCAAAAGGGGAACTTTGAAATTTCACCCCTTCCCTCCCGGAATCCCCGGTTATGATATTTTAAAGGATAAGTTTTTAATACATTCCATTATGATTAATTCGATCAGTAGGGAAGTATAGGAAGATGCTTACGATTTTTTTCGGAAAAATTTATCATTTATTAATCTCATCACATTGTCCTAAAGACGCTAGTTTTATTAATTCAATCATTATACGGACTAATATTAAATAATAAAAAGTTGATTGTTTATCACTCTCCGAATTCTTTTCTAGAAAAGAAATATGACAATAATACGGAGGAAAAGGAAAGATTTTCGATATTCGTCGACAATCTGGATTATATCGAAGAAGAAAACTCGAAAAATGCGGATAATCAAAAGGAGTACGATCTAAAGGAGAATTCGTATTCGGATATGGTAATTAAATCTGTACCTATTGATCACGGGCAGATTCAGTGGGCGTTTGTGGGGGGAATTGGGCGGTGGAAGGGGAAGGAGGGGGGTTTGGGCCTGAGGGGGATTTGTAATTTCTAAAATTTCTCCGGACATATTCATTAAATTTACTCACTTCCGTAGCGGTCTGGAAGCCATATGTTCCGTACTCTCTTCCGTGTATTAAAATAAAGTTTTGAAAGCTTCTACGCTTCGCGTAAAATGCTAAGGCGTTTTTCTCTAAACGTCTTCTTTGTCAGAATTGCAGAAATGCTCCGGCGCTATGCGCCGGGTTTTAGCTTAATTCCAAGAATTTTAAGCACTTTTTGCATCGAATTTCTTAATATCGTGAAATTTCTTGAAAAGGCACCGGAAATCATTTTGATTAAAAATATACGATATTGATCGGACCAGACTCCCCTTGTTCATGCGTGGTCCTGTGGATGTCGGCGTGGAAGTGAAGTAGCCCCTGTGATTTGACGCCCTGGGTTTGTACCCCAATGATCCTCAACCATATTCAAGTTTTGCTGCCCACTCCTTCATTTCCGCAAGCATGAAAATTACCAACAAATAATATGAGCTGCGGTACGCTTTAAAGAAGCATTTTGCTGAATCTAAAATGCGTGTACCGTGTAAACAAGTATTTTACGGACTTATTTTGCCTAAAAAAATAAAGTACGATTAGCTGGAAAATTCAACACTACCTTCTCTCGAAGGATCACAGTCAACGAGTACTTCTTCGATTATTGGTGGAGAATTCGCCAAAAAACAACTTTTAGGCAAACAAAAGGGCGAAAAAGTTTTTTTTTAATCTTTCTAGCAAAATTTTTCTGAAACAGACAACCGACGACCCTTCCATGGCCGAAAATTTAGTATAAACAAGAATAAAAGAATGTTTTGCAAACTTAAAATCTTCTCCTCAATAAATTAACCAGGCCAGGACTTTTTCCGAAAAAAATTTTTAGATCATCTAATCAGCTTACTATTTTCGCGTAAACAACTTTTCTTAAATTCATTGCTTATTATCCTTTTGTAGAAAGAAAGAGTTGAAATTTCTTTCGTTTCGTAATAGACGCACGAAGAATTTAAGAAGACAGTGAAAGGTTTTAAATCGAGTCTGGGAGAAAGATCGAATAGACCGAGGGCCAAATCGAAACTTTCGGCGGTAAATTTAGCAAAAACGGTCAATAAATCGACAAATGCTCCAGAGATTCTGGTATTGAAATCATTTTCTAAAGTACCGTACGAATTAGATTGGAGAGAATATGGTTACGTCACTCCGGTCAAAGATCAAGTTTGTGTTGCGATGAATTTAATAAATTATTTTAAAAATTATATCGAATAATCGTTTCCTTTTTTAAAGGGCAGATGCGGATCCTGCTGGGCTTTTAGCACGGTAAGTTTTCGTTGTGGTTTATTGCGCCTAAAAATATAAGGTTAGCATCAGCAGAAAATTTTAACACTAAATTACGTTGTTAATGCGGCCGGGAACTACTTTTTTAGTTTTTTGTCGAGAATTTCGCAAAAATCACTTTTTAGGCAAGTGAAAAAACTCATTTTTTGTCTTAGCGAAATTTTTCCGAAACGGATGATTCGGAGATTGACGAAAACATTCAAAAATTCAGAATATGCTGCCTATTTAGGCGTTCACATTAGGTTACGGACAAATGCGAAATGAAAAATAATTAAGAATCATTAATTAAAACGCAAAATCTGTAAATATTTGTCTAAAAATCAATTAAGAAAACGATTGATCAGAGGTAGCTTTCAAACTTAGTTGAAACAACCCTTCTCATTTGTCATGTTTTTTTCTTCTCCCTAGTGCCACGAAGCAGAAACACGTGGGCTCGTTTTCTATCGAATTTAAGCACCTTTTCTGAAGTATTGATTCTGCTCATGTGAATTTTGATTGTCACGACACGCGCTCAGCATGGAAATTTGGAAGGGAGGGCCGTTAAATTTTAAAGTTTGTTTTTTGGGCCCAAAAATGGTAGGTACGCGTAAAAAACATCTTTTTTTCGGCGTTTCAGACGATGCCTCTATCTTTCTAGAGCAAAAAACAAATAAAACTATCGAAATAATCAAAAACTCGAGCATAGTGGACACAATATAGTCAAAACACGAGGTTAAAAACACTTAAAACAGCACACGAATTTTCAGGTAAATTTTGGAAACTTTCGAAAAATTGCGAATTCTGGGGGGTTGACAAATATCTGGGGTGTATGAAAATTTTTCAAGGGTTGATACCCCCGAAACCCCAACACTATGTTTGATTGTCCCTTGCCACACTCGTTGCATTTTCCGTATCGATCGATCGACAATTTAGCTTTCCTAATTTTCCTATGAACGACACACCTGATTTAAAAAAACAGGGTGCGAACTTTGGATCGATATTCGCATCAGTCGTCTAATCGATTAACGTGCAAAATTTTTGTCGATCACTGTTTACTGATCATATTTTCTGGCAACGTATGTAAGTACGTGTATGCCAAAATTATATTATGCCAGACCGGTAGCCTCGAGGGCCAACTAAGACGCCTGAATAAGACTATGATGCCTCTTTCGGAACAAAATCTAATCGATTGTAGCTCCGGTTTCGGCAACGAAGGTTGCAGGTCCGGTTCGATGGACTACGCTTTTGATTACGTCGAAGGGAATGGCGGAATAGCTACGTCGATTTCCTACCCGTACGAAGCCAGGGTGGGTGATTTTTTTGACTTTTTCTGAAAAAACGGGTATAAATAAATTTGTACGATATAATAATAATAAAACGGTACGCTAGCAAAAGAAAGGTGTACTGTGACCATGCCTTATCTGTGAGTGGGGGGGCAAATAATTTTAACCTTCCCCAGAAATTTTTCCGCCCCTAGATATCGCAATTATCCGAAACATTCGCAGAAAAGGTGCTGTTTAAGCATTTTTAGCTATATATTTGCTAAAAAGTGTCAAATTTTAGGCGCTTCGCGCCATATACTCATATTTTGACTATATTTTGTTTAATTTGTTTGACTGTTTGAAACTTTTCTTTCGAAATTTTTTATGTTTTTATGCTCTAGAAAGATAGATTGTCGTAAGAAACGCCAAAAAACGATGTTCTTAAACCGTACCTACCATTTTTTGGCGCCAGAGAGGGCATTTCAAAATTTCGTCCCCTCCCCTCCAGAATTCCCATGCTGTGAAAGTCTGACTGTAACTTATATTCAAAATAAGCAAGTTAAACTTAAGCAGAATGTAGTTCGATGATTGTTTGTATGTTTAGGAAAGTTTTGTAAAAAGGGAAATGTTCATTCTAAATTGAGAACTTTTCTCCTAAAATACGTATTTCAAATTTTGGCGTACAAAATTTCTTGAAAATTAAGAATAGATACAACATTTTTTGGCACGTTTGAAAAGTTTTTCTATCGAATTACAGCAAGCATGACTCACTAATACATCTATTACCTTAATTTACATTTTGTACAAGAATTGCTTTTTGAATTTTCTGCGACCTGTTAGATGTATAACCATTTCGGCCAGAATATTCAAAAAATTTTAGCGCCGAAAATGCGAACTGAAGCGTTTTAGAAGAAATGCCCTGGAAATAGAAGTGATCTTTTCCATGTTATAAAATTTTGTCAGACAAGCAGAAAAGTATTGAACTACGCTCTCGCAGAGTTTCAATGGCTAAGCTTTAGTATGCGTTACAGTATACCTTTCGGTAGTGTAAGGTTTTTGAAACATCCTGTATTTAAATTCCGTTTATTTTGCCTTCCACACCCCTTCCTGTATATTTAGTATTAAACATTTTCTTTACTATAACTATTTTTATGATGTAATAATTGTCTTTTGAATTCTATCATTTAAACATTTATTATTTTTTAAATATTTTCTTATATTTTTATCTTATATGTGTCTTTTGACTGTTAACTTTTCCTTGCCCTTTCCTGCATTATCCGTTCGATAGAAGGGTCGCTTTCGGTAGTTTATCGCCTCTCCGGAACTAAATACGTGGAGATCACGGGTTTCGGTTAATTTCGTCAAATTGCTGAATTGCCGAAAATTTGAGCGATATCATTGATTTTTCTAGGATTTTTTATTTGAAGGAAGGAGAATGCCGGTTCCAGAATAGCAACGCGGGATTTGTCACTATTGATTTTGTCGACTTGGAGCCGGGCAACGAGACCGCATTGATGAGAGCCCTTGCGTTTCACGGACCGATTTCTGTTGCAATAGATTCCAGCCACAAGAGCTTTCAATTTTATCACGATGGTAATAAGAGCGTCATAATTTTTGGCAAAATTGTATTTCGAAGCGAACAAGGTTTTTGATTTAAACACAGGTTTGGCGAGCATACATTGACGCGGAGAGTCTGGGGCTCATTAATCCCACCCCCCTCCCCCGATTGCTTGAAGGATATTGATTATTTAATTTATCTAATTCAAATTTTAACATTTAATTTAAAAATACACACTAAATCCATAGACTCCGAGAATTGAAGACGTAGTGCTACTTTTGGCGATTTCGTTCCATCGACCCCCAGAATTTGGTTGCTGCATGCATGATGATAGGGTAAGGGTTTGGCAGAGGTTTGAGCGGCAAGTCAAGTCCCCTAGAACCCGGAAGACCCTTCATCGGCATTGAATTTTCGGCGTTTTTTCGCGAGTTCTTGCGAATTTCGCTGGCCCACCAGACCGTCGAAATACAGTTTCTGCCCGTATAGTACATCCATCTCTTCAAATTCAGTTGATCGTCATCAGGAAATTTACAATATTGATTGGCCGTAAAAATTCGATAAATAAGAGAAATTTTCAGAAAATTTACCAAAATTTTCACTGAAAAATCATAAAGTGTCAATCTCCTGTTGTTTCGTTTTTCCCGTCGCGAAAAAATCATTCCATTCCAAACGCATATAAAATATTCAATTATTTACTTAGTTCACTGGGCAATTTTCAAAGTGATTTCAATTTTTTTTGTAATGCTTGATCTATTCAGGCGTATATTACGAACCATCCTGCAATTCGGCCGATCTTGATCACGCGCTCCTAGTTGTGGGTTACGGTACCATCGACGATGGTACTGAATATTGGCTACTTAAAAACAGGTTGGGTTGGCAAAAATTCACTCCATTAGTGACATAGTTTAAATGTCTGGCTAATATCATTAAAATTGTAGTATTTAATTGCTGAATTAAAAAAGAAAAAAAGAGAGAAATATGAGAAAATAAACATTTATAGAAAATAAAATGTGAATAAAATCATTGATTTATGTATTTATCATTCTAATAATACCGTCGTAAAGATCGAACATGGTGCGTGTATTTCAATTCTTATAATCAGCGTTTTATTACGGGCTAGTTTCAATGTATGCATATTTTTGGTCGTATACACAAATTTGTTTTTTAATATTTTTTTTAGCTGGGGAACTAGCTGGGGCGATGAAGGATATATGAAAATCGCTAGAAATAAGAAGAATCATTGCGGCATTGCCACCGAAGCTATTTATCCTATTATGTTTTGAAAAGAAACGTAATTTTTTTTATTTTCATCTAATTTAGCAGGATACACATATTATACGTTTCATGCAAGTAAATGATGATTTTGTAGATATACATACAATCTGAGTTGGAACATCACATATTTTTCTTTTTTTATGCACGAAAAATGTATTACGGTCATATAAGTGTACTATGATCAAGCTAAATGTTGCATGAATGTGATTTTTTATCAATTTTTCTGAATTTTCAAAATTTCGAGCTTCACTCTTTACAATTCTAACAGTAGAATCATACCTATTCAAAAAAGCGGAAATAAGTCCATTTATGGACCGAATCGTACGGAATCACAAAGTCACATCAGTGGATTTAGAATTTTCATTTTTTCCATTTTAAATTTTAAGATTCTCTAAAATCCAAATAAAACGCAATCGCTAAATCGAGCATGATAATAAATGTACAAGACGAGCATTTTTCGAGCCCCAAATATTCACACCTGCACATTTTTGATTAAAAATTTGAAATGATAAAAAATGACTAAGTCGAAAAACTTTGTGTTTGGATCATTTTTATTAGCGTCATTCGATCGACAGCAGCTATCAAAATAATTACGTATTTATCTGATAAATTTCGACACCTGGTCCGAAAGTTTTAGTATCTAATTCAAATATTACTTGAACGGAATTATATCGATGCTTGGAAAGACACACTTTGGTAATCCAGTGTAATGATATTTAAGTACCCCGTCAATGTTTGATTCCGAATCCGCATTGTGTTTATTTCGATTAGCCAGAAATAAAATTTTCACGTTATACTCACTGCTAAAAACGACATCGATAATTGTAAAAAAATTATTTCTCTGTGTGCAGCAAAAAAATCTCAAAGAAATCAGGCCCAATTAAAAACATTTAGCCTTTCGCGCTAACGTACCACATCTAATATTTTGAATATAATACGATCTTTTTCGACGGTGAACTTACACTAAGAAACAAGAAAGAAAAAATTATAAAGAAATCTTTAAATCGGGCGAAATATGGTCCAAATCCGACTTATTCGAAAAATTGATTCTTCGAGCAAATTAAAATGGAAAAGACTTGATAACCACATGTTAATCGATTTGGAATTATACAACCAGGGGCGGGTTTAAGGGAAGCGGAACGAGGCGGCCACCCTACCATTGGCCAAAAATAATTGGCGAGTTAAAGAATGAAAATATAATTTGCAACGATTTTTGGCCATCAGTTATCACAATTCCTGAAATTTTTCTGGCGCTTCGCGCCGGGTAATACCTATTAATGACTTTTATTTACTTTTTTGGTGGCCTAATAAGCCATTTTTTGCTCATGGACTATATTTTTAAAACAATTTCAAGTGCAGGAACACTTTTTCCGGTATAGATTTATCCTGTTTTCAAGAATAACTTTTGAAAATTTTCGATGTTCCGCGTCAAGCGCTGCAAATACAGCAAATAGAGCAGTAAATTGAGCTCCTGAACGTTTTTCGCCTAAATCACTCGAAGTTTCCGGCGCTTCGCGTCGGGTTTTTCTTAATATCAAAGAAATTTAACAATTTTTCAGCACAAAATCGTCAGAAGTTTCAAAATTTTTTTTGAAAATATCTTGCGTCAAAAGTGATTTTAAATAAAAGTAGACGTACCTCGTTCCCTACAATTTCAAACGTAAAAAATTTTAAAGGGATTTGAGTGAACAAAATACATTAAAGTGTGAATGCCGAAATTTTGACAATTTTGAGCCAAAATATGGCTAAAAAGTTTAAAAATTACACTTTCTGAGATTTTTTCCAAAAAAACGACAATCAGAGGGTTCGGCAGTCAATTTGCGAGCGTCAGTGGCGATTCGACCGTATTAGCTTTCTCAACCCCCTTCCCCCGTCCCGTCCCTAGGATCACGTAATTGCCAGACGTGCACAGGTAGACAGGCACCTAAATGAAAATTAATAGATTTTCCTGGTACAAAATGGAAGCGAAAAATGGATGACAAAAATTAGAATAGTTTATTTTCAATTCCTCTATGCTCAGGTGTGAGTGAAATTATTACAAATCGCTATTTGTTAGCCTACCGTATTCTCTTATTTGCTCCTCTTTCTCTACATATAGGCAGGCACGTAGCTGGATCTCCTATTTTGGGGGGACCAACACCAATTTTGGGGGGTCTAAGCCAGAAATAGCATAAAATAACGTGTAAAAGTCCTATTTTCCCGGTTTTTTCCGAATTTTGGGGGGAGGTCCGGACCCCTCCAGCCCTTCACCCCCACAGCTACGTGCCTGCATATACATAGGTAAACATAGTAGAAATCATATAAATGATGCACGAAAATTCTCTGGAGTAATTTTCCATTTTTACTATCGCGTCGCCTCTACGCACTAAACAAATTAGCAACTGATTTAATCACTAAATCCGCGATAAAAATGCCATCTGTTTGATCTGCTTTTAATTATCGTCTTATTAATCAAGTTGACTGATCGAAAATTATCGCATCATATCAAAATTTGCGTTCGTATGATACTTATTGAAATTATATCTATGCAACTTTCTGGTATTCATGGTATTTTTCTTACGTTTGGCATTTAATACATCGTTCTGGAGTACTGTAAGAGCGATTATACTCAAAATTTACCGTATTTTGCAATTTTTAATGAAAAAATGACTCATACAGACGGATGAGCATAAAATGCACTCCCAGAAATATTGACCAAGTCAAATTTGCATAATGCTCTAATCAGTAAATGGCTGCTGCCTATCTACTTCGTTTGATGATTCGAATAGTTTACGTTCCACATCAAGACATGCGATGTTTACCGTAAAATTTAAATGTTTAAATTAAAATTTAAATTATTAAACGATAAATACAATCTCCTACGATGCAGATCGCAATTAAATTTCGGTTTTATGACCCTATGCGATTAATTGAATAAATTGATCAGGTCCGAAAATTATGAACATAAAAAATGATATATCATATGTTTCGAATAAGACTAGGAATTTATTTTTTTATAAGATAAAGATGCATTTCAAATGCCCCTTCTGCATATTTTTTATAAGCTCATTCTAATGTCTGCAAAGGAAGGAGCTTGTTAGAAATCTGGGCCCGGTTTCAATATGCAGGTTTTAGCCTGGCTTAACGTTAAGCGTGGCTTAAGCCCGGCTTACCGGTTTCAATGTATGGTTTAAACCTGGCTTATACCGCAACCCAGGTCTGCTTCAATTTCGCAACATTAAATAAGAGCATTAAAACACAAAAATCATGATTTAAGCCAGGCTCAAGCCTGAGTTGAGCCACAACTTCTATTGGAACCGGTATATGCCTCGCTCGCTCATCTTTTGAGCCACCTTTGCTAAATTGAAACCAAGCACATTTATCACATTCTATTCTTATCTGTAGTCTGCTGCGTACAAGGGTCTTAAAATCCTTAGCACTCCCCATTTGATCCCTCTAGCCCATACCACATCAGACTAACAGACAGTCATTACCATTAATGATTTTTATTGAGCCAATTAGACAGTTGGAAAAAAATTATCAACTAGCAATCGAAATGTTTTGCCATAGCTAGAATTGTAGAATCTACGAGTATATCTATTATATTCCACTTTATATTAATTATTTTTCAGAGTTACATTGACAAAAAAATTCAGCAATTTTTTGACATTTTCACGTCTGCTCGTATTTTTTAAGCTATAAAGTTGTCTCGCTTTCGTCGATAAAGTTCAAAAAATAAGAAAAGGTCCGATTAGTGGTCGTTCAATCTGATTTTATTTGTATTTTTTTTGTTTAAGATGCTTTGGCTGTCGTTTTTATTCTATTTAATAATTTCGTCCTTATTATTCCCATTAGTTTGCGGACAGTTATCGTCGTTTATTCGTACTAATGAGGTAAATTTACAAATAATTCATAACGTCGGCAGCGACCCAATTCTGAGGTCTAAGCAGGGTTTACAAATTCAATAGTCAAAAAGTGCTGGAAAATTAATAGTAAGGCAAAAAAAACAATTTTTCGACATTACTCGTCAACGGAGAAAATCGAAAAAAATTTCAAAACTTTATCCCGGGAATTTTGTGGAAATGTTTACTGCATTTCGGATAGGGTGGAGAATTCAGTCCCGCCATCTACACTGCTAGAGTAAATTTTTAAACCACTTTATAATCGTGGGTTGTTTTTATTTTATTATGAAATCCTAAACCGATTATTAATTCTAACAAAAGTCAACATCAATTCGTTGTTAAAATAGCGAATCTTAAGTAACACACACGTTTCCTGATTGCGGTATACACAATTAGATATATAAACTGTGAAACCTTCAATAAGTAAAAATAAACATGAGTACATGGAATTGGTAACTTCGCTTCTTTTATTCCTAAAAATAACCACTCTTACTTATAGTGTGGTTGCTTCGTTGACTTTTAATTGTGCTACCAGTATCTGTTTGATTAAATTATTTCCGCTGTTAAATTCTATGACAGGATGACTATTAGTCATTCCAGAATTATATTGTGTCTGGGGGGACTGGCTTTAGACCCCATCCCTTAGAATCCAATAAGCATCCGGATATGACGTCTTTTTTGAGGTTTTTCTACCGGTTTTGCATTGACTAGATCCCCAGAATTCGTATGTTGCCCATCTCGCGCCTGGCAAATTTGACACATTTATGCCTCTGACTTTTAATCCATTGATGCTAAAGAAAAAGAGAATTATTAAAAATATTTAAAATCTAGTCGGCTTTCAGAAAATTTACTGCAAAATAGACGATTTGAAGAATCTACGGTATAAGAGCAGGCTAAAGCATGTACACCATACCTAGGCGTGGAGGGGGTTGGAGAGTGTGCACCCCCAGAAACCAAAATACCCCCTAGAATTCAATTTTCTAAATGTGTTTTTCTTTTTTTCGCAATTTTTTGATGTCAATGGATTGTGCTTGATGAGAAACCTTTAAAAAAATTTGTTTCCATACCCCTATTTTTGAAGCCATTCTTTTAACCTTTGAAAAAATTTAGCAACCCACCCCGCACGGCTCCCAATAAAATAAATTGTTTAGAATAGAAAATCCTAAATGGAACTATTTTGCCAAAAGAAGTTTTGCTGGCCTATGACTACAGTATGCTACGCTCTAGAAGCCACCCTTATTTTGCTTGGTATCATAGCTCACAGATTTTGTTTTTCGTTTTTAAAAGTAGCAGAATACTCAGATATTTTTGCGCTCTAAACTTTATATGTTTCTGCTTTTCCGATTTCCTAATAGTTCATTCCAATATGGCTGCCCCCACGATTACCTAATAATTCATTCCAATATGGCTGCCCCCATAAGCTATGCATTTACTGGTTGTACTTTTTATATTATTTAATGTTAAAACCCATTTTGGAATTTTCAAAGAATGCGCGGCTGAATCCGATACTGGGGTGCACGCCGCTAGTTCTGACGGGAGCGACTCGAGCAAACAAATTAGCTACCCGAGCGCTCACTTAAGTAAACAAAAGTGCGCAATTAATTATGCTGGGCTGACCTCGTCGGTCGACCAATTGTGCGTCTGGTCCTTACAGTAATGCGCCCGACTAGGGATGCATTTTTTGAACACAATTTTTTAAATTTTTTTTCTTTTTAATTTTTTTGAACACAATTTTCTAACATGCTAATATTTACGTGCGATAAATACAGACACGTCCCGGTGTTCTCCAGTCAGTTTTGGGAAGATTGAGCCGGCAGGATCAGATGTTGTTCAAGGCAATTAGCAGCTTTTTTAAAAGGAACGATCTCGCGAAGTACTTTTCCAAATATGTCGACTTCAAGAAAAAGCACGGTAAATAGGATTATGTTTATACATATTCAGCACGAGAGTTCTATGGGGTCTAACCAAAATAATTTTAAAAAAAGTGTTTTTTATCAAAAATAATAAATACGCGTCCAAAATACTGTCGTTTTTACGTTTCTGACAACGCTCGTTCTTTCTTGATTATAAAAACAGAAAAAATCTAGTAAAAAATCTTTAAAAATCGAGTTAATTGAACAAAAATAAGTCAAAAAATGTATATATAACGCGAAGCGCCGAAATTTTTAGATTTTTAATCGAATTATAAGCTAAAAATGCTAAAACGGCACACTTCTTACAGATTTTACGGGAAATCGACAATTCCGGGAGTTCGCATAGCAGCCATTCTGCAGGGTATCAGTAGTCATTCTTGGGGGAAGGGTTCGAACCCCCTCCCAAGAAGACGCATGACTATGATAATAAATGAACTGCAATCGGAATCGGGAATGAGGAAGGGGTCTGGTCAACTCTTGATGGGATGAAAATCGCAAAAAGGCCTTCATTTAATTATTCGAGGGTCTACCAAATTCTAAGGAGTTGGAAATTTGTGGGAGGTCTAATCCTCCAGGCCTAAATATGATTATGGGGCTGCGAGCAAGCGTCTTACCAATCTTAGAAAAATAAATATTGCGTATGAGCAGGAAAATAAGTGAAAAAATTTACATAAACGAGTAGAAATCTAATCAATTAACTACTATCTAATCGCTGGTAAATATAAAGCGAATAAATATATAAATAGCAAACATGAATAAATAAAAATGGAAGTAAAGTAATAAATAAAAGCGCATGGAGAAAAAACAATGAGTGAATAAATATATAAATAAACAAATAATTGAAAAAATAAATAACTAGATACGGTAAGATGTAGGCAAATCAATTAATAAAAAATGCAGAAATATGTAAATTATTAAATTAATTGATTAAAAATGGCAGACATAATATTTCATTGGAAACTCCATAATTAAATGCGCATGTAAATTATTTTCCTGGTATTAGAAGAATAAATTGTTAATTTTTGCCAGCAATTTTCAATGTATTGCCCTCATTTATAGGCAAAAAGTATGCAAACGACACAGACGAAAAGACTACATTCATGACATTCGCCGATCACGAAGATTTTATCAATCACTATAACAAAGAATACAGGAAACTTCGAAAGACTTATAGTCTGAAACATAATAAATATTCCGACTTGGTAGTGTTAAATTAAGTATTAGTCAATAATTGTTCATTATAATTTGTTAATGGCAAATTATTAATTATTAATTAAGAAGCAGTAGTAGATCCAGAATTTTCGTAGGAAGGGTGGAGGTAATTCTACCTTTTTCCAATCAGACAAAACTAGGTCAGTAAATTCCTTATTACGGCGCAAAATATTGTTTTAGCCGTTTTGCGCTGTCTATTTGTATTCAAATTAATTTCCGAAGACTTTGGTCATAAAAATGTTAAAATTTTTACCAATTTTGTAATAGAAACGTTTAAATTTTTTTATCTTAGCGAAAATGCGGCAACGAAATTTAGACGGGAAAACGTTCAAAGACTTGAATTACTGCTTTATTTGTCGTTGATGATTTCGAAGCAAAAGCCATCAAAGCATCTGACGCGAAGCGCTATTAAATCTTGAGGGCCGTATTCACAAAGGCGATTTAGCTTTAATCGATTTAAGGTCTTAAATCGATTATACTAAATCGAGATTTAAATCGATTTAAGGCAACGACGATTTAAGGATAAATCGTATTTACAAAGGCGATTTAATAATATTTTAACTAAACCGACTTGAAGTACTTAAAAAATACTGTCTGCATAACAAGAGATAATAGAGGAAAAAATAAAAAAATATGTACACAGGTAATTTTGAAAGGTTTTCCGTATTGTCTTCTTGGCATTTTGCACTATAAAGTGGAAAAGTTTGCATCTGGAGTGAAACTTTGGATGGTTACTGCTAATTTACGTATACACTTCCACAAACGAATTCAATATGTCGGGTCATTCTAAAGCTAGGGAACCAAATTTCGAGACTGAGGAATTGTATTTCTCACTTGAATGCGTTCGTCAAAGTGCAACAATATTGGAAAATAAGGAAAGCAATTCAAAAGCATTGTCTAATAGAGATAAATGCTTCAACAAACGAAAAATTTTCTAAAACATCAAAAATATAGTTTGACCAAAAAATTTTTCCAAAGCATCCTAAAACATCAAAAATATGATTTTGGCTAAAGAATTTTCAAAACCATTCTGTAACGTCGAAAATATGGATTTGATCAAAACAGTGGTTGACAAAAAAACATTTAAAAAGAATCTTAAAAATAAAATATGGTTTTTACCAACAATTTTTCTTAGAAATATTAAAAAAACATCAAAAGTCCCCGTATTCACAAAGGCGATTTAGCGTTAAATCGATTTAAGTTAAGCACTTAAATCATCGTAACTTGTTAAATCGTATTCACAAAGGCGATTTAGCTTAAATCGATTTGAAAATCACCCCCTTTCAAATCGAGATTTTAAATCTACTGGAAGCAGGTTTAGAGCTCGATTTAGGGCTGTCTTTTGTGTTGTTTGCGACGTTGTTTGATTATGAAATTACTAGACTTTTTCGACAACTTTGATAGAATAGAAAAAGTAGAACAGAATCATGTGGATCAAATTCAAAGGCAATTGAAAAAACGCAACAATCCATCCATTTCTGACTAGCTGAGCTACCCGGCGTTGCCCGGGCTGAACTTAGGCCTGATAGCTATGTGGAATTGAGATGTCTCTTGTATTTTTCATTTTTCGCGACTTTTGATGTTTTTTCAATATTTCTAAAAAAAATTGTTGGTAAAAACAATATTTTATCTTTTAGATTCTTTTTAAATGTTTTTTTGTCAACCACTGTTTTGATCAAATCCATATTTTCCACGTTACAGAATGGTTTTGAAAATTCTTCAGCCAAAATCATATTTTTGATTTTTTGGGATGTTTTGGAAAAATTTTTTGGTCAAACCATATTTTTGATGTTTTAAAAATTTTTTGTTTGTTGTAGCAATTATCTCTATTAGCCAATGCTTTTGAATTGCTTTCCATGTTTTCCAATATTGTTGCACTTTGACGAACGCATTCAAGTGAGAAATACAATTCCTCAGTCTCGAAATTTTGTTCCGCTTTAGAATGACCCGACATATTGAATTCGTTTGTGGAAGTGTATACGTAAATCAGCAGTAACCATCCAAAGTTTCACTCCAGACGCAAACTTTTCCACTTTATAGTGCAAAATGCCAAGAATACAATACGGAAAACTTCAAAATTACCTGTGTACATATTTTTTTGTTTGTTTTTTTATTATCTCTTGTTATGCAGACAGTATTTTTTATGCACTTTAAGTCGATTTAGTTAAAATATTGTTAAATCGCCTTTGTAAATACGATTTATCCTCAAATCGTCGTTGCCTCGAATCGATTTAAATCTCGATTTAGTATAATCGATTTAAGACCTTAAATCGATTACAGCAAAATCGCCTTTGTGAATACGGCCCTTAGAGTCTATAATAAAAAATTAGAAAAAACTTTGCCGAAATAGTTGTTCAGCTTTGGAAATTTTTTTTAAGAGCCGTGAAATTGTTCGTTGCAACAAAAAAAATATTCTTGGCGCAAAAATACGGCTTCCAGGCCGTCAAGAAAATAAGTGAATATAATCGGAAAAATCTGAGAAATTACGATAAAAATTGCCAAAAAACGTCGCTGAGTAGGTATCTTCGTATCCATTCTTTATCTCATCAACTAGATTGGCCAACAGGTAGGGCGCCCCCCACACATGGTCGTGGGGGAAATGGGGGGTGGTTAACACCTTCCTTACATAAGTTGAACCACTTAGATTACTGTAGATACCAGAATTATATTTTTAATAAGATTTTTGGTAATTTTACTCATCCTGACCCCCCCTCCCCCTCAAACGTTTCCTGCTGCCCACAAATGGCCTCCACCCGTCGTGAGGTTGGCCCTGACGCCATGTAAAATATGCTGCATGTAAATCCTGAGTTCTCTTAGCGTTTAGCATGATCGAAAAAATCAGAACCAATATTTCACTCAAAATTCTCATTCTATCGGATGAAATAAAAATTATTCAGAAATTAGTGGATTTGAACCACGTACTTTTTAATTTATTGATCATTTACCATTCCACATTAATGAGATTGCTTGGATTTTGAATACAACAAAGGCAAATTTTCATCTCCTAGTTGCAAAACAGGCAGGCACTGAGAATTTGGGGAAAATGGGAAACTATTTGGAGATATTGAGACGACAAAAGTCGGAAATAGACAAAAATCAAAAATATTGAAAAGAATGCATGAATTTGACTAAAAACCGTGGATTACTCTATTTTTGTGCTATTTTGCAAAACGGCTGTTCCCCAACCCCCCCCCTTCCAGACTGGCTGTGCTTTGTGTCCCTGGTCGCAAATTCGGTTGAATCTATATTAAAAATAAGGTCAATCTCAGGTTAAAAAAAGAACTTAAATCGCGATTCCGTTCTGGAACTGCTTGAAATCGACCAGAAATAGTCTGAGACTATTATTATGCAATTTTGATGTTCAGGCCCATTTTTTAGATTTAAAAGTGTGTTGAAAGACGTGTAGCATACGAAACGAATATACAAAATAAATAAACATACTTAAATATATAAAATAAATAGAAATATAAATGAAAAACCACTAAAAGGAAAAGATTGTCAAAAAAATCGTGCAAAGATCAGTGTGGTGAAACAAATTTCTTTTTGTTCAAATCACTAATATAATTTCTTTCAATAGTGCGCATCGTATCATTGATGATTTAAAAAAATTCTATTCATCGATTTCTTCGATCTTCAACAGACCCACGATCAATTCAGTAGAAGAATGAATGGTTTGAGGTCGGAAAAGATACGCAAAAGATTCAAAAGAAGCAAAGGTCACAGGGCGAAAAGACAAAGTGATGCGTTTTTAGCGCCAATTAATTTCACGGCTCCACTTCAAGTGGATTGGAGAAATTCGGGTTATGTGACATCAGTCAAGGACCAAGTTAGTACTAACCAAATTTATTTTTGACATTATTCAGAAAAACTTCCGTACTCTTTTAAATTTACAGAACTACTGCGGTTCTTGCTATGCCTTCAGTTCGGTGAGCAGTTTGAATTCTTTAATTGAATTTTCATATTTATAAATATTTATTTTTCTATTATAATAAAGTTTTGATTATTCAGTTTTTAATTTTTTCAATTTTTTGGATTTTAATTCTCTCGAGTTAGATTTTTTAGTGGTAGATTCGTTTGATTTTTCGATTTTCAGATTTACTTGATTTTTTTTATGTTGAAGATTGTTTATTTTATTTTTCAGATTCAATATGTTCATTTATTGATCGTCGATGTATTTCTAATTTTTATTTGTATTATTTTTAATTTTTTTAGTTTTAATATTTAAATTGTTTGATTATTTTGATTGTTTAGATTTCTTTAAAATTTTTGTTCTTTATTGTCGTTGGTATTTCGAATTACTTTTTAGATTTTCTCGATCTGCTTCACTATGATTTCAATTTATCTATTGCCATTATGAAAGAAAAGTTTTATTGTGACCTTCTGAGCGAACAGAAGTGACAAAAACTGATGCAGCAACTACGAAAAATTGCAAAGCACGCTCAGAGGAACACTGTAAAGCAGGCATGTAATAGTTTAAAATTTTCGGTGAGTTCCTCCGGTTATTTTCAGGAAGTGCAGGCATGGACGACTAACAAATTCTGCTCAAAAACGGTCAAAAAACAATTAAAAACGGCCAAAAAACGTAAATTATTTCCAAAATTGGGAAACGGGGTTAAGAATTTTCCTGCGACTGTGGCCCGACCGACTTTGGATGGATCCCCATACCCCTGGTACATGCATGATTGTTAAATGATTGTTCGCTTTACACTACAGCAGCTTTGCGCACATGATTTTAAATATTTTAGACCGGAAGTCTCGAAGGTCAGCACAAGCGTCTCTCCCTAAACCTTACGAAGCTATCGGTACAAAATGTAGTGGATTGTAGCGCAAATTTTGGCAATGCGGGTTGCGATGGCGGTTCTATGGATCTTGCGTTTCGATTACATCCGACAAAACGGTGGTGTAAACACCGAAGTGGTTTATCCGTACGAATCTAAGGTAAAGTACTCTAAGATATCATCAGATAAAGTATTATACTCTTTTTAAAAATTTACGACAATTTTTTAATTCAATTCAAATCTTGGCATTTTCAAATCTTGACATTAAGTCGATTTTTTTCTTAGTTCTGCATATTTCAAATTAATTTTTTCAATAATAATTTTATTCATAATAATATTAATAGCAATGATAATATAATGATAATCATATTATCAATAATAATATTAATAATAAGAATATTAAATAATAATAATATTAAAAATACCGATGACAATAATAATAATAATAATAATAATTATTATTATTATTATTATTATAGTAATAATAATAATAATAATAATAATAGTAATAATGATAATAATAATAATAATAATAATAATAATAATAATAATCATAATAATAATAATAATAATAATACTACATGCACATGGTCAAAAGTTAAAGGAGAGGGGTAAACCGAGTTTGTTTTGGAGGAAAGGGAGTTAATGATTAATTTTCATGGCTAATTATGCCGCTCAAATAACGAGTTTATGTTGATTTTTTAGATATTCCTGTCGATCCTTACCCCTTC
>JAVLUZ010000760.1:285313-628815 GCA_036768485.1 Mermis nigrescens | reverse complement strand
GCCCCAACTTATCTTAGTTTACTTCATAAATTCTTTTCTTCCAAAAAAATCGGTAAGCTCCAAAAATTTGTTAACTCCCAATGACCTTTAGGCAAAAACCATGAGTAAACGTCGAAAGGCACTGTTTTCCGACGTTTTAGAGAGCTCGTCTATATTTTGTAAAATGAAAAATTTTGAAAATTTAAAAAATATAAGTAAATTAAACAAAGTATAGTAAAAGAATGAAGAGCCGAAATGTTCAATCTTGGGTGAAGATATAGTACACATTCTATTCATTTTTAGAAAATCTGCAATTTTGAGGGTCAGCAGCCATTTGAGTGAGTCAACCCCTTAGAACACATGCATATGGCCAAAACTAAAGATAATCAGAATAAAATTTGACAGTAAAATATGAGAAATTACAAGAGTAATCCAAAAAGCCATGTACTATAAATAAGCTTTGCAGCAGATATTTCTAGTATTACATAAAAGATAATCAAGATTTTATTCAGGAATAATAATAAAATGGATACTCTAATCAAATCATATATTTCAAGACAGATATCGGATTTACGCCATATTACATTTGGGTAGTTCCATGTCAAGTGGTCAGTGGTCTATGGTTCCTCGCTCGACCATCTTGGATTTTGCTAACATATCGTATGTAGAGTGTCATATGTCTCAAATGAACTTTGGTCAGGTTTTAGATTATCCGTTGAGATACAGCCGTTTGTTTGACCTCATACCCTGACACGCATACTTGTACAACATCGAGATTTCAGCAACGACCTATTATCTCATGTTATATGCTTTGACAAAATCTTGAATGTCAAATTTAATGTGAATATTCCTATGACTTTTCATTTTGTGTTTATAATTTGAAGTTGCTAGTCTTTCTATTTGTTTATAGATTAGAAGGTTGACGATTTTGTTAAAAAAAGCTAAAAATAGGTTATTTCCAATCTCATATCGCACTAAAAGTATCTTCTAGAAACGTTTTAAAATACTTCCATTAGAAAGAGCATGTGTTGAACTACCTATAACAATGGAACCGATTGACTCAACGCTGGCATACAAGTGCCGTGAGAAAAGGATCAAAGTTGTAGGGCATTGTCTTACAGCAGCTTTTTATTTCAACACTCAAATTCTGGCATTTTTTCGAGTTCATACTTGTTTTGCAACTTTCCGGCAATAATTTTTTCACCCCTTCGAGAATTAGCGATTCTTCAAAAGTTTCCAAAATTTTCCTAAAATTCATAGGAAAAGTGCTTTTGTGTTAAGCGTTTTAGCTTACGTATTTATTTCAAAAAGTGCAAATCTTCGGACTCATGTTTTGACCTATATATTAGTTAAAGTTGTTCGACTTTTTTGAGTTTTTTCGAAACGATGTTTTTGACGCGTACGCACCGCTTTTGGTCCCGAAAATGGTAGTTCACAATTTCATTCCCAGAATTTCCATGCTGTGCATGTCTGATTGACAACCCCATCGCCATAGGGGTTATGCCCAATAGCCACAAAATACCAGCTACGGGTGGGTATCATAGTCAAGGTTCCCAAGCCTAATTTGGTAGGCTAAATGGTTAGCCTGTAGATTGGTTGGTTAGCCGGTTGCTCTAGTTTACGCTGAATTGACTGGTAAAGTTAGTTGCTTGTTTGGCCAGTTGGCTAGTAGGTCGGCCGGTATGGTTAATTCATTGGTTGCTGCTTAATCGGTTAATTTGCTAACCAATAGGTTGGTTGGTTGGTTGGTCGAGTTGCCTCGTCGGTTGGTTGGTTGCTTGATTGGCCAGTTGGTTGGCTGGTTGAATGGTTTCGTTGGTTGACCAGTTGGTTACTTGAATTTGCCGCTCAATTGGTTGGTCACTCGGCTCGCTTAGTTGGCCGGTAGTTTGGTTGGTAGGCCAGTTGCCTAGCTGGTTGGGTTGGTTGATTGCATGGTTGGCCAGTAAATTATTTGGCCTGCTAATTGTTGTTTGGTTGTCCAGTAGATAGACTGGTTGTCCAGTAGGTTGGTTGGTTAGCCAATAGATTAGTTAATTCACCTCCAAATGGTTGGCTGGTTGGTTGACCAGTCGATTAGTTGGCTGGCCACTTAATTGGTTGGTTACTGGGCCAGTAAGCTGGTTGATGGTCAGTTGTCTAATTGGTTGGTTGGTTGATTGGTCAATAGCTTGCTTGGTTCGCCAAATTGTTGGCTCTTTGGCCATTTTTTTTAGTTGGCCACTTAATTGATTGGTTAGTTGACGAGTAGGTTGGTCAGCTAATTGGCCACTTTCCAATTTGGTTGGTTGGTTGGTTGGTTGGTTAGCCTTTTGTTGGTTGGTTGCCCAGTAGGTTGGCTGGTTGACCAGTAGGTTGGCCGGTTGACCAGTAGGTTGTTTGGTTGGTTAACCAATAGACAAGTTGGCCTCGCCAAATGGTTGGCTGGTTGATTGGTTGGTCGCTTGATGGTCAGTAAGTTGACCAGTAAGTTGGTAGGCTGCTTGGCTAGTTGGTCAATTGGCCAGCTGGTTGGCTGGTTGGTGGACTGCTTGGTTGGTTGGTCAGTTGGTTGGTTGGTTGGTGGACCGCTTGGTTGGTTGGTCAGTTGGTTGGTTGGTTTGCCGGATGATTTTATGGTTGGTCGTTGGTTGTTTTTGACTTATTGATTGACTGGTTAGTTGATCAGTTACTTGATCAGTGAGGTAGTTGGCTGATTGATGGGTAAATACTTTTAAATTACATTAACAAGCATTTTTCAGGATTTTATTTGTGTTCAAAATTCTAGTATCTGACAAAAAAGTTTTTGCTTTTTTTCTAGGGCCAGCGGCCAGGGCTTCTATAGCTACTAAGATCCCGAGTGAGCTCGGCTTATGCCCACCTATGTATGGTACCCGTGTAAGAATGAACGAAAAGCCACCTAAAGCCATCAGTAAAAAAACGAATTTAAAAAAATTTTGGAGACGGCAAAACTTGTATTTTGAATTATATGCGTTGCTATAGCAAGGCCTTCCAACTTTGGCCCTCCTTTTTTAACACTATATGCCACTCAATAGTCAATAAAATCCACTTTCCTAGAGGGGTTCGAAACATGCTTTCTAATGAGAGTAGTCCTAAAGCATTTCTAGAAGGTACTCCTGTGCAACAGTGGATTGAAATTTACAAAAATCGTCAACTTTACACTTAATTTGTAAAGTAGGTATACAGAAATAGCTACCAACTTCAAATTAAGAATTCAAAGAGGACAACTCATAGAAATTTTGTACATCAAATTTGACATTTATTACTTTAATTACTTGAGGAGCTATGCAACGTTAAATCTTTGAATTTTTAGAACGCCAGTTTTTTGGTCGTCTTTGACACAATTATATCTACTTAACGATGTCTCAAAAATAATAATTACTCATTTTCATTAAACAGAGCGCAAAAAGTTGCATGAGTTGAGCTAAGTCTCACTCTTGAAATATCAAGAGATATTACGTCTCGAAGTTGCTGAAATCTCAGTGTCGTACTGTAGGTTCAGGGCATGGGGTCAGACAAACGGCTTATACTCTCAACAAATATTCAATATTCTAAGAATCTGAAACTTCACCAAAGTTTATTTGAGACATGTGGTACTCGTATATACAAAATTTCCGCTAAATCTAAAATGTTCCAGCGGGACACTTTTCGAAAAACTAGACCACTTGATATGGAATGACCCATTTCATAATTTGTAATTCGAATTACATCGACATTTTCTGTCAAAAATTCACTAAAAATTTCGCTTATATTGACTGAATAGGCTTAAATTCGCAGAAATTATTCAATTATCTTTGCTTACATCCCTGTAAGAGAAATGATGCAAACTAATAGTTAAATAAAATAATAATTTCCTTAGCATGCATACATGCATATAACATCGGAATTCTATAAAGAGAGTGAAACTAAAAACTATAGCGTCTTTTTTTCGAGTTAAAAACGATGGATATCATACGTGGACGACAGAAGAATTTTGAGGGTCTGAGTGGTGTGACTGAGTTAAAATTCGAAAAAGAATGCAAGAAGTCCTATTCTGGGAGGTCTGTCGGATTCTCGTGGGTCCACCCCACGCGTGATGAATAAGCGCCAACGTCAATAACGAAACGCTTTCCTCCTAGACGATAAAAACCAAAAGCTTCAAGAAGACTCTATTGAAATTCAACAAAATATAATTGGCCTTTTAATGCGAAGGTGTCAAAAACTTTGCCACTCGAAGCTGAAGGATTGCCAAAAACGCTCTGAAACAGGACGATCTTTACGATGTCAAAAATCAGAAATTATGTGAGTGAAGAAAAGGTCAGTATATATATATATGTATATTATTTGCATTGATTTTTATATTATAGAGTAGTTTAAATTCATTTGACAATCAAGACCAGGAATAACTTCATACCAGGAAAAAATATTGGACATCGGATAACATTCTGTGTGTAATGAAACTTATCTCTCGTAACATGCTATTCAATAAAATATAGCCTCTGAATAATATCACACTACAAAATAACATAATATTGTAACACAGCATTGGCTTATCACTTGGTGTCAAATTATAGTAGGTGCACAAGGTCCGATCAAAATGGTCAAAATAGCCTATAAAACGTTTTTTCGTGGTAATGTCGCATTTTGAGAGCAGTTCTTAGTCCATTTTGAGACCGCATGATATCACTTTTACCCACACCTGGGCGTGAGGTTGTTTGGGGGTATGCACCCCAGATTTCAATTTTTGGAAATTTTTCATCGTTTTTTTCACAATTTTTTGATGCCAATGGATAGTGCTTGATGAGAAACGTCGAAAAATGGTGTTTTTAACGCCATACCACCATTTTAAGGCCATTTTTTGATCATTGAAAAATCTTGCACCCCCCCTTGAGAATTTTCTTGCTGCACCACGTATGCTTTAAACACTAAAAAATGCAAAAATTTATCAATTTCGGGCGCTTTTTGAGTAAAAAGTACTAATCTGGCGCACTGCTTTTGACCTCCAAAATGACGCAAAAATCAAGCTCAAAATCGACGTGGAGTACTTGTCCGGCTGACCCTTCAGGAGGAGGTAATACCCACCTCCCCCTATGTGCGTGTATGTGTCAAATGCACACGCTGTAACACAATTTTATTATTCTAGCATTAAGCTATAAAACTATTTGCTCTTAGGAACTACGAAGACTATTTTGAGCGGCAGCTGCCGACAAAGAAATGGCGCCAGGCTAGCGTCCCAGTATTTCAAAATAAGTCTGACTCACACTCATCTACACCGATTCCTGGAAATCGTACCATTCACATGAAAACCTGCACCAATGGATATTACTCATTCTTAGCCTTTCTAGCGTCCATCAAACTGTAATTCACGTGAGCTTCTCATGCCTTAGCTTAGTCACTAAATGGATAACACAAAGGAGAAATAAAGCTTATAGCACTGACTTGCCGTAGAAATCTACAGTCGACGTCAACTAGCTCGCCCGCAAATGACCGTAGTCCATAGGTGGGCAGCACCGAAATTCTGGAGGGGTGAAAATTTTCTAAGATCAAAAAATGGTCTTAAAAGTGACCGTAGGGCGAAAAAAACACCATTTTTCGACGTTTCTCATCGAGCACTATCCAATGGCATCAAAAAATCGTTAAAAAGCAAAAAAATTTCAAAATTTGAATTCTGGAGGGAGGTATTTTGATTTCTGAGGGGGGGGGTATTTCAAGTTCTGGGGGGTGCATACCCCCACGCCCATGTGTGCCGTAGTCCCATGATTTAAGGAATGAATAAAAGCCTACGTTGGCCTCCAAACGCAGCAACTGCTCACTCGCACACTTGCCATGCTCACTCTACAATTTAACACAGGCATTTCGCACATTGTTCATCACCTAGCTTCATTCTCCATTGATCTGCTTGCTAACTCATTACTCCATCGCTCACTCACCACTAACTATGGTGATTGTCCGCTCGCCCAGAACATGACACTATGAACTACTATTAATCGTGTTTGATTTTACGTAAACATGTTCATTGGCCATATTATACTTTATTATGATATATATCATGATTGCCGAGTAAACTATAGTCTATTTCACGAAACCTTGAGCATGTAAATCAATTTTCAGCCCCTAAGCGAGCAGTTGTGTACATATAGTGCAAGTGGGTCTACGTTTTGGCGCCAGCAACTTATTAACTATTTTAATTAAATCAATTTTGAAACAATTTCAAAATAAATTATATAATTAGAAAGCAGGTTCTACAAGCTACAACATGGCACTTTGTTCTTTTCGATTCGATGAGTATTTATTCATGTACGACTGAAAAAACTGTGGAAAATCCAGTGTATTTTTAGTTTTAGATGCATTTAATTATCTCACTAAATTCAGATATTCTAAAAATAATTTATATCATCACGTAGAGAATTGAATAGGCTTTCAAAATCCTTATTTTGCTTAAATCATAAATGAAATGTAAATAATTAATAATATTACACAGAGTGTGGCGCCAAAACGTCCCCTTCCGTGTAGAAGTGGTTTCTAGCGGGCCTAGTGTACCACGATTTTGCATAGTAAAACTTCATATGCATATCTATCGCTATGCACTATATCGTGATCAATGCTTCAGTTTAGACCGCTTTTGTAATATATTTACATTGTCTCAAAAATTGCAATTCACGCACAAGGTTCCCTGAAACAGATTATATATGTACATCGCTAGCTCGAGATAAGACTATACACAAGAGACTGTATTAATATTATATTTGTATATGATTGCATATTTTGTTACATGTGCATACGCTCATGTTGACCGATATTTTCAACTGGCACCGCTTAACTCAGCGCATACATTAAACAGGTGTTTTACGGCTATCAAGCTCATCAGATGTAACTTGCGTATCCATGCTGAATCTACTTATAGAAATCTTGGTATGTAGGAAAAAGGCAGCGGTTTTACAATTGTCGTATTGATGACTTCCTATTATTCGATATGTATACGCGTCTGAAATTGAGCGACACAGCATTGTTCAGTCATCGAACAAATACGCAAAAATGTTTATTTCTCCCAACAAAACCATTCATAACTTTGGCATATTCATAAATAAAGAAGTCGATTAATCAACCAGAACAAACAGCAAATCGTGCAAAATCTGCAATGTACACACGGCGACAGCTATGAAGCCACCGGCTCCCCTCGACCCGTCCTTTTCACACCTGCAAAACAACAAGTCGCTTACACTTTACACTTAACTAAAATAAACAAAGCGGACAACGTCACCTCTGAGCTGAACTGTTTTGCTCCAACCTCCCCGATCCGGATCGAAATCGTCCCGAAATTCGTCCCGTACCTCAAATCAACACGATACAATTGTATCAGGATGTTAACAAAATAGACAAAAGCTTGTGATATACACAGAACGCGCACTAAAATTTAGCAAAAATATGAGGGCGGCGACGAACGATGTCAAATTTTCACGCATTGGCAACAAAAGCATGATATAAACAGACAGAACTCGATTATCATAGGTTGCGCGTTAGCGCGTACCTATAATATACTTGGGTACCCCAACATTTGCGGCCCCTACAGCTATAACGGGACACTTCTGCATTGTGCGGTTTTTTAAAAGATGGGTAATAAAAAATTCGCTGCCCGTGTTTTTTGTTCGTTTAAATCAATACCCAATATGTAAAGAGCGTGTAAAGTTTTACTGTAACGTTATAAGATAGTTTTTCAAATTTTGGTCAGTAACACGACTTCCCTAACTCAGTTTTGCATTTTTTTTTTTAAATTGCAGACAAATGAGTAAGCTCGATACAATATTGTTTTATTTTTTTTTGAAAAGTGACATGTTTCTAGGGTGGCGGTGTAAGGAGTGTAAAGAACCTGAGGGTGAAAAAACACATTTTGGCCTGTTATTTGACTGCCAACATCTCCACTTATGTTATGAGTCTCAAAATATTTATTCCAGCAGAAATGTAGTACGATTTCAAGGGCTACTTTCGGCTTAGCAGCAAACTTTTTTACACTCAATATGGAATTAGATCTATGGATTTAAATTTTAAACTCTAGTGCATGGTGTAAAAAAGAGTTTTTGTATGAGATTTCTCCGCCAACTTCTCCGGGTATAAGTCGGGACAAATTAAATAGCATAAAAATAAAGCTCGATTAAATGGCTACACGTCGCAGCAAACCGCGTTTAAAAAACTCAATATTGAGTTATTTATGGATGTGTAAACTTAGAAATGGGGGTGTAACATGGAACAAAAAACACGTTTTCCTCCCTTTTACTGATTGGTCAATATTTCGAATACTTTGCGTAACAGATTTTTTCATCCACAAACGTACTACGATTCAAATGCTACAAAGCGGCCCAAACCGAATTTCTTTACACTCAATGGGGAGTAGGTTCAGATTTTTAAAGTTTGCAATGTGGTAGATAATGGAAAAATACCTTTTGGTCACTTTTTTGTTCGCCAACTTCTCCTTTTAGAAGTCGAGCAAGTCGAATAGAATAAAAATAAAGTTCTTTCTAAAAGGTATACGTCACAGTAAATCGCGTTTATTTACATCAAAATTTAGCATTTTCGGTAGGGGTAAAGTCAAAAATTGGGTTTGTTAAACGTATTTCAGTGTTGTTTTTTCTCCCAACTTCTCCGCGTATGAGTCTGAACATGATCTTAAGTCTGAAAATGTACTATGGATCACACATCATACGTCAGTTGAGCGCGTTTGTTTACATTCAACAGCAGTGTAAAAAGATTTACATCTAATGTTCATTTGTCTTCAAGCCATTGTGGAGACATAATTTTTTAATTTAACTGTTTTCTTTACACCCAGTAGTTATTCAAAGTTTATACTGAAAATTAAATTCAGTTTCAGAGCGTCGCACAAGCTTAATTTTTTCAAAATGTTCCATGTAACGTCAGGATTTTTAATCTGAGCGTAATTATTCTATGTACCCAATTTCGAGTTCATGCTGAAAACCTTTGATCTGTATGAATAAGATAAGGTTGTCTTGTTGAAAAAGGTAATTATGATGTTCAGAACAATATTGTTTTTCACGTTCTTGGACTGCTGTCATTAATGTGGCATGTTACCGTAAGTGTTTACCGACTGATTTACACAAATCATGCTAATTAAAAGTAGGGTAATAGCAAAGTAAGATGATCCGATGGGACAAAAAAGACGAATATACTCGGAATTGTGGATTATTAAGGATGTAAAAGGAGGGACTAAGAAAAAGCTGCCTATGTATGTCTAAAGTCGCAAAATCTGTTAGAATCAGACTTTCTCCGAGCAACGCAAAAAATCAAAGTATATTCTGCGGCCTCTGAGGAAGTGTAACCTTCTTTAAATAATTTTCAATGCTTCACAGTATATAAATATGATCTAAAAATGCATACTGTTTGTAAACTGCCTGCAAGTTGCAACGCTGACTTGCTTCACATCGTGACTGATAGAAAACTATCTGCAATTGTATTTAAAGGCGTTTTATTTTGTTTCCTACTGCATACTGCTTTGAATCAACAATTTATTCGATTGTCTTGAATGCATCGACTTTTGCTATTTCATTCAACTGGCTTACAAAGTTGCTCCTACTTTATTCCACCTACTTTTCCACAGCTACTGCATAGCTAACTTGCTGCTTTTCAATCGTTTTTTGGTTAAATAATTTATTTCAATCTGCAGGTCGCAGAATATACTTCGATTTTTTGCGTTAATTAGAGAAAGTCAGATTTTGCGACTTTAGGCATATACATAGGTAGCTTTTTGCTAGTCTCTTCCTTTTATATCCTTTATTATCCACAATCCCAAACGGCCTTTTAAAAAAAGAAATGGTAGGAATTTCAAGTTGACAACTCGTTTGTGACTCTTAACGACCCTGCTGTAATTTAGAGGTATTATCTCGTTTACTCGCGTGCCCTTTTCTTCGCGCATCCTATTTCCTCGTGCGTCCCATTTGTTCGTGCGCCCCATATCCTCGCGTGTCCCATCTCCTTGCGTGTCCCATTTCCTCGTGCGTCCTACTTGCTCGATAAATGATAATGAAGTGGTAGGTAATACTCATGCTCGTGGAGGAAAGCGCATCCCACTTCTTCGGGTGTCCCATTTCTTCGCCTGTTCTGTGTTCTCGCGGCTGCCTCCCTACCTGCTTGAAATTCATCAATATGACTATCGGAGGAACTTTTCATGGAAAAAGACACCTTTCTAAGTGATATGTACCTCTAATCCAGCTTACTTGCAATTTGATACGTAAAAATAATTGTTAGAATAAATTTTTACTTTGTTTACTCGTGGACCAGGACTAAAGTTCCAAAACGCCTGATTTCTTTATTTACTTTCCCAGATCAATACATTTGCTATTTATTCGGAGGAACTTTTTATGAGTATATCTTCATTATGACACTTGAATTTTGCCGTTTTAATTCGCTCAATTATGAAGCTAGATTATGCTGAAGTAAAATTTTAAAATCTAAACGTTTTAGTTCGATCGATAGAAGAATTTTCATCAGATCAATGTTGGAGCCATTGGGCAGCACTGGAATTCTGGAGCGGTGACGGTGTGTAAAATTTTCAAAGGCCAAAAAATTGACTTAAAAATGGTGGTATTGCGAAAAAAACATCATTTTTCGACGTTTCTCGTCAAGCTCTACCCAATGGCATCAAAAAATTGCGAAAAAAAACAAAAAATTATAAAAAATTAAATTCTGGGAGGGGTATTTTGGTTTTTTTCGGTTTTCATGTTGGCTATTTTGCCTTCTTAGGAGATAAGAAACGTGAAGATATGGGATTTTCGAAGTAACGGGACACGCGAGGAAATGGGACGCACGAGGAACCGGGGCACAATCAATTTAGATACCGACTGAGAAAACAATGTATGACCCAATGGAAAGTTTTTCACGAATCTCAATTTGGAAATTAAAGGCATCATGTTTTTTCGCAGCACGCGAATTTTTTTTTGACTGAATTTCTAACAGAAGTTACGTAGAAATACGCGATTTATCGACAATTTCAACTTCTAAAAAATTCTAAAATTTGTCAGCGATTCGCGTTGGATTATTTATTTTGTTTCAATAAGTAATTGCCTTTCAGCGTACGGGCGGAGCAGTCATATTAGTTTTTCAACGTTCTGTCACCCTGTCTATTCATACTTCTCGCGCTTCTGCATGAACACCATCTAATTCAATTAAGCGCCGAAATCATTCCTTATATTAGAGCACGTTTTATTTTTTGTTCAGGACAAAGATTCTGAAGCTCGAACAAAGACTTTCAGGACAATCTTTGTACATATTCGAGAAAATCGTTTTTAACGCTTTTTTAGACATCTTTTACCAGAAATTCAAACAATTTGTCCAATATCAAAATTACTACGCGCGATAAAAACACTTTACGATTAATCTTTGTACAACCTTGAACACATCTGACATTTATGTCTTCGCTTTTTCAAAGGCCTTTTTGCAGAAAATACGGACTATTTGATAACTTAACACTGTTTTGTGCTATTCTGCTTCTTATTTTGGTTTTATACTAATGAATTAATTCAGCTTTCTGAATCTAATTTATGTGAATTTGGAGCTGGAAAATTATAGAAATTTTGCGGCGAATTGTGTAATTATTTGGGACTAGTGGATACAGTCGTCGTGGACAGAATAGGAGCTCGTGTATTTGATCAAAAAACAAGTGTTTAAGAGCATGGGCGTATGCAAGGGAAAGCGGAAGGGGGCGGCTAACCTCCTTAGCCCGAAAATAATTTTGGAAAGGTAAGATAATGCATGGAAAATAATGGAAACTGACACATTTTCATCTAAAAATCTCAGAATGTTCAAATCATTATTTTCTATATATTTGTCTCAAGCGCAGCCCAAAAATGTTATTTTTCATAGGATATTAAGAGAAAATAAAACTTTTTTTACGAAAAATATGGATTTTATGAGCCTAATGGATGGAGCATGTTTGGAAACGTCAGACGTGCACTTTATTTTGTGCGCCGTTGAACGTATCTCGAAACATAGGGTAGTGACAACACACTTTTGAACTGCCTCTCCTAAAAAATCCTGCATACACCCCTATTTAGGAGTATACCCAAAATATATGGGAAAATATTTTCAACTGTAACTTTCCATAGATCTTTGTACATGCGCAAATAAACAAAACGATGAATTTGAGAATTGTTTACGTTCTGAATTCGACAGGAACTTCCCTTATGGCTAGTCTAATACGATTTTTAAGGTCAGCAATACTAACAGAGCGTATAGTGTACAGCGTACATTTTAGACTCCAGACAGCCTTTCATAAGGAAATCGCAAACAGCGCAGGTGTAGCTGGCTTCCTGAATTTGGGGAGGACGAAAATTCTGATGTAAGTGTCTGGCCCAAAAAAGTCCAATTCTTGGCCCAACCCCACCAGATCGGCTGACCGCCCCCCAGATCCCCCAGATCGGCTGCGCATCTTTAGTCCTGCCCCCCAGATTCGGTGAAATTGAGGCAAAATGAAGGTCTAAAATGAATGTAAATTGCTCTAAAGGTACCTGAAATTCACCAGAAAATGTGTAATAACGTAATTTTAGCACTATTTTAGCGCTTATATCAATTTTTGAGGTCATTTTGCCCAAAAAAACCTCCATTATCGACCCACCCAGACCGGCCATGCTGCGCAACCAAAAGATGACTGATATTATACTGGCGAACAAGCTATGCCGTGAGAATTACAACTGACCCCTGATCTCTTTCCTGATCATCCAGGAACTTGAGATATAAATTTGTCGAAAAGTTCCTAGAAATTGTCGTTTTTATGATTTTTTAAAAACATTTTTGAGGGTCAGTATTTCTACCCGTATTCATATTTGCTGGAATCTTTTATGTTTTCACGTCAGACTCTCTTGCAGACTAATGTCAGAAAAAAATTAGTTGTCCTCTATCATGCACATAGCTACAGTATACCTTCAAAGTCAAACCTAAAAAAACCAGTTGTAACCTGAAAAACCAGCGCCAATTGTCACAAAACTTAGCAGGAATGAGCCTCGTAGCACCTTACATGATGCCTGATATTTATTTTTCACAAATAATGGGAATCACCCCAAAAACTGCCAAAAAAGTTCGATTGTAACCTAAAAACCCTTTTAACCAAGAAAAGACCGACGCTAAGTATACGTTGCCATGGCAACGAAATGACTTTTCATCAAGTTCGCATAATTTTGCAATTATTTCTTGCAGATGTAGAAGAGACTTACATAGAGTTGTTTTTATCACTTAAAGACTATTTGTGAAATTTATAGAACTTTTATAAAATTCAGAAAAAATTATCGATTTTTATATAAACGTGATAAAATGAACGGAAATCTCGTAAAAAATGAATTTTTTCAAAAAAATATGATCATTCAAGGTCAACCAACTATTTTACGCTGCAAACCACGCACTTCGCACAACATTTTGGGGGTCGATCTTTTATTTCCCACGGTTTTTTTACTTCCCAAATGGAATTCGCTGGTTTTTTTAGTTATGACTTTGATCGATTTTTTCTCCAAGACCAAAGGGATCTATGAAATCAACTAAGTGGCGAAAGATGGAGCATCGACGGGAGACTGCTCTGATTATATAAGTTTCTAGATTGGGTTGCTTGCACAATGAAAATATGCAAAAAACATGAAACGTGGATTTTTAGGGGCCATGACTATATGACCAGGGCCCAGTTGCACCAAACTAGGAGTGTAACAGTTAGGAGTAAAGGTGTAAATTTCGGTTGCACCATCTAGGAGCTAGGAGTCTCCTAAATCAGGAGTGTAGGAGTAACATTAGGAGTAAAGAGGACGTTTTAGGAGCAAGTTTAGGCGTAATTTTTCAGGTGGGTTGCACCACGCTTAGGAGTGTTTTTTAGGAGTAAATTTACTCCTTATCTTTGCACAAAATGTTAGGAGTGTCCGTTCTCTCCTAAAGCTGTCGGTTGTATTGAATAGTCTCTTTTTGACTGCGATGAATAGTACTAGCAGTGATAGTGATGATGAAATTATTGAAAAAATACGCCGAAAAATAGTCTGCAAGAAGCGTATTAATTTTGATGTTGATAATTTCGAAGAATGTTTTTGAATGTCGCGGCAAGCAACGGAACGTGTTTGGTAGATAATTGGACGGTTTTTACAGCCAAAGACTAACAGAGGGCACTTTCTCTAAAGCAACAGATTTTATCAGCTCTAAGATTCTTAGCTACTAGAAAATTTTAGGATATTGTTGGTGATGCTCTTGGATAGCATAAGTCTACTGTTTGTCGGAAAATTCGATCCGTTGTTCAGCTAATTAATGAACATATTTGGCATACAGTCGCAGATTTTCCAAATAGCTTGGCTGATTTGACTGAAAATGTTCGAAAATTTATGGACATTGCAAAAATCTCGTCTAAGAAACTCCTAGAAACACGCCTAAAATTACTCCTAAAATTACTCCTAGTTAGGAGTCTAGGAGTGACGAGAGTTTACTCCTAGAAACAATGAAAAAATTACTCCTAGTTTAGGAGTAAGTGGTGCAACCCGATTTAGGAGAGACTCCTGAGCCAGGAGTAAATTTGCTCCAAACTCCTAACTCCTACACTCCTAGTTTGGTGCAATGGACCCCTGAACCCTTGTAAAAATACTCGTACTCCAAAAATTTAGAAGGACTAGTCCCCCGTATCCCCCACAGCTCTGCCACTGGCAAAAAGCAAAATAAGAAGAGGAGGTTCTCAGCTACTTCTACTTCAGATCGCTCATCTTATTTGAATCAATTCAAAATTTTTCTGTCTTCCTGCATGCAATTACATAACTTGCATCATTGCTGGAAATATACATTTCGATGAATTTGCAAGACAAATGACGTTTAGTAGGGCCTAATGCATTCTAGAAAACTGTCCGCAACACCTAGGAGTAAACTTGCTCCTAGAATTGTACTCCTAGACATCTGCGACCCAATTTCATTTTTACTCCTAGCCTTACTCATAAATCTACTCCTACGCTCCAAGCTTAGGAGTAAATAACTCCTAACATCTGCAACCCGATTTACTCCTAACTCATATAAATCCTAAGAGCTATCCGCAACCAGACCCAGGGGCCGCTTTCACAATGCGTACTTTAGCGCTAAAGTCGACTTTGGAAGGCAAAGTCGACTTTTGCAGACTCGGCTTTAAATTATTCGGTTTCACAAAGCGCCATTCGGTCTCAAAGTCGACTTTGCATCTAAAGTCGACTTAAAAAACGACATTTTTCAAAAATAAGCTTTTTTGTTTTTGCGACGACCGTCTGCGTACAAACCGTATTAATCTTAAAGGCAACTACTCATAAAGAAAGGCTTCGGCACTTGATTGAGTTCGATTCTGGTGTCGTAGAAGTACATGGGCACTGGGCAGCGACCAAATGCTAGGAATCTGGGTGTGACAAACTAGCAAAAATCCCAAAAATATGCCGAAAATTCTACTCTGGGGGTCTATCGATTTTTGGGGGGTCTACCGGATTTTAGGGTACAAATCCCCCCACACTCACATGCGTGATGTAGTGTTTGAACTCCCTATTTTCCAAGAAACCTATAAATCTCTTTTGTTATTAGATAGTATGGATACATACGCGTGATCTTGGGGAATTAGGGGGGGTTCACTCCTCCCAGAAAAATTTTAACTCCGCCCCACAAATTTTTCGATCCCCAAGAATTCGCGATTTTTTAAAACTTATAGAAAATTTCCGTATAATTCGAAGAAAATGTGTTTTTTGAGCGATTTTAGCTCTCTACTTGCTCAAAAGTGTCTACTTTTCGGCGCTTCGTTAAATATACTCACTCATGTTTCAACTGAACTTTATTCAATTTTTTCGACTTTTTGAATTTTTTCCGAAATTTTCTTGCGTTTGTATGCTAGGACGATAGAGACGCCGAAAAACGATGCTTTTGACGCGTTCCCACTATTTCTAGGCTCAAAAAACGCACTTTAATATCTCACCCCCCTCCCACCAGAATTCCCATGCTGCGCATGTATGTATGTCTGGCCAGTGTTTCATTAAGTTTGTAAATCGTAACATTATTTAGGAAGCAATGACCTGATTAAGAAAATCGTGGATAGACAGAATGCCCCATCCTCTATTAAAAGCTCATTCATTCGTATACAGCATATATACAGGGCGCGGATTTAGGGGGCGGGGGCGGCCGCCCCCCCCCCCCATCGGCCCAAAATAGTGCGAAAAATTAAGCATTTTTGAGCGATTTTTAGCGATGTTCGGGTCAAAACGGCTAATTTTTCCGCCCAAGTCAGGGTTCCGCCCCCCCCCGTTAGGGGTACCGCCCCCTTAGGAAAATCCTAGATCCGCCACTGCATATATACATGTACACGGTCAAAAGTTCTGAGACGGGGGTAAATCGAGTTTCCTTGGAGGGGGTCCATGATGAATTTTTATGGCTAATTGTGGCGCTAAAATGATGAATTCGTGTTGATTTTTTCAGATATTTTTGTCGTTCCTTACCACCCCCGCCACAATACGTAAAAATCTTTGATTCGTTGTATTTTACTGTTCTTGAATATTCGTGATTAAGTTTGAATGAAAACAAATGATAATAAGAACGATGGAATGACTTAAACTATCGAATATGGACAGAATAATGGGTGAAAAGTGTCTGAATGAATGAATGGACAGAGTACTACTCGAAAAATACTTTCAGATTACACTGCTTGTCATCGTTTGACGCTCTTTCATAATTCCAACAATAGGTTTCGGCCCGCAAATGACGGAGGTATGCCTGTGAAAAGTGGCGGTAGGGAGATAACCCTATTCACCCCTCCAGTGAGCAAGTGTGATATAGAGTACAAAATTTAATGCGTGTGGAAATTTTTGGGGTATTTTCCGCACGAGACGGATGACTGTGCGCGGAAAAATCTTCGTAGGGCGTACTTAGTTAAGTAAAATAGATCCTAAAATAACACGCTTAATGCGCTGCTGCAATCAACGGACTTCAAAACTTATTCAAGGATCAGTAGCACCGTAAATTCCAACCAAAAAGAGATGTTGACTTGTTTATACAGATACTCAGGCCCGAATCCAGGGGGATAAGGGGGCACGTGCCCCCTCGAAATGCAATATGTAGACAATTTTTCCCTTAACTCCCCCTTTGGTTTTTTTAGACAAGGATTGCAAAAATTTTTAGAGCTTCGCGCCGAATTTGAAAATTATAATTACAGTCTATTTAGTCCAAAGCGCGCGGATTAAACGCTCCATTTTTAGTCTGTGCACAATCTAAAGCGTATTTACAGAAAAAATAAGATTTATTCAAGAAACAAGAATGACGGCAGTTTATTGGCGATATTGACAGATAAACTTTGACCATTTTTACGGCGAATTCACAGCCGTGATTCGGCCGATTTTGTAAAAAAATTTAACGTTACGATTCAAAATTGAAGTCCTCTTTTCAGAAAATTTTCCGGGGCTCTGCCCTGACCCCGCTGGGGGGCGCTGGAGCGCGCCACATCGGACCCCCGCGGCCATAACAGAGATGATTTCCATTGGATTCTCACCGCATCTAAAGCACCCGGGTAGCAAAATCGGCAAAGCAAAATTCATCCTTTGGTCCTCCTTGTGTTTTAAAAGAATTTTCGTCGTGCCTCCTCCCCCCGAAACTAAATCCTGGATACGGGCCTGACTGTACTTACGTATATGTTAACATGAAGGAATAAGAAAGCGTTTTATTTCACCTGGCCGCCGTGTCTGCCCCTTCCGAACTGTCGACCCTCCTCAAAGCCGGCGTCCCAGTCGGTGCGGATAATGCGGTCGTCGAGTCGCGTGCCATTGATATATCTCACCGCGTTTTCGGCGTCTTCTCTCGTGTAGTACCTAGAAATAATTAATAAATAAAAATTGGTGTACTAATACCCGCAAATGCCTAATAAAGTCGAAGCTAGTCGACAAAGACCCTGAGGGGGACCCCGAAATTCCGCGTTTACTAGTCGAGTTAAAAATTATTTGCTTTTGCTTGCCACGCGTGTAGCGAACGCTATCATAGTCAAAAGTACTATGAGACCACAGAACATTACCGTTTCCCTCTGAATATTAGTGTTTGATCTTCGCTATGCACAAAGCGTTTTTAATACCGAAAACGATTTGTCGAGTTAACTTGTCAAAAAATGAATTACAGGGACGCGTAATCGCGTTTCTAGGCGAGTGTTTAATAAGCGGGGTCATAAGCATGGTGCCGAATAGCCACTGCCTGCCGGAGCCGTGTTTATTATCCGTTTAACTGAGCGCTTATTAGGCGGACTTCTAACTGTGATAAAGCGTAGGAGTTTGGCAGGGGCAGAAGAGGATGGACTTCATTGAGCGGGAGTGTTTACTATCCGAGTGTTTATTAGCGAGGCTCGACTGTGCGTCCTCTGCAAATCAAATTGCTTTAGTATTCGTAATTAGGAGTAACCGACCAAAACTCTCCGCTTTATCCATAAGGGGACTTAATTTACAGTGGGCTGCATTGTAGTCGCTCTTCATCCGTAAAATAATATTTTTGTTCGTAAAACGCGAAAATATTCCGTCAGAAAACGTTTTTGCTGTTTCAAGTTGGTTTCAAGAGGAGCATTCATCGTATCACGTAATGCCGTCCGATCCCCGAACGTTTGACTTTTTATTATTTTACAGACCTATCCTAAGAGTCATGCTTAAAAAACGGTGGCCACGCTATAAAAAACATCATTTTTCGGCATTTCTGATGTGTCTCTATCTTTACGGAGCGTAAAAAAGAGTTTAAGAAGTTCTAAAAATTTGGAAAAGCTCGAATAAATTGAAAAATAGTTAAAATATGAGCATGTATTTGACGCCAAAAAATTGACATTTGTAAGTCGAAGGATAGCTAAAAACTCTTAAAACGGCACCTTTTCTACGAATTTTCCGGAAAATCGCGAATTCTGAGGGTTTGAGGGTTGAAAAATTTTTTGAGGGGGTTGAGAAGAGAAGCCCTCACCCCTCTCCAAATCTTAAATGGAAGTAAGGCATGGTTGCATTTCGCGACACTTTATAAAAGGGACGACAAGATACGCTTATAATTAATCGACATAACCATCTCCCTGCGTGCACGCTGGCGAAAGTGCAATAAGTGGCTGCTACGAGAATGAACTTTGTCCTATTAATAAAGCAAACTTCATGCGTGTACACGATACGCTAACATTTTAGAGCAAAAGGATATGCTAAGCAGCGTAATAAAATAATTCAAGAAAGGTCATGATCAATTTAGACTAGCAATGAAAAATGCTTCGATGGAACAAAAAGGACAAATATACTTGGAATAGCGGATTCTTAAAGACATAAAAGCGAGGGGACTAGAGAAAAATCACCTATGCACGCAAAAAATCGTCAGAATCTGCTAAAAACCAGACTTGCTCTAAGCAACACAAAAATCGAAGTATGTTCTGCGGGCTACAGAAGGTAGTTGTGGGTCCCATTCGAGAAATCAATAGCACAGCAGTTTATTCTTCAAAAGAACCGGTAGATCTGAATTAAAGAAAACGACAAATCGTTTTCTTCACTAAGCTCATCTGAATTCAAATCCGAACGATCGCTGTTGCAATGGTATAAGCGCGGCAAGGCACTAAAGATGCGCAAACTGGTTAGCGCCAAAGAATTTAGGACACGGTGCAAGCATAATGAGTGAGATAAGCATGCGAATAGATGCGGTGCATAATGATCGACCGGAAATTTTAATAGCTCACATATGTAGAATGCTGAAGCAAAATATTTACCAACGTCATCTCATCATACTAGCATAACAAGTGTAACTTTAGAGCCATAATAAACAGCATGATACGAACGTCATAATTCGTCTATTCCTTTGAAATGCAATCTCTGCCGATAATAAAGATATATAGAACACACAATTACTCATTTCGGCGCTAAGCACCGAAACTTTTTGCGAATTTCAGACTCCTTTGCAATTTTAGTCTTCCCAAAAATCTTTGTACATGTACAAAGACGGTCCCGAAAAGTCTTTGTACATCGGGAAAAATCTTTGCCGAGTAGAATAAAAACTATTGCACAAACGTCATAACGAACAATAGTACAAATAGCTACTAGCTATATCAAAGAGAATACACAAATAGAAATAAACGATGTGACAATGGGCGAGAAGAAAAACGGAAATAAACGCTGAATGATAAAATATAGAAACACGTAAACTAGCATGATACTAAAAGCGATAAAAAATGTAACATTGTACTATTAATTCAATATTTTTGCCTCCGAAAACTGAATTCAAACTAAATTTATTGACGAAAATTCCGGGTTTTTCCCGGGTTTCCCGGGTGCCAAAGAAATTCCCGGGCTTTCCCCGGATTTCCCGGATTACCGGGTGAGTGGCCACCCTAAGAGTCAAATTTTCGGCGCCTCGCGTCATATACTCATGTTTTGACTATATTTTGTTCAATTTGTTCGACTTTTTAATTTTTCTCGAAATTTTTACATGTTTGAATGCTCTAGAAAGATAGAGCATCGTCAGAAACGCCGAAAAACTATGTTTTTGACGCGTATCCAGCACCCACCACTTTTGGGCCCAAAAAAAGACCTTTTATTAGTTCGACCCCCTCCCTCGAATTCCCATGCTGTAAATGTCTGAAAAAGACTACCCTATAAAAGGCTGATAATACTATTTTGGAAAAAAGATGGAAATTTAGCACAAGCGAGCCCAGCTCACTCGACGAAGCAAAAGCCGCAAGGCGTCTTTTTGACGCGGTCCAAACCCATGATAACGCGTTTAACGTCTCCGGCCCTCAGAAACAGCTCATACACCTGCTCCTCGGTCGTGTAGAAGGACAAGTTGCCAATGTAGAGCGTTGTAGTAGTAGCCAGCATCCGGTGATGTTCTCTTGGGTTCCCCTGACAAGCAAACGCCATTATTAAATTAATAGGTTAGTTCGGTACATTGTTGTCTAGGTAGGTACCATTGATGCGCATCATGATTGAGCTCGGGGGTCAGTCGGTTTGTGAGGGGGTCGAAAATTCAGCTTTTTCAGGTCACAATGACCTCAAAAACGGGTATAAGCGCTAAATAGCGTCAAAACCACATTATAGCACAGTTTCTGGTCAATTTGTAGCACTTTTGAGAAAATGTTTTGATTTCTATCCGTTTTTGGCCTTCATTTTGCCTCATTTCCTCTATAAAACTTTCCATTTTTCCATTCTGGGGGTCAGGAGTGACCCCAAACCCCCCTCCTACGCACGCATGTCTGGTACGTACCATAAATGGGCATGGGAGGGGTATTACTCCCATTGAGCTTCACACAACTGATAGCTATACAGCCATTTTGACCGAAAAGACATCGCCACATAGCCTTCTTAGGCTAAAAACTAACTATATAGCCTTGTTTTGGCCACTGGAACATACCGTGTAAATTCAGAAATGCTATATAATTGTTATTTCTGAGTTTAAAAAGGATTCGTAGCTGTTTTGTCTACAAAATAATACTGAATACTTATTTTTAATTCAAAATGCTTACATACAAGCTATGGTTGTGAGTTCGAAATAGCTATATACTACTCGTATTTGCCACAAATGCTCGAAAACGATGGTTTTAAAGCGTTACCATCGTTTTACTCTGCAGATTTTTCAGATTTTTATCAATCATTGTTTTACAAAGCGCTTAGCTATCGTTACATTTTTGATATTCACCCTTCCTGAATGTTTGATCTTGCGAACCTATAGTAGGTACTTTCCTTTAGTGGAAAAATCACTACTTGAGCGAGTCAAAATCTGATAAGGCCTAAGTAGCATCGCATAAATATCGTTAGTTTATGCATGCAGTGATACGCGTAGGTGGGCCGCGCCAAAATTCTGGGGTGCAAGATTTTTCAAAGGTCAAAAAAAGGTCTTAAAAATCGTGGTATGGTGAAATTACACAATTTTTCAACGTTTCTCATCGAGCACTATCCACCATTGGCGTCAAAAACTTGCGAAAAACGAGAGAACAAATTTCAAAAATTAAATTCTGAGGGGGTATTCGGCCTTCTGGGGATGCATACCACCCAAACCTCCTTCCATGCCCCACGCCCACGTATGGTGATATGTCGTGTCATTCATTGCAAAGTTAAATATGCGGAGGAGAGGATAACCGACTAAGGCATACAAGGGGGAAAATTCCGAAAAGGAATGCAGAATGCATTCTAAAATAAAAAATCAGCGTATTCACCGTAACAAGGTGGCGTGCTGCGCACAAATAATCGACATGTTTCACTCAGTACGCTTCTCTACTTCTTAAAATTCCGATTTAATTATCATGAGACGATTTTTCACGCTCAAAAAATGATACGTTTGAAAGTAAAGCTGCGCGTGCAAAAGCCTACCTGAGAATGCAATGACACATTCACATAGGGAGTGGGCCATACATGCACATAAAAGGGGGCTGCTGTCAGTCAGACAGATATACTGTCTGGCGATATTGAGCTGACGGAGCGTTTTCTGCATCAGTTTCGAGGACAAACACACTAACAAAGTCAAAATGCAGGATTAGCACCTAAATGCAGTGTTTTTTTCGTAATGCAAATTTTTTTGTACCATGGTACAGTAGTGATTCTAATGTGGTAAAACAGGGTTTTTCGACCTTCGGTAGTGTAGTTTAGCCAATTTCTGGGTCTCTGACGCCAAAAATTACAAAAAATTGTCTCAAAACGGCGCGAAGCGCCGAAAAGGTTGACATTTTTACATTCTAAATGCAAATTCTGCCATTTCAAAGATATATGGGACGAACAATTACTCATTTCGGAGCGAAGCGCCGAGAATTTTTGGGAATTTCACACCTTTTTACATTTTTTGTCTTCCCTAAAATCTTTGTGCATGTACAAAGACGGTCCTGAAAAGTCTTCGTACATTGGGAAAAATCTTTGCCGAATACAAAAAAACCGAGCCTATATGTCCTGCTTACTTAAAAAGCGCCAAAAATTGTGTCCAGATAGTACTAAAAATCAAAATTTCGCATCTAATTGATCAATCACTATGTTTAGTGCTAAGAGCGCTATAAGTCAAAATGGACTAAAAATGCAGTACCATTACGAAAAAGCGTTTATATCATTCTGACAATTTTTGCCGTATGACCATGATCATTCGGGCTTTGGGGGGTAGTGGTTTCACCTCCACCCACCCCCAGAAATTTTGTCACCTACCCCAATCAGCTATTTTTCAAAAATCTTTTCTAAACGGTTTTAGATATCTATGTGCTCAAAAATGGCAAATTTTCAGCGCTTCGCGCTACATACTCATGTTTCAACTATATTTTGTTCAATTTATTCGACTTTTTCTGATTTTTTTCTAATTTTTTTTGTTTTGATGCTCTAGAAAGATAGAGCATCGTATGAAACGCCGAAAAACGATGTTTTTGACGCGTACCCACGATTTTAAGGTCCAAGAATGCACTTTAAAATTTCACCCACCCCAGAATTCCGATGCTGTGCATGTCTGCGTTTGACTGACTAGCAAAAAAATCGTGAACACTTAATTTACTGTCCCAGATATCTGGAATTTGACACCCTGCCGACCCTGGCTTTGTGCATCTATGGAGTAAGAGAGGGGTATTGCACCCGTCAGAAAAGTCCAAAAGTTAGTAAATGTCGAGCAATTCAAGGCCAAAATGGCACATTTTCAAGCGGTTTTTCAGATATCATAAAACATGAAGACGCAAGACAATGAAGGAAAAATTATGGATTTCAGCCCTCCTTGACTAGATATCGAACAGCGACCATATGCATTGTGAAATGTAGTTAGAAAACTAAACGATTTTAAACTAAAATCCTTAAATTTTTTAGGTACCTTTGAAAATGATGAAATTTGGTGCTTCTTTACCTACTGTAAAATATTGCAGAAAAAATACATGAGCTTTTTCCCCTTAGTAAACGACATACACACGAAAGTCGGTGTCTAAGTCTTAGTATATCTAAAAAATCTTTGCAGAACATCATTGGTTTAAATTATTTTCTTTTTTTATTTATTAACAAGTGGTTTCCAGTTGACTGAGAATCTTAATTCAGAACATATGAAAATGCAAGGATTAAGATGCCATCTTTTAGAAGAATATGCTTGTACACAAACAAGTGATTAAGATGATGTACTCCTCCCTCCTCCTAGATATTCGGGTTAGATCGTGATAAAATGATGAATGTGAAATGTCTCACTTTGAATTTTCGATCCTGATAAGCGCTGACAGCTAACGCCTCAGCCTTCCGCTTAAGTATAGTTTCACGTACGGCTGCTGTTGTCATCGCTTAGTCCCCGTAATCGACTCAAAGAAGCGTCGAAGTTAATTCGTCTAGTAAGGACATTTCAGTTCAACCTGATGTACATACAAACCTGTATAGATATAATACAATTTTATTAGCATTCTGTCTGACTGATGACTTGAAAAATGATTGCGTGTCTGGGGCTAATTTACTCGTTGTGCAGTATGCAAGAAAAACTTTAAAATGGATAAAATCGGCTTAAAAATTCAAGTTCGGCCCTGCAATGTCTTTTTTACCCTTAAATCCCTTCAAAACTTATCACAGCCCGAAAGAAAACACCAGTTCAAGAGACCATTATTATATATTGCAGTAATCGACCAGAGTCCGTTTCACGCTGTATGTACCTACCCATGTTTCGGAAGAAATTGGAAAGAACTTATATTGACAGTAACCCGACAGACTACGATATTTGTGTACATATGTATCAGGTCAAAGCAATAACTACAAATTACAAATTACAAATTTTATTCGCTGATCCGATAACAAACCAAGTAACATTAATACATTGATAAGTAACGAGAGAAAAAAGATGAAATATAATAATACACAGAAGGACAAGTCAATAAAATACATAAATAGTCGAGGAAAGCGGGATAACGTAAAGGCAGTACATAAATTGCGCTTGTTTACGTACCTGAATTGAATGATTAAGATCAACCCTTTTCAATCTATTAGGAAAAACATGTCTATTTGGAAGCACTTATAACTTCCTTAGGTAGAGAATTTCAAACAGAGATTACTCGACTACAAAATTCAAAGTTTCTGCAGCTTTTGTTTGCCCGATTAACAAAAAGCTTACAAGAATTCATCGCTCGATTTGAATTAGTATTAAATGTAAAGAAATCCTCAAAAGGCAGAATATTAAATCTAATAATAGAAAAAGCTAAAGTGAGGGCATTATATAAATGCCTTAATTCAAGTCTTTCTAATCGTAATCCGACAGCTTTATTTCGGATAGTTCTGAAAGATTGTGGCCAAACATTTGTGAAACAGACTAGTCGTCGAACGGGACGGAAAGCCCAGGGGCTGGTTTCACAACGGTATACTTTGGAAAAGTTGACTTGATTGCGCAAACCCTACTTTTCTTGGAAAAGTCGACTTTGAAAAGTCAACTTGAAAAATGGGCTTCGCAACACGGCCTTTGACTTTGACATTTGTCAAGTCGACTTTGTAGCTTCCAAAGTTGCCCCTGATTGCTCAAACAATATACAAGTTTGCTTTATAAATATTTTAAATCAACCTTTTCATGTTGATTAATACCTTTAGGTACGGTTTTCTGAAATGGGCTTAAGTTGATTCAGTTTGGTATAGGTCAATCGTCTCCTCTGCAAAGGCTGAAATTTTCATGTCCCTTTGCATGCTAAATAAAGGAAACCACTGTTTTTTGTACGAGCCTCTTTGTATATAAATGTACAAAGATCATTAGAAAAGTCCTTGTTCGATCAAAATTTTTTTTGTACATATAATATACGGATATGCTATACCGTACACATTTTTGCATAACTATCAGTCTGTGATCATCGACCCGCATGCTGTCCAAAAAGTGCTACTTCGTACTAAATTCAGTTGATGATAATATTAAGTTCGGCGCGGAGCGCCAAAATTCTTATTAGTTTTTGATTAAATTTACACATATAAGTCGACTCAGAAAGTTAAAATAAGTTGTATTACACAATCAGAAGTGATACAGCAATTGCAATATGAATCTTGTAATAAACACTTTGCTTATGAATTCAATGTAACAAAATTAACAAGTAAATTTTATCTTCAAACAGCAAAAAACAGTGCAAAGGTGTCAAATAGTTTTTATTTCCGGTATAAAATCTATTTAAACAGTTGAGATAGACGTACATAAGATGTCTGAGTCTGTACAAAGATGCTTGAAATTGTAGAAAGGTTGATTGATTTTGAACTATTGAACTACACTCAATATCAGTTTTAATACAACTTATCTACAGTCTCTTGAAAAGTGACTTGGAAATCTATATTAGAGCAAATTTCGTATTTAGAATGAGGTCGGATTTAAGGGGGCGGCCGCCCCCCCCCATTGGTCAAAAATAGTGCGCAAAATTAAGGATTTTTGAGCGTTTTTCCGTTTAAAACGGCTAATTTTTCCGCCCAAGTCAGGGTTCCGCCCCCCCCCTCTTGAGAAAATCCTGGATCCACCACGGTGTCTGGAATACATAAATAAATAACGTATGCACCTATATAAAAAATAACTTAACCCTCAGTTTCCTATCATTTAAAACACTTTTACAGAAAATTTTCAATTTTATCAATTTTAGCTCTTATGTTTAGAGAGTATTATGAAAAAATGCATCATTTCCAACAAAATTTCTCACTTTTCCATTATGATGAGATCATGAGACCTACATAGCTACGTAGCTCCCAAATCCACGTGCATACCCAGGCACGTAGCTGGCCGTCCTATTTTGGGAGGACTAACACCAATTTTGGGGGGTCCGGGGTCCAAAAAGGCCGAAAATAGCACAAAATAACGTTTAAAAAGTCGTATTTTTCCGGTTTTTTCTGAATTTTTGAGGGGGGTCCGGATCCCCCATTCCCCCAGAGCTACGTGCCTGTGCATATCGGCTTCATAATTTAATCGCTGTATGTACATACTTAAGCCATCGAAAATCAGAATAAAATCGCAAGAAGCGCAGTAATGATCGTTTGAGTACAAAAGCAGAATCTTGAAGCGAAATTTTAATTAATAAACAATAACAACACAGTATTTACAACCAGATGATCGAAATAAGCATAAACCAAACAAACAATAAGAGCCTAACCAAGAGAGCAAAGAATCGTTCAGGAAAAAAGTTGACAACGCAATCACAGTTCTTGTTTACTCAAGTCAACTTCTTCTTCTACTGGCATCTAAAACGAAAAAGCAGTAAGCAAGTGGGAGATAAAACAAGCGCAGTGAACACGTTTTTCGCTTACCTCTCCATCCTTACCATCCCAAGGCTGGGTGTTTTTAATTTTGGGCAACGATGAACCCCTCAGCGACAAAGGAGATCCGCGTCCATAAGCCAATTCCTTAAAGAGCAATTTAAGCATTCACCAAAATTAGGTCCGTCCGATCTAATGTTATTTCTTTTTTTATGAGATTTAAAAAAATTTCGAATTTTCGATGTAAAGATCGTAAAAAATTATGTCTCAAGCGCGCCCAAAAGCGACACTTTTCAAGCCTATTATGAAAGAACTATTCTAAAAAATCAGAATTCTATAGTCTTAATGGATAGAACATGTTTAAAATAATCAAAAAATGAGATACGAGTATTTACTAAATATCCAAAAGAATTTTCCGAGATGTAAATAGATGTCATTGGGTCCGATACCCTTGGCCAAATGCGAGATACGGGCCTATATGAACACGGTGGTCCGAATGAAGATTACACTCCAATCATACATGTACATAGGGAGGGGAGAGGGTGGGTATTACATGTAACGGCTCGAAATTTTGAGAGGGGGCTCCTCAGCCATCTTAACGGGTGGGGGGGCGAATTACCTTAATCTTTTGGCCAAAAACACTCAAAAAAACGGCCAAAAAACGCATGTTTTTCCAAAAATCGGGGGAGAAGGGTGAAAAATTTTCTGACTCTGGGGGATGGGAAGACGACCAACTTGGGGTCAGAGATACCCCAATCCCCGCTTTTATATGTCTGACTCCCGCTGAAGGGTCCAAAAGATGGTACTGTCGGGCATGCATGCATGCACAGCATGGGAATTCTGGGGGACTTGAAATTATAAAGTGCCTTTTTTGGGTTAAAGAATGGAAGGTACACGTCGAAGACATCGTTTTCGAGCGTTTCTGACCATGCTCCATCTTTCTAGAGCATATAGACATTTTTAAAAAATTAGCAGAAAAATCAAAAAGTCAGAAGAAATTGAACAAAGTGTAGTCAAAAGATGAGTAAAATGGCGCGAAGCGTCGAAAATTTAGCACTTTTGAGCAAATAGATAGCTAACAACGCTTTAAAAAGCATCTTTTCGACGAATTTTCAGAAAATTTTTGGGAACTTCAAAAAATCGCCAATTCTGAGGGGGGGTAGAAAAAGATGGGGGGAATTTTTCTATAGGGGTAAGATAAGAACCCCCTAAACCCCTACCAAGATCATGTATGCTGTCGGGCAATTTCAGTTCAAAACAGTGTATTTTGGGGCAATTTTGACCCGATTTACCTTATAAACACAACTGCTGTACAGGATTTCACCCCTCCTTCGCAGGCACGTAGCTGGCCGTCCTACTTTGGGGTACCAACATCAATTTTGGGAAGACTAAACCCAAATAGGCCAGAAATAGCACAAAATAACGTTCAAAAAGTCCTATTTTTCCGATTTTTCTGAATTTTGGGGGGTCCGAACCCCCCAGAGATAAGTGCCTGCTCCCTCGTCAACCTGGCCTTGTCCATCTATGACTCCAGTGTCCAGGTCATCAGTTCAACGGATATCAAAAAACTTCAGACCAGTTGCATTAGTAGATAAAAATCTACTTTCAATCAGTGTAGAACGTTTTGGTCAAGTGATAGTGGTTCAGGCACTACGGCCGTTTGTTTACATCCTACTTTGGTATTGTTTAAACAACGCGAAAAGCTTGGTCGGCCCTTCAATTTTTAGACGATATCTTGCATCCTTTATGTCTGACAGGAAGAGTATCTTCTCTGTGTTAGTATTTTTCTGATCTAATGTATTTCAAAAGAGTCACCCTGTGTACTCAACGTGATGCAATGCAGAATATTAGATATTATCAAATACTAATAATTTGAATATTATCAAAAAAGATTGGAAAAAATAGCCGGAGCACCTAAACGACTGACAGCTTACCAAAATATTTTACAGCTTAAAAGGCATTTTATCTATCTAGCGCAAGTCGTTTCAAAATTTTATCGTTACGACCTGACCATTCAGGTGTAGCTTTTCGGGCCATTCAGTAAAATCAATATCAATCAGTCAAAAAATTCGATCGCAAGAACTGCACCGCATTGAGAAAAACCAATGCAGCGCCGTTAGTTACCACAAGTGAAGGTTGAGGGCGTTCATGGGGATGCAACCACACCTGGGCGTGGGGGGTTTGGGGGGTATGCATCCCCCCAGAAACCAAAATACCCCCCCAGAATTCAATTTTTGAAAATTTTTTCTTTTTTTCGCAATTTTTTGATGCCAATGGATAGTGCTTGATGAAAACGTCGAAAAATGGTGTTTTTATCGCCCTACCACCATTTTTAAGGCCATTTTTTGACTTTCAAAAAATCTTGCACCCCCCCCCAAGAATTTTTTTGCTGCCCACGTATGGATGCAACCCGCAAAAAGGCCGAATGCCCCCAAATTAAAATGTTCCCCAGAATTCAATTAATTTTTTTTTAATTTTTCGCAATTTTTCGATGCCAATGGAGAGAGCTCAATGAGAAACGTTGAAAAATAGTTTTGTCCGCAATACCACCATTTTTAAGGCCATTTTTTGACCTTTGAAAAAACTTGGAATCCCTTCACAGAATTCTGGTGCCGCCCGCCTACGTTCGTCGCATGAAAAACTTACAAATTCATAAAAAGGAAATAAAATCAAACGGAGGGCATTAAAATTTACATATACAAAAAGGTAAAATAAGGCACGCGCGAATAGAAGCCGTCTCGTATAGCAGCAAAAACACTGAAAGATCTCGATTTAAAAAGTCTCACTTAAGATATTCGCTGATTCCGTCTAAACCGAAAGAGCCCCTGAGTATTGAGTACTTCATTTTGCGCGCATTGAGAGCCGCCATGGCTGGGTAGCCGAAACCGCCGATGCCCAAATTGTCTTCTAGATCCGGCTGGGACATCGCCTCGGCCCACACCCACCTCAAACAATATTAAACTGCAGTAAACACGTACACGCTTCTCAGAATCAGGGCAACTATTCGTTTTTAGGGAAAAAAGCGAAAATTTCGTTTATGAAAAGAAAACATAATGTCCCTTTTAGTCCTACAAATAAGTGTGGCGCACATGGTCATAAGTGGGCATACCATACATGCACAGCCGGACGGTTACTGCCCGGCGATTTTGAGCTGATAGGTATTTTGCATCATTTTTGGGGTCAAAAGCAATAAAAACGTCAAAATTTTTCAGGCGTTTCGCGCCAGATTAGTACTTTTAAGTACATTCTACTCAAAAAGCGCCCGAAATTGGGATTCCCCCCTCTGCCGACCCTGACGTTGCGCACCTATGGGCATACGATTCGAGTTTTCTGTATGGGGTCAAATTCTCACACAGCAAATAGCGACCCATGCGTATCTGCTCGAAACATGGCATCTTGGAGCCCGCATTGAAATACGATCGACTAGATTTTTCAAACGAGTTTCAGAAATTCCAAAATTTCTTGGAAGTTTTCTCTGTGAAAAAAAAGCTTAAATGCAATTGAGCGCATAGAAAACAGATTTACGGGATTAGTTTCGAGTTCTGTGATAAAAGGTTGAAACGTTTTCATTCGCCTACAACAAAGTTAATGTGGAAGGCAGTGTTACTAACAGCCTTTTTGCAGGAATCGTTTAAATTTACTTCGGATAAAAAAATAAAATCGGTTCGACTTTCAAAAATCGCCCTACGGAGAATCATTCCATGGACGAAAGCTGGGGCAGGACAGAAAGAAGATGGGAAGCAAATCAACGTAACATAATAAACGCGAACGGGCACGTTTATTGACACGCTAGTCACGCTGCCAAGCAACGAAAGCTCACGCGCCGTTTCAAGCGTTTTTAGCGACTTTCTAGCTCATTATAATAAATTTTTCCCATTTTATTCAAAACCAAATTTTTTTACGTCTTTATATATTAAAAAGATCCCGCATCGTTTAAAAACCAGAAAGTGATGGTTTGACGCAGATCGATCATTTTTCGGCCCAAAAGTCACTAAACAGAAAATTTTTGATTTCACTTCCTCCTCTCCAAATTCTCATGCCGTACATACGTACCTGATCGTAAGCAACGTTTTGGTTGAGATAGATACACGAATCGGGATAAACAACTTCTTCCATTTTCCAGGGAAGAGCAAGGAATGCATTGCAAATACATTAAAAATATAAATGAATATATTAAGAAATATTTAGATACATTAAGGATATCCTCAACCAGGCACGTAGCTGGCCGTCTTATTTTGGGGGACCAAAAACAATTTTGGAGGAATTAGCCCAAAAAGGCCAAAAATAGCACAAAATAACGTTTAAAAAGTTCTATTATTCCGATTTTTCTGAATATTGGGGGTCCAAACAAACCATTCTCCCAGAGATACGTGCCTGTCCTTAAGTTCACTATTTCAGATTTTTTCAAGAAAATTCCGGAATTTGAAATTTCGGTCGCTGAAAAATTGAATTATTAGATGTTGAGTAATCTAGGCGAGATTGATCTTTAAAATGAATGAAAAAAAGAAAACGCTCAATCTAGAATTCCAAGAAAGATAAGAAAATCTTTTCACCCCCACAAATATTTCTTGAACTTGTCGCCCAACTGCGCCAATGTTTGCAGGTATTTGTTGCGGCACTCGGCTTGGCAATCTAAAATGTGCGGCAAAATGGCGATTATGCAAAGCGGATGCGATTCGCACGCCTCCTTCAAGTCTTCTTCCGACGTTATCTAAGCAAGCGCATTCGTCGCATAAAGCAATAAGTTCATAGAAAAAAGGACGGTACGGAGGATTCGATACGTATAGAAGATAAATGGGTGATGCGACATTTGTACAGTAAGTCATCACATAGGAAAAATGCGATTCCACTTCACCAGATAATACATCCATATTCTTGTATAATTGAGAATCGTAAACCAGGTCGAAAGATAAAATTCTTCTCTGAGACTACAATACGATTAAAACAACACCATGAGCAAGACTCTCAGGGTCATTGTCGTACATGTAAGAGGGGGAATGGTGGGACCCCCCAAAGTCGACCGTCCCCCCATCCGCCTCCAAGCCAGAAAATTTTGACCCTCCCCATTTTTCGAAAAAATCTCGATTTTTAGGCCGTTTTTGGCCAGAAATTGATCATTGTTGACTCATTCATAGAGAGCCATTTATCCACCAGCCTTTCATTCCAACGGGGTCGATAAATGGGAAACCGCACTTCTGTGGCGGAGTTCAAAACCATTATGACTTGCGCCCCCTTGCGGTATCTAGCTGACAGCATCTTCGGATGCATGGTAAAACCCACTTTGGGTGTAAAGCCCATCCTTTAACATTTAAGCTAATAAATATTTTCTACAGGATTGACCAGAAATCGTAGTAATTCTAATTCTAATATAATTTTATTTAATTTCAGTACTGATTTTAAAATGCACGTTTTGCACGATTTTTGTATCATCTATACCAGGTTTCAAATCTATTTTACGTAGGAAAAAACTCTGATTGAGTCCCTTTTCCATGACTGGCTGGCCAATGACCTCGGCTACGCTGAACATCTCTTCCGCATAACCATCAGCCATAAACGCGGTTTTTATTGTATTCGGCAAAGATTTTTCGCGATGTACAAAGACTTTTGGGGACCGTCTTTGCACATGTACAACGATTTTTTGGAAGACAAAAACTGCAAAAAAGGTTCGAAATTCGCATAAATTCTCGGCGCTACGCGCCGAAATGAGCAATAGTGTGTTCTATATATCTTTATAATTTCAGAAATTGCATTTTGAAAGGGAAAATGCCATATTTTTTGGCGCTTCGCGCTGTTTTGAGACGATTATTACTGATTTTTGCCCTCAGAAACCTATAAATTGCTAAAATACGTAACCAAAGGTCGAACAACTCTGTTTTGCCACACTACAATCGCTACTGTACCATATTATAATGCCCAAAAATTTGTGTGTACGAAATGTACAAAGACTTTTAGGGACCATCTTTGTACTTGTACAAACGGACCTTGTACAAAAAAAACACTGGTCATAAAGCGAGTATATTCGGGCGCTCAGAGTCTTCCATCTTCGCCCGGATGCGCTTTGTACCTTGAACCTAAGAGTTGCCAGCTATCCGCCTATATACGTAACGCTAAAATTTACATCAAGCGCAACATTAATGCGAAAATAATCTACGTTCGCCTCCGGCTCCGCTGGAGCCGGAAATTAGGATAGCGCCGGAGCTCCGGCTCCGGCCCGGGAGAAAAAGATGGACCTCCGGTCGATCCCTAATGGCTAACGATAATAAAAGCTTCGAAGCTTCGCAACCGGCAACATACACGCTTCTCGACTTTCGTGGCGCTAAGAGTGCGCTAAAAACTGGAAGAGCGGGTAATTAATTAGATACGAACCTGTTTAATTTCGGGTGGAGGCACATTTTCGGCGAATTTAGCATTGGCCCACGAAACGATGTCGGAGCTGGTCCTGCCGCCGTCGTATTCCTGAGCATCTTCGTGACTTTTCTTACCGGGAGGAAAATATTTGATCGTCGGATAGCCTTGAACCTAAATGAATATTTCGGTCAAAGGTACTCCCGAGCAAAACGATTCCCGCGACAAAGCTTAAGATCTCTCGAATTATCCCGAAATTTCGCTCAGGATCCGCCGCGCGTATAACATAGGGCATCGGCATCTTTTAATGCGTGAATTATAAAACGCGAGAAAGTTGACATAGCGAACCTCGGCGAAGTTAAGGATAAGAATACGTAAAGCAACAAGGATTTCGTATCGCATTTCTTAATTCTATATAGCGTAAAACGAACATTTTCAAACGCATGAGCGCACGCCAGGAAGGGGTTATGGGGAGGAAATCCCCATACCGGGACTTGTGAAAGGTATACATACCCCTTTAGGCCATTTTGGGACTGAACCTATCGCTCGAACTACGAAAATGCGTCAAAATCCGACTAACGGTATGATTTCATGCACAAATGCTTGCTTTTAGAGCAGCGAAATGTTCAATTTGTTCGTTCGGACACTTTTCTGCGATCGTTTCTTTCAATGTTACGCGTCATTCCGTGGCCTTTATTTTTATATTTTTGCGCAAATTTGACCACAAAAATCAGGATGAATAAAATACAACAAATTAATCATCTAAATTTGACATAAAATAGCAAAATTGGTTCATTTAGCACCTCCTAAAGAAAGCTCGGTTGACCCCTCCCAGAACCGTAAAGTAAACCGTAGACGCTAATGGTTTAACAGATTCTCAACTTTACTCTATGCGGATACGAATCCAGATACGGATCCTGATTTTTGCAACTTCCGGCTACGGATTAGGATCAAATATAAGATGGCTTACACGCTAAAATCCTCAAATTCGAGACCTGTAAATTAAACATACGCGCCTTTTTACGAGTCTGATAATAAAAATGATGAGAATAGTCTACCGGAAATGCTTTTATAAGCGTAAGTAAAGACTGCATTTTTTATAGTTTTCAGCCCATTTCGACTCGTTTCACAATTATCCGCAAAAAAGATGAAAACTCGTCGGGAATTTTAAACCATTTTAGCCTCACTCGGGCGGCTCTCGGGCCCTTAATAACATAATACTCCTTCGCTCAATGCTCTGGGAAATAAAATGAAGGATCAACGTATTCATCGTGATCCGCATTGTCATTACGGTAATCATTGCTCGGGTGAAGCGGATTTTGGGGCATACTCGAAGTTTAGCGCGGCTCATAAAGGTGTGGAATAATTATCACGATAAATGTAGACGGGTTTGCTTTCTTGAGTTCTGAACATTCATCGTTGGGACTTAAAAGAAAATTTTTGTCACAGCGAAAACCGTTTTTAAGCATGCTCTCTATAACTTCGTAACTGTTACATTTTCAAATATAAATGATTAGATCCGTATTTGTGCGATAGAATGCCTAAAGAGTCCCCTTCGGATTCAAATAGCGATTCAAATTTCCAGATCCGGGTAGTGAAAATTCAAAATTTCGGATTCGGATCCTAAAACTCCGAATAATAATGGATCCGGGTACCCACGTCATCGCTGGTCAGTAATAACCGCGAGATAAATAGAAAAAAAGTTTTACGTATTAACGCGATTGGACGACATAGAAGCGAAGTAAGACGCTTACGCCGAAGCGATGGCTTATAACCGTGTGCACCGTAGCGTCCACCGCGCCCAATTTCATTTTACCTTTCAACTGCGTGGCGGCGGAGGCCCAGTGGGGTGCCAAATTTTTACAATGGCCGCACCTGAATGTAAACGCGAGACAAAATTACGAGAGCGTAATTGAAGATGCCGCGTGCGGTTAAAATCTACAACAGTAATAAGACATCCGTAAAATATGGGCCGTTTGGAATGAAACGGACTATAGATGTCAAAAAGGCTAGACGGAAAAAGGCTGCCAATTGTATGCATTATTTTAGGACAGTCGGTTATCAATCATGAATATATTACAGGACTAATTGTTTGGTTGGGACTCACACATTCCCATAGGATGGGGATGAGGAGGGATACTACCCCCCCTAAGGGTCCAAGACTCAAGTCGCTGTCGGACGATTTTCGGTGAAAGCCCTGTAAATTTTTGTCAACTTAATTTTCACTATGGTAAAAGTGCAGTAAACTAATAGGATTCAATAAGCTAATACATTATTTTAGGATGTAAGCAAGAGTAAATAGACGAGCTAAACACTACAAGACCTGCACGTAAAGGCTGGAAATTTAGGGTGTGGGTCCCCGGTCGTTTTTGAAGGGGTGCGCAGCTTTTGCCAAAAGTGGCAAAATCTAAAAATCGTGAATTTCGCCAAAAATCCGCGTGTGTCAGAAATTTTCTGAATTTGAAGGATGGAGGACGTCAATAACTTTGGGTGGGAGATCATCCCAGGAACTCCCTTCTACGTACGTGGCCCTTCTTTGACCATTTTCAGGGGTGAATGGCTTCCCATTTGTGCCCGAAAATAGCAAAAACATCTAAAAATAGCCAAAAACAGCAGATTTTCGCCAAAAATCACAGATTTTCGCCAAAAATCGATTTTGGATTGCAAAATGATTTTTGGAGCCATCGTTGTACAACGCATAAAGACATTTTTGGGGCAAACTTATAAAAATTTAAATGCTTTTTGAGTATTCATTCGCCGACGCGAACTTTGCGCTGTTTTTGACGTTCAAAGATAACACTGACTAACTCATTTTGACGTTGCGCTGAATTCGTAATAGCAGTGGTGTTTCTTTTTTCAAATTCAATTAGCATATTACAATCTCTGTATCATTTCCAATCTTGTACTACAACTTATTTCAGCTTTCTCAGTAGAGTTTTATGTGTACATACAGAACGAATTTACACTTTTTGGACAGTAATATATGATCAAGAAACTGACAGTCACGGTTCAATGGAAGAGCAATTTAAATAAGTCCTGAATATTTACTAATCCAGAATTTGTATTCGAGAATATAGTGAGAAACGCAAGCACGTACATAGAGGAGGTGGGGTGGAAGGGCGCCCTCTGTCGTCAAAAAATAGAGAATGATGTGTTTTTTTTGATTATTTTAGCTATATTTTATCTGAATGTCTCCAATTTTTTGGGCGCTTCGCGCCATGTGGTAGTCATAAATGGCATTTACTGACTTTTTGGGACTAAAAAACTTCAATTTTACGTTAGAATAGTTGTTTATGTATAGAAAAAGGATTATTTAGATCTTAAAATGATTTCTCGAGTATTTTTTCGGTGCTTTGCGCCGATTTTATAACTAATTTTGCGCGTTTATCGTAGGAAATTTTCGAAAATTTTTAACTTTTTTCTGATCACAAATAAATCTGTTAGGGATGTCCCAAACCCCAACCCCGGCTCGGCCCGGGCAAAAACACTATTAATTAAGAGCAAAATCTAAAATTCTCTCCTACGATCAATCTAGGCAATAGTAAGGAAGCGTAGAAAGGGTCTATTTGAGAATAGTGGCGAGTTCGAAAAGTAAAATTTGATATTTGAGCTATTTATGTAGCAAAAATGTAGACTCGCGTAACTGAGGCGATTCAAAGTCAGTTTTTTTATTTTATTTTAAAGAAGTAGTATAAACTCAAAATCTATTTGCGGAATAGGAATGTATTCGATCATTGAACATAGTAATGATTTATTATTCACTTTTTTAGTTCATCCCCAGAGTAAGTGCATAGTTGAATTCGGATGTCGCATTAATTTTTTTAGTTCATCCTTTCCGCGCTTATATGAATAAGTACTTGCGTAAAATACTATTAATGATCGCGAGTAGCGTACGCTTATATTGGGTCGTCGTAACGGCCAAAAAGTCTGCCCGGCGACATCCCTAGAATCTGTCTGTCGAAAGACGGCAAAAACCGATATTTCAAGCGTACCGGAACGCATTTTTGAACAATTTTCGATGCTTAGGAAAAATTGGGGTTCCGCTCCTGTCAGAAATTCCTCGATCCGCCGCGGGAAAAACCGTATCAAAAATAAGTTTACTCTATGCTCAAACCAATGGTTCACTTTGAGCAGTTTACTAGATTACAACTTATTAAAAACCGTTCCTAGAACAAAATGAGGTATGAACGGTTTAAAATCTTTCTTATTTCGCGTAATGGTCTAAATTTTCTATCATAGTTTAAATAAAGTTGCAGAGTTTGAGCAATGCGAGACACCTTTGCATAAAAATGTTCAGGATATCGATGAAGTTAAATACGCGCACGAAATATCAAAACTTTTGAAAATTGAGTTACGAGCGTAAAGCGACGGGGTCAATTATTTTAATTTCGTAATCGGATGAATCGCCGCCATCGACCGCTCCTGCATTAAATCTTAAAGCTTCTTCATTTTTATATTTCGCATCGCGCGTATTTATCGCTTCAGTTTAGACCGTTTCGTAATCTTTTCACGCCGATTCAAGATATAAAATTCATCCAGCCTCAGATCCCTTTTTGTTCCCCCGGTTGCCGGAAGCCCGAGGTTCAAAAAAGGGCCGGATGAGCCGGAGCTCCGATTTAAAAACCTAGTACGGACAATGTTTTAAGGATCAAAATACGCGAACCGCATTCGCCCGGGTTTTACGTTACTCCGACTGAAGCCGGAACAACGGGCTCAAATGGGCAGGCGCGTAGCTGGCCCTCCTATTTTGGGGGAACTAACACCAATTTTGGGGGGTCTAAACCAAAAATGGCATAAAATAACGTGTAAAAAGTCCTATTTTTCCGGTTTTTGTTGAATTTTGGGGGTCCGGACCCCCCCCCCCCAATCCTCCTCAGCAAACGGGTAGTCCGAAAAGCCCATTAAAAATGCGACCGTATGTTACCAAGGGGCGAAAAACTCGACGAGCCAAGCGTCGTCGCTGTTCAGCACCAAATCCGCAAAGTTGGCGTCCGTAAGCTCGACGACATCTTTTTTGTCACCCTGCGGAACGGCGATACGCGGCAAATAGAATACATTAAAAAGGCGAAATAATTCTTACCGTAGGCGTTCGACCGGAATCGGATTTTTTGCCGCCGAGCCGCGAACGAACCAAGCGCGTCAATTCGTCCAGCGCCTTTTCCACAATACCGTCAGCGGTTCTTGGGCCTGAAATTCAAAGTGAGTCGGCGGACTGAAGCGAAAAATCGCTCATTGTCGTAAATTTCATTACGGCGGGGCGAGTACAATGGATAGCTAGAGCGAATAGCGAAACGTAGCTTCGAGGTACAGTGCTCGCCATGAAACATGACGCACTGTAATCATCAGATTTATATTAGATGATGCGTCGCGAGTGCCGCGTTTCGTCTATAATGGGCTATCATTTTTTATAATAGGATATTTATCTGTATCATGCCGTTAATCTGGCGATGCGGACAGCGCAATTTAGCTATCAATAGCGCCAACAAGAGTGAAGCGCGCACGTGAATGCCGTTCTGTATTGAGTGCGCGCACGTGAATGCCGTTCAATATTCAGGCACGTGCGCGCTTCCGGCATTCACGTGCGCGCATCCTTCTTGTTGGCGCTATTAATAGCTAAATTGCGCCGTCCGCGTCGCCAGATTAACAGCGTGATAGATAGATGTCCTATAATAATAAAAGAGATGATAGCGCATTATAGACGAAACGCGGCGCTCACGACGCATCATCTAATACAAATCTGACGACTATAGTGCGTCTTGTTTCATGGCGAGCACTGTAGAAGACTATACGTTTGAAAATCAGTGCGTAAAGTACTGAATTCGTCTTTGAAAAATAGAAGAAAACCGAGCAAGCGTCGCACCGTTGTAGTCGATTGGATGAGTTTTGTCGGCGCCGAATATTTTGATGGTGGGAAATCCGCGAATGTTGAAAGGGGCGCCGACCGACTGATGTTCGTCCATGTTCACTGCTCCCACGTTTACCACGCCCTTTAACGCAACGAAAAAGCGTGCGCAGCCGGCCAATCGCGCCCTAGCATCAAAATTCTTACCTTCAAAGCGGCGGCGGCCTTCTTATATTCCGGAACTAGCGCCTGGCAATGGCCGCACCTGCGCATTTTTTGTCAAAAGCGAGTTGATTTACGAACAAAAGAAAATAATTAAATTTGCCCATTCGATGAAAAAGTGAAGCGAACGTATAATCTTAATTCGCCGCGAACGAACGCATCATTCTATGATACTAAGATAAATCGTAGAACCGCTTAGAAAATTAATACATTTCTCGGTTACTTTAGGCAAATACTAAATCTGGCGTTCGCTAAATTTAAAGCCGAAGAACATTTTAGACAAAAGGCCCTTCCGCGCCGAGTAAGTTAAAAAGAAGTCGAGAAAAAGTAGCCGAGTAATATGCTCAAATGTACTCGGGCGAAGTAGTGGTGGCTAGAGGAGGGTTAAATCCTAAAATGGTCATATTTGGTTTTGTACCGGATCTGTTCGTACGAGTGCAAAGAAGCGATAGAGTAGCTGGCCTTCCGAATTAGGGGGACGAAAACTTAGAAGTTAAGTGACCCAACGAGTAGATACGGATAGACAAAAACAATGGTGTTTTTGAGCTTTTCTCAACGAGATCTAACCACACGCGGCCATGGGGGTACGCATCCCCCAGAAATTGGAATATTCCCAACCAGAAATCAAAATACCCCCCAGAATTCAATTTTTGAAATTCTCTTTTGCTTTTTTAGCGATTTTTTGATGTCATTGGTAGTGCTCAATGAGAAACGTCGAAAAATTGTGTTTTATTACCATACGACCACTTTTCAGACCTTTTTTGACCTTTGAAAACTATTGCATCCCCCAAAAATTTTTTTACCCCTCCCCCAGAATTTCGGCGCTGCCCACCTATGGATTTAACCATAGGAGAAAAATTTGTAAAAATTAAATTCGATTTCAATTATATTAAACAAATATATTGTATATAAATAAATGGCACGAAGCGCCCAAATCTTTCGAATACGCTTTAAAAGTCTCCAGTTTTCCTTCGGAGGACCCTTGTAGCACATTTTCATCCTTCCAAAATTGTCGACGTACATTTCGCGCAATGGCGGATCCAGGATTTTCCTAAGGGGGGGGGGTACCCCTAGGGGAGAACCCTGACTTGGGCAGAAAAAATTAGCCGTTTTGACCCAAAAATCGTTAAAAATCGCTCAAAAAATCCGTAATTTTGCGCACTATTTTGGACCAATGGGGGCGGCCGCCACCCCCGCCCCCTAAATCCGCCCCTGATTTCGCGCATGTAAAATTTAGGATACTATAATGTAGTACAGTAGCCCGTTACGAGCGGTAAACTGGGTGTTTTGACCCTTACTAGTGAAGTTTAGCCAATTAGTGTTTCTAGCTAAGAAGAATACGAGTTTATCAATATGCGGAATTTTTGATATTTTTACTATTTTCACTAGAATTTTCGGCTTTATTCCGTAGTAGGCTCAAAAGTCGTCTTGCGGCACCTTTCGTTTTCGCAAAATCGCCCGACAATCTAGCTAAGGGTTCTATCCCCTCCAACCCCCTTTGCCCAAGCGTGCGCTCGAGGTAACAAAGCCAAAGATTAAACCAACTGCTCATTTTTCTCACCATGGAGCATAAAATTCAACGATCCATGGCTTGTCGCCGTCTACGACCCGGCTCTGGAAGTTACTGGCCGTCAGCTCAACCACATTTGAATTAGACTCGTATAGGGCAGAAATAACCGATTTGAAGCAGGCTATTACTTAAATGTATGAAGTAATCATTTATTAAAAGCGCTTAAAAACGCGTATTTTACTGCTGCGCACCGGGTAACAATTCAAATTTCAGGATCCGGGTGGTAAAAATTCTATATTCCGGATCCGGTTCCTAAAAACTCCGAATAATCAGATATCCGGGTCGGTCGGTGAACACCCAGAACTTACTAAATAAGCGAAGCGCCGAAGTACTTTCCAAATTTTTCGCTAAATCATACGTGCGCGTGATCAGTGGCGGATCTAGGATTTAATAAGGGGGCGGTATCTCGAATTTTCCAAAGACAGTCAAAAATTAGGTCCGAAAATTTGCCCTTAACGCGCGAAATAGCGTTTTTTGGGTGTTTTACATTGTACAATTTTCATAAAATCACTTTCGACCAGTGTTTTTTTTGTACAAGGTTTCTTTGCCCCATGAACAAAGATGATCCCTGAAAGCCTTTGTACATTTCGTATACAACAAATTTTTGGGTACTATAATATGGAACAAAAGCGATTTTACTGTAACAAAAACAGAGTTATTCGACCTTTGGTAGTGTATTTTAATTAATTACTGAGTTTCTAAGGGCAAAAATCACTAATAATCGTTTCAAAAACGGCGCCAAGCAAAAAACGACAAAAATTTGAAAAATTTGACAACAAATTCGAAAAAATTTTTTCCTTTCAAAATGCAATTTCTGACATTATTAAGATACATATATCTATATATGGAACACACAAGTACTCATTCTGGTGCGAAGCGCCGAAAATTTTTGCGTATTTTACACCTTTCTTGCAGTTTTTGCCTTCCTAAAAAATCTTTGTACATGCACAAAGACGGTCCCCAAAAACCTTTGTACATAGGGAAAATCTTTGTTGAATGCAAAAAACACTGTTTTTGACGCGATATTTTTCTAAAAATTTAAAAATTTCGACAATTTTGTGATAAAAATCATTAAATTTCTTTGAATTTAACAAAAATCTGGCGCCAAGCACCGGAAAATTTATGAAATTAAGGCGGATAGACGTCTAGAACCATGATTTACAGCTTGATGTCCTGTATTTACAGCATTTGATGCGAAACATCGAATTAATTGAAAATAGGAGAAAACTATACAAAAACATCTGTTTCTGCTGTTAAAATTGTTTTGAAAGCTACATGAACACAAAATGGCTTCCGGGTCGCCAAGAAAGTAAATAAATGTCATTAATAGGTATCATCCGGCGCTTAGCGCCGGAAAAACTTGATAAATTATGGTCACTGACGGCCTAAAATCATTGCAAATTGCATCTCCATTCTTTGTCTCGCCAAATATTTTTGGCCAATGGGAGGCCGCCCCCTTAAATCCGCCCCTGCGCGTGATCAAAACTTCTGGGGCGAAGATTGGTAAAATGACTTTCCGTAGGGGTGTGAGAATAAGTAATTTTGTTATTTAATGTCAAACTTTAATACTTATTTCAATGTATTTCAGTCATCATGAATATTTGTAGTTAAATTTATGTGAAATAACAATGAGGGCGATGGAATGACCGGTAACGTAACATCAAATATATATAAATGAAATAAAGGAAGAAAAATGTCCGAACGACTAAATTGAACAGTCTAATGGTCGTGAAATATGTACATATACTCGATATTATATTTTAGCCATCGTTCGACGCTTTTTCGTGGTTCGAGCGGTATTTTTTGTCCGAAAATTGCCTGACGGCGTATGCTTTTCGAAAGCCTTGATAGACGGATAACATCCATACTCCCCAGTGCGTGTAATCGCAAGATTAAATAAAACGCGATCTTGGCTGATAAAACCAGACGAGTAATAGCTCGAAAATTTGGGAGAGGTTATACGGAGATTTTTACGGGACGGGAGATAAGGACTTCTAATTTTGATCCAGAAATAGCAAAAAACACCATGGACCGAAAAATCCAAGCTTTCGCCCAAACACTTTGCGGGGATGACCATGGCCGACTTTGGTGGGGGTACCTTGTCTTCTCCCTCTTATAAGCACCCTTTCAGGACCTTGTGGGTGGGTTAGGGGAATATATGCACAAGGTCAGGGTCGGCCGGAGAGGTTAAATCCCAAAATTGAAAACATTATATTTAACGCTCGCGATTATTTTCTGTTAAAACGACGAAAATAATCAAAATAACCGAACAAACTTTTTCGTGGTAACATTGCGTTTTTAAAGCATTGTTAGCCGATTTTTACTGCATTATATCACTTTTAACGCTAAAACATACAAAAATGGATCAATTTTGGGCGCCTTTTGCATAAAAAGTAAATGAAGGTACAAATCCGGTCGGCGCCAAGCACCGAAAAAAAATTTAGACATTTTTACTGTTTTTTTACCTCGAAAATGTTGCAGAAACCGTCCCGTCAGCTCCAAATCGCCGGACAGTACCTGCCTAAACCTTCAGCGGGGGTAATTCCCCTCCGCCATACATGTAACGGTTCGGAATTGGAGGGGGTCTGTGCAACGTATATGCCTCACCCCTCTATGTTCGTGTATGGTTGGGGTTCCATCCCCCTGAAATTTTTTCATTCCGCCCCCCCCAATCGCAATTTTTCGGAATTTTCCAAAAATTTTATGAAAATTCGTGTAAAAAGTGCTTTTTGAGCGTTTTTAGCAAACCATTTTGCTCTAATGTCAAACGTTCGGTGCTTTGCGATTTAAACTCATGTTTTGACTAAACTTTGTTCGATTTCTCCTATTTTAAATTTTTCGAAATATTTTAATTTTTATGCACTAAAAAAGATAGAGCATCGTCAAAAACGCCGAAAATAAGAAATGGAAAGCGTCATAAAACATATCCGGAAATATAGAATGAAAGTAGTTAGTTCAGTCAAAAGAAAAATTTTCATTTTTTGTTTTTTCTTGTAAAATCAATCTTTTCTAGAAGTTTAAGTTCCAATAATAGATGTTTGCAAGAGTGAGCATGGCATGAACGGATCTAAGTAGGCACGTCTTAAGCTCCCGGCCCTCGGCCGGAGTAAGGCCTGTTCCGGGCCGGGGCAAAAACATTTGTGAATTATTATAAAGCTCTTAGCTTCTCTTTCAAAATCAATAGAGGAAATTGCAAGGAACCATAAAAATGGTCTATTTCAGGATATCGTAAGAATTCGAACGGCAAAATTTGATCGCTGGTTTGTTTCTATATCTAAAATGTAGATTTGGATCCAACTTATGCAATTTAAATTCAGCTTATTCGCTTTACTTATAAAGAGTGAGTAGTGTATTTATTAAAATTTATTATTAATATAACTATTATTATATTATTAATATATTTGTGATTTATTTATTAATTTTATAGTTCATCTCAAAATAAATAGCCTAAATCGGATGGAGCATAAATTTTAATTTTATTTTGTTAGATCTTATAAATGAAATTCGTATAATAGGCATTTCAATTTCTGACAGAAGCACGTCCCCCTACTTTCCGTGTTCGTAAGGGCCTGCAAAATCACGTTACGAATGTCACAAATATATAAGATGGCTTACCAAAAACGTTGATAGCAACACTGACCATGCTGCGATCCGGAACAAAGAATAGCAGTCAACAGATCCACGTAAATTAGAACGCAGTGCACGCAACACAGTCAACGTTTCCAGGTCCTGAAACTAAAATAACCAGCCGAAAGTGGAACATGCACAGAATGCATTAAACTTTTTACAACTACACTAAAAATGCAATATGTTTAGAGTAAAAATAAAAAATCAAAAAAGTTAGCCACACTAGACACGTAGGAGGACACGTTACACCACAACATAAAATCCTATCAAATAATAATTTATACGCAAAAATTAATTAAGAATGTAATATATTCAAAGCATCAGTAAGATCCGAATCACAATCACATCGATTATCAGCATTTTACTCAGACATTGCATCTGTAGACCTTAAGAATACGTTTTATGGTCAAAAGTTTGAAGAACGACACATCTAAAAAGTGAACGCCACAGCGTCCAGTAAGAATAGCTTCACAGTATTGCACAAAAATTATATTTAACACGCATGGTAGAAATTCTTTAAAAACGTAAGGGGCCAAAGAATGGATCAAAAAAGTTTTACGACGAAATGCGGTCTGAAACAATTTTTGTCCTAAATTGAGTTAATTATATAGTAGTTCAGCGCGAAGCGTCAAAACTTTTAGGATTTTTTAGCTAAGCTTGCACCAAAAATTGACTCACGAGGCTAAAACAATTTGTTTCAAAAAAACAGAAATGATACCCATTGCAGTTGACATGGGCGTACGCAGGGGTGGCGGGAGATTGTCCTCCGCCGATAAATAATTCTCATAAAGTGAGAAGCATAGAAAATAAAAATTGTCATTTTTTTATCTAAAAATCTCAACATTTCCGACGCTTCATGCAGTAGAATTTATTTTCTATAAGTTTGGTTCATGCGCAGCCAAAAAGCGTCATTTTTCATAGCTTAACAAGATTAATTTTTTTGAAAAGTTCGAATTTTATGAGCTTAGTTGATAGAGCATGTTCGGAAACGTCAAGAAATGCACTTTATTTTGGCTACCGCCGAAGATATCCCGAAATACCACCAATTTGCGGCCGCCCCCTTAAAAAAATCCTGTGTTCGTCCCTGAAGGTTGCCATATGCTGTCACTGGATTCATTACAATAAATACTGGATTGGACTGAACTACTGAACTAAAATATTTTATAGAAAATACGTGTGACAATCAATTACAAGATTGCAGGTTATAATGCGAGCGAAGCGCCAGCTTCCCACATCAACAAGCATTCAACTTGACTGCATATAATATCACGTTGTGTGCTATATTACCCGCAGTCTAGGCCGCTGGTTTTTGACTGCAGATAATTTTACATTGTGTGCAATATTGCCTGCAGTCTAGGTCGCTGGTTTTTGCCTGCATATAATTTTACATAGTGTGCTATATTACCTGCAGTTGACTGCAAATAATTACTACCCCCAAAGTCAGTTAGAAACTGTTTTTTTTGAAAATTGGACACTTTCCAGTATTGTAAATGCCGTCCAAAACGAACATTTTCACCCAAATTTTGTCTGAAATCAAGATTGAGTGCTGGATTCGTTATCAGCGTGCAAAATTACCCCAGAAAATGGTAATTTAAAAAAAAATAAATATTCAAAATTTTTGTTCTCCTAAACTGCCTGCATAAGTGCCGTAAGAATTGTACGACGGCTGCAGGAATTCCGAGGCAGTAGCTATGGGACCACAGCTCGCACATTTCGCAACTTAGTGCCATTTCGTCCTTGTGTGTTACCACTTTTGGCTTAATTCCTAGAATAGATAGAAGTCACAGAATTTAAATTAATTGGGATTTATCGAAAGATTAGTAGTTGTAAGGAATATATTCAAAAGAAATTATCTGACGGAAAGCATTTAGAAGGGGAGAAATTGAGGAATGAAGTTGTAAAGTGATAGAAGCACAAACCATGGGAAGGCGACTGCCGTAAACGGCGTATTTATTGATCTAATGTATACTGATGCATACATACGTTTGTTTGTATGTAGGTACGCAATGTTTAGGGAAGGCGACTGCAAAAATTGTCGCAATGATTGATCAAATTGTCTTGTGTACATATGTATGTAAGTAGGTACATAGGTAATATGTTCACTAGCGAAGGCAACAGCGATAATGCTGACAAATTGATGAATCTATTATGAATTAAAGAAGAACAGGTTAATTCAAACATATGTGCACACGATGAACGTTTATAAAGGACCTAGGTTACATAACTATCCACAATGCATTTATTGGTTTCTATGTATAGCTTGAACGAACATTATGTACTTAAATGAATATACTGCGATTGGTCGATGTAAGTTTACATGACTATCATAAAAGAATGTAAGTTAGGCGCATTTACTGTTGCCTTGATAGAACACTCCGTTGCTATTGCATTGGATAAATGCACAGACAGGTGATCTGTGAAACACATCTGAGTGACAATTCTTTATCTACTGTAGGGTGTCAGATTAGTAATCTTTTGTTCGCCGTGTGGAAGTTGACGTAGGTTCTCTATGCAAATTTTTTATTATCATGAGTGATTTACGTAGTAGGCGCTTGTTCGGTCCGCGAGAATTATTTATTACGGATAGTTTTAGGTTAGTAACCTTATGCTCACGTGGAAGTCGACGTTGCTTTTCTATGCAAATTTTTTATCAATCATATGAGTGATTTACATTGTTCCGGACGCGAGAATTGCTTATTCCGGTTGTTTACGCTCTACCGTGCTGCTGTGTAATACGCATTTCGTATATTGGATTGTGATCAAGATTGATATGCTTTGCGCAGTTGCTGCGTTCTAAGAATGTACCTTAATCTTACAGAAATTAAATAGCTATCCGACGATTCGGCGAAACACTGACAATTGGTATAAGATTGTCAATTAGTTAGTATTGAAGGAGCCGGATTAAAAATCTGATAGGTTTGGCGGAGCATTGAAATTAACCGTTTCGACAGCAGCTATTGATACGGAAATCAGATTTCGTTTTGACGTGACACATTTGTGGAACGCTCCAAACTGTTGATATACGAATTTTTATCATCAGATTTCGTTTCGACGTGGCACATTAATCAAACGCTCGAAACTATTGATATACGAAATTTTATCCAGCGACTGCTGAAAGGCGATCCGACTGTCTGGATCAACACGGAAATCAAGAGATAAAAGTGAGTGAGAATTTACACTTCAGTAATTATAATAATGGTCATGTAAACCATCTGGTGATCAATCTTTTTTGTTAGTGTTAGTTAGAAAGGGAAGGATTACGTATTTTGACAAATAAGGGTGCTAGCGTCATTTTCTTCCTAAGTCTCTTCTAATATTTATTTTTTAGGCTTAGGCTTAGTATGTGCCTTCACATTGGTGCCAGGGGATGATGTAAGCCTGAGACAAATGGGACGAAAATTGCGAAGCGAGCGGAGCAATTTTTGCCCTATCTTTTCTTAGGCTTAGATCATCCGCTGGCGCCAATCTGAAAGCCGCAATGAGCTCAAAGATAATTTTGATGAAGGTGAGAATAGTGTTTTAATGCGAATTCAAGTAGGAGTTTTGAATAAGAAGTTGAAAAAACGGACGGAAATGAAAGTAAGGAAATGAAATTCTTTTGAAATTTTTTTTCAATCAAAGGCTTTTCCGTCTGTTTTTTCAACTTTTATGTTAAAGATACGTGCTTGAAATCGCATAAAGACGCTGTTTTTTTTAAATCTGGAACATGGAGCTATTCTAGAATTCGCCCCCACTTTTTGGCAAACAGTGCATGGCTGATGTTGTTTCTGGTCGCCTTTGCTCGACTGGGTATTTTTGCCCATCGTATGAATAATTAAATTAAATTAGATTGGAGCAAGGGGTCCACGTTTCGAATCCGACTGCCAGCAACTTTCTCTCGTTTCCTCAGATGCTATCGACCGCACACATACGCCCTTATAATATGACTATGTTAATACATATGTGAACCAGCTACACGAATGCCGTCGATTGGTTATGGTTCTGGACTTTAGAGCAAGGGGTTCACGTTTCGAATCCGACTGCCAGCAACTTTCTCTCGTTTCCTCAGATGCTATCGACCGCACACATACGCCCTTATAATATGACTATGTTAATACATGTGAACCAGCTACACGAATGCCCAATTTCATGTGGCCCAAACAGAAATTTATCTCAGTTGGACTGCAATAACTAATCATTAAAGGTAAGATGAAATATTTTAAGTTCACCCGGCGATGCGGACATAAAGATTGAGATAGACAATTATCAAGGATATCATTTAGTAAAAAACAGGTCATTGGTCCGAGAAATGAAATTGGTCCGAGAAATGACCCTTGAATTCCATTCGTTACACCACATAGCCTGAAAAAAGTGGTATAGGCGAACAAACTCAATATGATTGCGGATAAAATTTACACACATGCGCAATATTCAAATAGAGGTTCAGCGGTGTAGACGTCGTTTGGTGCAACAGAATTTGTGGGCTTAAGTTTGGTAATGGTACAGCACCAGAAAACAACAGGCCTCGGTCGAGCGTATAAGGGATGAAATACAGTAACATCAGGTCGTGCGAAACCCTGATTGGTTAAATTTGGTTACTCTGGAAAGATACGTAACCTTTGATGCAATGTTGATTATTCCTTAAAATTTTTCATTCAACATTGTATTTGTGTAACTACGTAAGTTGGTACATATGTAGTTTTATTTGTGTAAATACGACTATATTCTATTATTCTTATAGTTTCACGACCAAAGCTCCGCAACAAACGCCAATGACAGGACCTTTTACCCCTTCAACATGCCAACGACAATATACGATTGGTGTGCATTATTGCCTAGTGAGCGTGCCAGCTTATAGCCCGTCGTGGCTCCTCATCGGCATGCCTGGTTGCCTGGTAGGCTAAATACATCTCGTCATAGGCCGTCTGAACCGGTGTTCAAGCCGTGTGACTAGCCGCACAACGAGAAAATTCTGAAAAAGTGGAGATTTAAAGTTAAATCCGTACTTAATTCTGATGTACATGCATATGCAAAAAAATTTTGAAAAAATAAACTTCTGTAACGCTCCGATAGTAGGTTTTTTCAGTGCAATTTGCATGGCTACTCGGTGTAAAGAAAATTTACAGTGAAATTTGTACAGTCAAGACGACATGTAACGTTGCTCAAGCGCATGTCCTCAGAAAAATGGCAGTCAAAGTGACAGTCGTCGCATAGTCAATTTTCTCTCAACGCGCGTGTTTACCAATATAAAATTTCGACCAACTCACAAGCAGGTCAGAGGCGCCTGTCGCCTGTCGTGCCTGCGCTTTAGCAACGTTACTTGTGGTCTTGACTGTAATCTTGACGCTACTGATAACATTTTGAAAAAATTAAGTTTCTGCAACGCTTTCCATTGAACTAAAGTTGATTTTCAGTTTAAGCTTTGCATAACAACTGTTGAGTGTAAAGGAATTTCAGAGTCAGATTTTTAATTTTTCACATTGCGGAGAACATTTCAAAAACCTAAGCTTTTGCAAAACTCTAGAATTTAAGTTAACTTTCAGTGCTAAACTTTACACATCTACAGTGTGAAAGAAGACATGCAGTACCTGACGTTATTGAGAACATTTTGAACTGAACTGAAATATTATATTGTCAAAAGAACATATACGCAAATGGGTAAAATTGTATTTATACATATATAAGTGTAGGGATGCTCCCTACCATAGGTGGGCGGCCCCGAAGTTCTGGTGGGGTGCAAGATTTTTTCAAAGGTCAAAAATGGTCTTAAAAATGGTGGAAGGGCGAAAAAACATCATTTTCAACGTTTCTCATCGAGCACTATCCATTGGCATCAAAAAATTACAAAAAAACAACAAAACATTTCAAAAATTGAATTCTGGGGTGTATTTTGGTTTCTGATGGTTACTTTGGTTTCTGGGGGCTGCATATCCCCCTAAAACCCCTCCCCACGCCCAGGTATGCCCCCTAGTGTTGGGTCAGCATCAATTTTCGTATCGATTGGTTGCCTTCCACATTCAACGTCGTCTGCCTTTTGCGACGCTCGCTTCAATTCGTTTACCGGTAGGTACGCTTAACGAATAGCTCGGTTCCATGCCCCTCAAGAATTACCTTATTTATTTTTCTTTTCCGCACATGTGTACTTTTGATATCAAATTCCTAAATAAAATATTGGGTACCTAAGGAATAGAGCGAGGCAGGTCCGAATTGGCCCGATGCATACGTGGGCGTGAGGGGGTATGCATCCTCCAGGAGGCTGAATATACGCTCCCGGAAACCAAAAGACCCCCAGAATTCAATTTTTGAAAATTTTATTTTGTTTTCTTTTCGAAATTTTTTGATGTCATTGGATAGTTTGGATTGGTCTCGAGGGGGAACGTTGAAAATAGAGTTTTTCCGCCATACCACCATTTTTAAGACTATTTTTGTTACCTTTGAAAAAAACTTGCACCCCAGAATTTTGGTAATGCACACCTGTGGTCATGTGTTGTAGTTTAATCACGTGCATACTTCCAGTGTATATCAATGCATACGTGTACATACATACCTAAGTTTACGTTCAATCCATTTTTGTTACACCCCCTTTTTCGTGCCTGTTTTAACCAACGCTCCCGGTACCCTCCGTTTACCGTGTCCTATGCCGGAGGAACAATGAATCACTTCCGTGGCATGTTTTCCTGTTCTACCTTATCCATGTGTCCAAAACTTTGTCTAGCCTGGTTTTGGCTTCAGTTGCATCGTCTTGAATGTTTTAACTCGAAGAGGAGTTATAGAGTAGTAAGAAATAGGCATTTTTTGGCCTGTTTACAGTCAGTGGCATATCTAGGATTTTCCTTATGGGGCGGTACCCCTAAGGGGGGCGGAACCCCGACTTGGGCGGAAAAATTAGCCGTTTTAACCCAAAAATTGCTAAAAATCGCTCAAAAATGCTTAATTTTGCGCACTATTTTGGGCCAATGGGGGGCGGCCGCCCCCCGCCCTACCCTAAATCCGCCCTTGTTTACATTGATATCACAAAATTCAAGATGGGAAAATAAGGTTCTAATAGAAAATTTAGTGGTTTATTCCTTTCCAGCTCTTTAAATGCATCCTCAGGATGTGTTTAACACGACAGAAATCAACTTTTTCTTCTTTTTGCATTATGTCCAACTGGTGCCTATTCTTGTGCATTGTGATAATTTTTTAATTATACCTATTTTAGATATAATTCTGACAGAAAATAACATACATATTCAGAAAGAGCATAAAAACTTGCACTAAATGAAAGTAATGGCTGTCAGAGAATGTAAAGAAGGCATACATAGCTTGATATGCAATGCACTAGGAGTTTATGCCATGACGGTGCACTTCGACTGCAAAAACATGTTGGTAAACAGAGGGTTGATCGTAACGCTAAAATTTCCGTAAAATCAGCTGAATTTGGCTTCTGAAATCAGCCTCAAAAGTATCAAAGTTCACCAAAATTTTTTCTAAGGTCTATAAATATTTTTCTCGTTTTCGTTTGCATTTCCTTTTGGTTGTTGTTCGTAGGTGGGCGACCCCAAAGTTCTGCTGGGGTGCAAGATTTTTCCAAAGGTTTTTTCAAAGGGGGCAGTCTAGCCGCCTAGACTGGTGCCGATAAGTAATGGTGATAATCAGAGGATTAAAGGCACGAAACTGTAGCAACCTCTTCCTCACTGATGACCTCGACTGTTTATATGATTTTTCGTGTTCTTTTTTGTTTATTTCTTTATACACTCGTACTCATTACTTCTTCTCGTTTTACTACTCCTGCGCCTCGTAAAACCCGTAATTTATCATAATATAATTTTGTGAAGGTGGGGTATATACTATTTCTCGCGTCGTTTTGTTTCTTTTATACCAATAGCATGCCTGATTTATTTACCTTTTATTTTTTATTTATTCTATTTTATTTAGTATTATTTTTTCTCAATCATATTGATGAATTCTTGTTATTACCAGAACAATTATGTGATTCGCATTTCCCCAGATCTAAAAAACAAGATATATGCCAAAAAAGCTTCAGACCGTGAATGTTGAGCGTTTTAACCAAGTGCTTGGGGCTCAACAGATCACCATTACTAATTTTGATGTTCGGCGCGAAGTGCCGAAAAATCTGTTACCCTAAATATGATGAGGAGAATCTAAAAGGTAACCTCTCTTCTGGGGCTGAGGGGTCCCCCTCAGCGAGGTCCGAGCAGTCCTGGAAAATTTTGTAGAAAGAGCACCTTGAAGCAGCCTAACTTTGGTTCTAAAATCAGTCTGAAAATAATCAAACTTCTTTATTAAAATACTTTTCGCCAAAAAATGTCAATCACTCTTGCTTATCGCGCGAATGTCATTTTCTGTGTAAAACCAATTGAATTTTATTTGCTTTCTTGGCAACCTGAAAAGACATTTTTCGCTAATGGAATAGCTTTCAAAACAATTTCATGACCAACAACAGCTATTTCAGCGTAGATTCCTTCTATTTTCGAGCATACCTTTATAAAAAATTTTAAGTTCCGCATCAAATGCTGTATTAATAAAAGATATTGAGCAGTAAAGCAAGCTTCTAAAAGTCGTTCCGCCTGAATTTCACATATTTTCCGGCGCTTCGCGCCGGATTTTCACTAAAATCGAAGAACTATTACGATTTTTGCAGAAAATTGTTGTAAATTTTTCAAGGAAAATGTTACTAAATCTGTAGTCTGTTTCACATATGTAACTTCGTGCATAAATTCTGAAAACTTTCAACAGTAAGCTACACACCTGGGCGTGGGGGTATGCACCCCCCTCCAGAATTAAATGTTTGAAAATTTTTTTCGCAATCTTTTGATACCTATAGATCGTGCTAGATGAGAAACGTTGAAAAATGGTTTTTTCGCCATACATCCATTTTTTGACCTTTGAAAAATCGCGCACCCCCAAGAATTTTGCTGCCGCCGTCTTGCATACTAAACTGATGATAACGATAATAAATCAGATCAACGCTAAAATCACAATCTGTCAGCTTAATTGTCGTGACCGGGGTTGCGTGAAACAGACTATAGCAGAATTCTACTGTATCTGGCAACTCTAACTGGAACTGTACATACATTACACAGGACATATCATTTTTTGGTAATATATTAACAGTGGTTCAAGCCAGACTGTAGTTCTCAGACAAAATAGCAGAAATTGCGCCACTTTTCAAATCCGAGTTTGTTAAGCGCATGTTCAGTGGGCGTCCAGTACCAGTGCCAAGTCGACCTCGCTTGCAAATAGATAGGTAGTACTGCCTCCTTTTATAACACGCAATGGAAAATCATTGTAGTAGGTTGCATTTAGGTACACATAGGCTTGAACATATCCACATGCCTATACTCAATATTTCAGCAGACGACCTAATTGCACGACTTTACTAGTATACATATACATACAATATTACGCAGACGCGCTGATCTGAGAGCACAACACTAAAAGAACGATGCCGAAATGGACAGCTTTGCGCTATGTAAATACCTAAAACATCACGATGTAAACGAAGACATACATCGTATATTTCCAACGAAACCTTGCGCATGAAAATGGATCGCTTGAAATTTGTTTATGATGGTTTTATTCCGCACAAGCTGAAGGCACATTAGTCAATTTCACGAAATATTGTGCACGTAAATTAATTTTGAACGCTTGATTTGCAACAAAAGCTGGTTATAAGCTACCTACAAAAATACACTTAATACAGTAAGACTTTATAGGCTCATCAGCCGCGATTCATAGTATCATAATTGATGCTTCAGTTTGAGCCATACGTGGGCAGCAAGAAAATTCTAGGGGGAATGCAAGGGTCGAAAAAGGCCTAAGAATGGTAGTATGGCGAAAAACACCATTTTTCGACGTTCCTCATCGAGCATTATCCATTGGCATCAAAAAATTGCGAAAAAAACGAAAAAAATTTAGAAATTGAATTCTGGGGAGATTTTGATTCCTGGGGGAGGGTTATTTTGGTTTCTCGGGGGAAGTGCGAACCCCCCGCGCCCAGATGTAGTTTGAACTACTTGTGCGATCGATTCAATTTCATTCAAAAATTGTGATCAAGGAACATAGTTTAGTGAAACAGTCCTTAGAAATAAAAGCTGGTTTAAGGCAACCTTCAGAACTACAACCGAAACCGGTGAAACTTCATGCGTCCAGCTATGCGCAGTGCGGAGACATTTGCTACGGTTAAAACCGCTTTTCCTACGACCGTCCGTCGCCCTGCTCAAGGTTTCATGAAATAGAAAGGTCGTTTACATTTTTCTGTTCGGCTATGCGCGGTTTATTCGAGGTATACGAGAATATGCGACTGAACGATTCGAGGCGTAAAGTATAAAAGTTGTGCATTCGACGAATAATAAATAATGTGATAAAGCGATGAAGTGCATTTGAAGGGCGGAAGATTAAAGCGCGTTGGCTACTAGTCGGGCGGCGCGTCGTTGTGGATCATGTTGGTAGACGATGGCGAGTGCCGCGGCAAGCCGCCGCCAACATTCTGCCGCTGCCGTTGCAGCGACGGCCCGGCGCAACCGGCTTTCGATCGACTCGACATCTTGTACTTGCTCAGCGACGGGCCTTCAGCACAATCCAAACCATTCTCACTAAAATCTCATTTTTTTATCAGAACCAAAAACTGGCGCACAAAGCTCAATTTGTATGAATACAAAAGGGTATCCGAATTGGGGCGAATTACCAAATATTACCTCGCGTATTAAACGAGTGACGTTTCAGTTTTGGGAGGAGGAAAAGTGTCTTGGTGTGGGCTATTTATGCCAGTAACGACGAAGCGCACCTCAAAAACAATCAAGAAATAAATTTTAACGTACTCGAATCAAAGAGAACTTGACTCGAACATCGTGAGAAATATATGAAGATTGATTTCCACCGCTTTGGCAATTTTCTGTTTTCTTAGTTCTATGCAGAAAGTATAGAGAGCAGAGACTAGAGTTGTACCGGAGCCTTAAAATTTTACTTTTGTTTGAGGCGAACCTGTTGCCATCATTGATTGAAATAGTCCATTTCGTATAAATTTGAGCAAAACTTTTAAAAACTATGTCGGAGCGATTAAAGCACTAATCGTCATACGCTACTGTCGATAACAATTCTTAAAATCTATGGCCAAAGTTGTGAAACGGACTGTTCATAAGTACAATTTATAGTCCGTTTCACGCAAGTTTTGGCAAAATTTTAAAAACTGCGTCCGACAATAAACCGACAGATTGCGATTATAGCATCATAATCCGTCGGCTTACTTTCGAAAAAATTCTAAAAATTGATGCCCAAATTTATGCAAAACAGACTATAACTCTTGTGAGACATTGAGACTGATAAAATTAATAATTACATCAACCGTGACAACTAGCTAGCGCCTAACAACAAACATTGTTGAATGTCGTCGAGTTACATATGACTTTCAACCAGCTGCATTTGTATATCATGACCAATCTAGGGTCAGCGTGGTCAGGTGTTGGCTGGCCAATTCACCTCGTGCAATCGAGAAGATTACGCATTTATCTCGTCTATTTGCTAAAAGATGTCTACTGCAAAAATAATAACTTTGTGACAACTTTGCACTGTTTTCTGTTGTTTGAAAACAAAATTAGCTTCTTTATGCTCATTTGTCTTCTAATTCACAAGATTAAGAGCGTCTGTTGGTAGATTAGGCTGATATCTGGGAAGCGCATTATTATTTTGATATTGTAGTAGGTACAAAGATGTTATCTTTAGCACGAATTTTACGATTTATTAAAATCTATAGTCGGTTTCACGAAACCTTGCGCATAAATCACAATTCTTGAGTCAACGGAAATCGATTACAAATAGCGCTTCAAACTGAAGCAGCAATCTCGATACTGTGCGTTGCGAATGATAAGCGTATAAAGGTTTAAAATGCATAATTATATTACAGTAAGTTGCCTAGAGACCACCTTTGTAACAGCTCGCTATATCGCTGAAAAATTGATTTTTATGCACAAGGTTTTGCGAAATAAACTATATTTGTACTAACAGACCAGAAATTGACCCGCGGAATATCACGGCAGTCTCAAATAGATGTATTGAAAAAGAAAAGGGCATTCATCACTGACATCTTAGCTGTAATAAAGGTAAAAGCTAGCTTGCTAACGTCAGCCATCCCGCGCTTATGGAAAAAGTTCATTTGCATCAGCGCTAGATGTGGTCTTGCTAGAAAACGCTGTTGCTGACTATCTATAATTATTAACGTCGCTAAGTTATCTACTTCGAAAGCTGCGATTTTCCTAAAGGGGGGGCGGTATCCCAACTTTTCCAAAAACACTTAAAAACGGTCCAAAAATTTGTCCTTACCGCGTCTGTGTTTTACATTGTATATTTCTATTTTTACATCAAATCACTTTCGAAGCAATGTTTTTTCATAAAATTTTAAAATTTTCGACAATTCTGCGCAAAAATGAATAAATTTCTTTGACTTTAATAAAAATCTGGCGCGAAGCGCCGGAAAAATTTGTGAAATTAAGGCGCAGAGACGTCTAGAAGCATGATTTACCGCTTGATTTCAGCAATTGATGCGAAACATCAAAATTTTTTATTGAAAAAATCTATACAAAAAACTATTTAATTATGCGAAAATATCTGTTTCTGCTCTTAAAATTGTTTTGAAACCTACATGAACAGAAAATGGCTTTCAGGTCGCCAAGAAAGTAAATAAATGTTATTAATAGGTATCATCCAGCGCGTAGCGCCGGAAAAATTTGAGAAATTATGGTCACTGACCGCCAAAAATTATTGCAAATCGCATTTCCATTCTTTCTCTCGCAAAATATTTCTGGCCGATGGGGGGGGGGTGGGGGCGGCCGCCCCCGCTCTAATCTTAAATCCGCCCCTGCATTTTATTGTTGTTGAGACCAGAACACAGCTAAAGTGGACTACTAAATTTCAAAAACGACAGATTTAGAACAAACATACAAAATGCGCGAAGACTTTGGATAGGTACATACCTATATAAATCGTGTTCTTTTAAGTTCCCTCGGACGGCTATGCGAAAAAATGCATAATTCAAAAAATTGAAAAACTTGGCAAATATTTGACGAAAATTAATGAACAATAACTTGACGAACAGGTTATCGCTTATACTATAAGAGCTAACGTTAAGCTTAATTAATGTAGAAACTGTTTTTTGTAACTTTGAACAGAGCGCTTTATTAAAATTCTCCTTGCATTTTGTCCAGTGAGAAAAGTTTTAGGGGCTGACATCAGGTTATTGGACAATTTTATAGTTGTCTACGTTTATTTCTCTACATGTTGTACTAAGAAATGTCTTGGAAACATTCCGCTGAAGAAGAACAAATAATAAGAGGTAAATTTGACGGAAATAAGTGCGTTGGAGACGCGGCGTGCACACTTTCGAGACATTTATTTTTTCCTTTTTCGTGGCTCTTTGCCGGAATTTAAACTTCATATTACATTATATAGCTCAAAATGTCTAGAGAAAAGATGTAGAATAATTTATGATTATTCAATGTGAATCTTGGTTTACAAAATTGTTTCCTCGACAAAATGAAATTTTTTTGACAAAAACTCTCTTCTTAGTCATTTACGCGATGGCAATCTCAATGCTGTAAAACGTTTTGGTGTATCTTCAAAACTCATTGAGCTACAAGGTTTTTAAAGTTGGGTCCGGTCGGACCAAAGGTGAGCGGCATCAAAGCTCTAGGGGGAGGGGGTGCAAAATTTTTCGAAGGGTGAAATAATAGTGGTATGGCGAAAAAACACCATTTTTCAACGTTTCTCATCGAGCTCTATCCATTGACATCAAAAAATTCCGAAAAAAAACAAAAAAAATTTCAAAAATTGAATTCTGGGGGGCGGGTATTTTAATTTCTTTAATTTCTGGGGTGCATGCCCCCCATGCTCAGGTATGGTCCGGACCCACGGCCGTCCAAGGGTTAAAATTAGTCCACGAGCACACGTGGGCGTGGAGGTAGGGTTTGGGGGTATGCAACCCTCAGAATTCAATTTTTGAAATTTTGTTTTTTTTCGCAATTTTTTGATGCCATTGGATAGTGCTCGACGAGAAACGTTGAAAAATGGTGTTTTTTCGCCTTACCACCATTTTTAGGACCATTTTTTGACCCTTAAAAACACCTCCCTCGGAATTTTAATGCTGCCCACCTATGCCCACGAGTGCGTCTGAACGCCCCCGAATTCGAAAAAACCCCAAAAATCAATAGACACCAGATTTTAATTTTCGGCATTTTTGCAATTTATCTGAGCACAGTTAAGGTACTACCTACAAACACACGTCAGCGTGGGGGAGGGGGCTTTGGGGGTTAGCACGTCCCGTAGAAGGCCGAATACCCCCAGAATACAATTTTTCTTGTTTTTTTCACGATTTTTGATGCTAATGGATAGCACTCGATGAGAAACGTTGAAAAATAGTTTCGCCATAACACAATTTTTTACATTTAGAAAATCTTGCACACCCCCAGCCAGAATTTTGGTGCTGCCCACGTATGCTTGCATACCTAGGTACCTATACAAAATTAAGCAACTCAAGATTTTTCGTGAGCAAGTCCGCGATAGCAACAAAATAATAAATGCATCCTGAAGACCTTACAGATGTGCCTAGTAAAATAGGTGGGCAGCACCAAAATTCTGGGGGTGCAAGATTTTTCAAAAGGTAAAAAATGGCCTGAAAAATGATGGTATGGCGAAAAACACAATTTTTCAACATTTCTGATCGATCACTATCCATTGGCATCAAAAAATTGCGGATTAAAAAACACAAACAATGTCAAAAATTGAATTCTGGGGGGTATTTTGGTTTCTAGTGGGTGCATACTCCCCACGCCCACGTACGCCTAGTGATAAAAGCGGAAGTCATTGGCGAAAGTAAGGTAGAAGTGGGCGTTCGTTTTTAACCTAAGTTTTATTTTTTTACTCTTTTTCGAATTTTTTCCTTTGAAAAAGGGACGCGCAGATAGATAGTGTGGCCAACATTAGGAGATCAGTTCGTTCAACTTAATAGTTTTCCTGAGCTAAAATCACCTTCAAAATTAGTATAACAATCACAATAGCATAAAAAATACCATAACTTACGAAATCGGCCAATTTGTAGAAAAAAGTTTTGATTTCTCTCCGTTAAACCCTGCATTTTCCTGATTTTCCTATAAATGGGAGTTTTATTTTTCTAGGAGTCTAGTCTAGACTCCACATGGGCGTATGTAGGTGTGTGGCTGGACCTCCCAGAATCGAGCGAACCACTCCCCGATCGAAAGACCCCAGAATTGAAATTTCGTGCTACATATTTCCGATTCATATAATTTGGCCGTTGCCTACGGATGATAGAGACCCCGAATACCAACATAAGTGCGCGTCGGGTGGCGAGCTTTAGTCCTCCCGATTCGTCTAGTTGTCCCAGAAATCGACGCTCGCCCTACATAACCTTTGTTCGAGAAATGAACACGCTTTATATTCTACGGTTATCTAAGGACCGCGACTCGGGAAAACCTCGAAGCGTTAGAATAAGCATAGGAGCGCAAGGTCAAAAACTGGGGGTTAGGGAGGACCGAAATTTCTTGGGAGCGGAAAGGGCAAATGAGTACGTATTTTCTTATTTAATGTCAAGTTTTTGTACTGAAATCGTTAGATTTTATCCTTACTGCATATTTATGGGTAAATTAGCGCGAAAGTAAATGACAATAAGATCCGAGAAATGACCATAAAACATCAAATATATACGAAATAACGGAAGAAAAGTGTCCGAATGAATGACTCGATCGGTCTAATGCTCAAAAAATGAGTTTACGTACTCGAAATTATACTCGTAGACGTTGTTCGACCCTTTTTTGCGGCGGAGCAATTGGTTTTGTTCCCAAAACGGCCCGAGGGCCTTTCCACTCGGGGTTCCCGGTAGGAGGACGCTCTCCATACCCTCCTAGCGCGCGTCGTACGAGGATAAGGTACTCGATAAGACGTTACGTAGCCCGCTAAAGGCGACTTACCGGCGAAACTCAAAAAGACGGGCAAGAAAACGAGGCCGTGGGTGGCTCCGATGAGCACGATGCCCATGTACATGCGAAAGTAGAACACTTGAAAAATCTGCGAGTGGCTGAACGCCAACACCACTATGCCGCCGAATTTGGTCAGCGTTATACCGCTCAGCACCTGCGCAACGAATAATCGGCTTATAATCAATCGCTATGGCGCGGAAACGACAAGCGGGTGCGGCCGTCCCCTCATTCATTTATTATAGTTGGCGAAATAAACGAACGTGCATTATTTAACGGTTTTTGACCATAAATGACGCGTACGTATCGAATGCCGCGGCGGTCTGAAAGCGTATTTTTGCGTCGGGAATGACTCGTCGTGGGCTAAGCGACGAAAAGTTATTCGAAAAATTTATTGAGCAAAAAGTTATATAAGTAGCTCGCGCGGCATTCTAACGACAATTTGAAAAATTTTCAGCCTTTGGCGCTAATTTCGTTGGCGAGATATTGCTCAGACGCTTAAGTACGAGTGTAAGGTTCTAATTTTTTTAAAATTATCTCGAGTCGCACTTACGCGATATTTCTAAATTTCGGAAATTATCCGGCGCATTGCGCCGTATTTTTTTCGAAAGAATGAAACGTAGACGACTTAAGCGCTTTTACGCCCAATTTTCGTGATTTCGAATTTGCGTGAAAAGAATTATACGGGAAAGATGATACGTTGCAAACTTAAACACCGAGAAACGATGATATTAATTATTTCGCGTAGAAGGTCATTTTTCGAAACAAACGATGAGAAAAACTAGCCAAAAATGTGGCGTACTAAGAGTAATTTGTTATATTTCGCGACAATCTAAAGTAAAGACGAATCCAGAAATAGAAATTTAGAATAATCGATAAAGAACGTCTTTTTAATTCTAGTAGACCTTTGAATTTACATTCTCGTACCGACTCCTCATTTAAGTTTATGATTAAAAACGAAACAACGCCGAAAATTTTGAACAAACGCGCAACGGAATAGGCGATAGAATATAAATAAGTTATAAAAATATGTAGTAAGGTAAATAAATAAAAGAATTAGAAATAAACAGATGAAATTGAATAAAAATACAACAGCCGCGCAATGTATTTACGTAACGTAAATCGAAATGGCCAGAAATAAAGGTCGGTTACCGAACTGCCCATCGAAGAAAGCGCCTCTTTGGCCCTCTCGGTGCGACTCGGCTGGCAGCTGACCTTGAAAGCCCGCACTAAGTGGGCGCAAAATTCGACCGAAATTCCGACGCTCTGCGTAAAATGAATACAAAACTAATCAAAACGCGAGTAGCCGACCCCGTATTAGCAAAAATCTTCTCGTAAAGCTTTATATTACTCATACCCACATTTACCTCGAATTGAAAGGACAGTCGCATCCCAAATAAACTCCGCCTCCGCCCAATTCGATCAAAAAACGCGCATTGTTTACATCAAGCTCGCGCAAAGCGGGAGAGGAAATTCGATCAGTAAATTAAGTCTCATCCATGCGCGGATTTAGAGGGGACGGGGGGCGACCTCACCCCCTCGTCCAAGAATATTCGGCCGCAATAGAGAATGACGCGTATTTTTTTAATGATTTTAGCCATTTTTAAAACGATTTTTCGCATATTTTTTCAGCGCTTTGCGCCGATTTCGGTACTAATTTTGCGCGTTTTTCTTGGAAAACTTTCAAAATTTTTTGATTTTTCGGATGAAAAACGATTCCGTCTATCGACAGATGGCGAAAATCGATACTTTATGGATAATTGAAGGATTTTTTTAAATAATTTCTGACGCTCTTGGAAAAATTCAGGGTTCCGCCCCGTCGCGAAATCCTATATTTGCTGCTGGTCGCGTCGCTCTATCCGTAGTCAAATGACAAAAAGGGTCAAAATAGCCTACTAAAGCGCTTTAGTGCGCTAAAATCGTGTTTTCTACCTTTTCATTATTATTTATTACGTATTAGCCTTTTTGCGAAAACGAGACGAAGAATGATTGATTCCGCTAAGCTCGAGGACTCTCGACGGTACTTATCTCAGGGCAGCCGCACGTCAGAATGGCTACCGACCCCCGCAAATGGCTGCGAGTTGGGCGGCACCAAAACTTGGGGCGAGGGCGGTGCAAGATTTCCTAGCAGGTCAAAAAATGGTCTTACAAATGGTGGTATGGCGAAAAGCACGATTTTTCAACGTTTCTCATCGAGCACTATCCATTGGCATGAAAAAACGCGAAAAAAAACAAAAAATTTCATAAATTGAATTCCGTAGGGGTATTTTGGTTCGGGGAGTATTCAACCTTCCGGGGAGCTGCCCGCTTCACGCCCGCGCGCGGTTGAGACCCTCCCCGGAGAAAAAATGTCAATTTTTCGTGAAAATCGTAAACAGTGAGCCTTTTAAGCGTTTTTAGCTAATTTTGCGCCAATAAGTCTCAATTCGCATCATTTTTCGCTATATTTCGCTCAAATATTCATTTTCAAATTTCTTCGGAATTGTTTTATTCTAGCAAGAACCGGCGTTGTCCGAAATGCCAAAAAACGGCGCTTTCGACTCGTAGCCATCGTTTTTTAGCCCAAAAAAGGCGCCTTTCAAAAACTTTTTGGACCAGACTCCAAGAATATCTACGTCGTACAGTACGCTACGTGCGTCTCATTAAACTATCGCGCGAATGACGCGAGCGTATTGAGACGGAGGTACGGCGGAGGGCTTAACGCGCACGGAATCGAAGAATAAAAGTCGTTTTAAACAGAATTTTAAAAGGGAGGCGAGTAAAGTTTAGGTACCATGACGAGATTGACGAGCGACACGGCGTTGAAAGAGATGCGCCACCAATACATGAGGCCCATGAGATTGATGAGAATGAGCACGATGGTGCCCACTATCATGACGGCCGACCAAGGGTCCAAACCGAGCAGCAGCGTCGTCACGAAAAAGATGCCAACCAAAGACACGATCAGCTGCAGGATGGCGTCGTGTATGACCGTCAAGTACTGCTCGTAGAACACGTAGAAAACGCTGCAAAAAAAGCCGCTAGCGAATCGAGCTAAAAAGGCGACGAGTGGGTCCGAAAGTCTACCTGTAAGCGAATACCCGCACTCCCGGCTGCTCCATCGTCGAAGTGACGTTTTCGGAGATGCGACGGGCGTTGCGCAAAGCGTCGGTGTAATCCTGCGGCGTCTTCAGCACCGTGTGATAAGTCATAAAGTATGACCCCGAAACCCGCTCGTCCTCGGCGTCGAAACTCAGCGCCGAACTATACGCCGCGTGGCCGCTAAAATACGTATTAACGGTGATCTACGGGCGAAACGTTATAAGCTATAATTAACGGCTCGAGATTTCGGGACCGCCTATAGCTAACCTTCCGAATTTGAAGGCGGAACGAAAATTTTGCGGTCCGGTATCTCGATGACTGTACAATGGGAAAATGTTCAAAAATTTGGGACTTATCGGCAGTGGCGGACCTAGGATTTTCCTGAAGGGGGGGGGTATACCAACTTGTCCAAAAACAGTCAAAAATAGGTACAAAAATTTGCCCTTAACGCGCGAAATAGCGTTTTTTGGTGTTTTACATTGTATACTTCTACATCAAATCACTTTTGACGCAATATTTTTTTCGAAAAATTTTAAAATTTCCGACAACTTTGTGCGGAAAAAACCATTAAATTTCTTTGGACTTTAACAAAAATTCCGGCGCGAAGCGCCGGAAAACTCGTGAAATTAAGGCGGATAGACGTCTAAAAGCATGATTTGCCGTTCGACTTCGTGTATTTGTAGCATTTGATGCGAAACATCGAAATTTTTGATTGAAAATAGAAGAAAACTATGCCAAAATAGACTGTTTCCGCTGTTAAAATTGTTTTGAAACCTACGTGAACAGAACACTGGCTTCCGGATCGCCAAGAAAGTGAATAAATGTCATAAATAGGTATAATGCGGCGCCTAGCGCCGGAAAATTTTGAGAAATTATGGTCACTGACGGCCAAAAATCAATACAAATTGCATTATCGATTCTTTATCTGGCCAAATATTTATGGCCAATGGAGGCCGCCCCGCGCCCCCTCAAATCCGCCCCTGCTTATCGGATCGGCGAATAGCCTATTCTACCCTCGTGAAAAAAATATTCGTACTTTTTTCCGACGCTTGTAAAATTTTCGGAGGGACGATCCCCCGCCGGCGGCTAAGCGCCTACGGATCGGTCAATCTTAGCGGGCGATTACGCGTCTATCTACTTTCCGGGAAATAAGTAGGCGGGAAATGCGGCGAGACGTAATTAGATAATGAACGGTTCGCTCCGTCCAAAATTCAACCGAAACGGTTGGTCGTTAGAGCTCATTATCCGGGTCCAAACGTTGGATTTTCGGAAATATAGCCGCGTCCGAATATCCGTTCGCCCCGTCTCGCTTTTGGCTCGACCCATCTTGCGAATTGGTCGAAAATAGTCCCAGAAATCCGCGAAATACGCACCAGCGGGCGGGCCGAGTCAAAAAATAAGCGATTTGGACGGGGCTAAACGTTTCATTCGATAACCTTCGAAGCCCGCATCGGAACCCGAACGTTTTGGACCGGGAAAAGCGGTTTTTGACCTAAACCCGGGAACAACAAATCATATTTTTGGGCCAGGAAAACCACATTTAGAAGATGGACAACCGCTTTTTGCGCCTTGACGATCAATTTCGAGATAGATATTGATTCAGTTGTGATTTTTAAATCAATACAACTCGACCCTTTTCGTTGAAAACGTTGGACGAGAGACGAACAGGGGCGGATTTGAGGGGCGGGGGGGCGGCCGCCCCCATTAGCCCTAAATAGTGCGAAAAATTAAAGGATTTTTGAGCGATTTTTCAGGTTAAAACGGCTAATTTTTCCGCCCAAATCATGGTTCCGCCCCCCCGCTTAGGATACCGCCCCCCTTAGGAGAATCCTGGATCCGCCACTGGAGACGAAGTAGCGTGTTTGGAAACTTTTCGTCGTTTAATTTCGAGACTTTCCCAAAGAGTTCAGAATTACCCTGAACTTCATTTCCAAAAATTGTACGCCGTTACGCATTTTCTAAAACTTCAAAGTAACTTCGATCATTTTTCAATCATCTTGAAATTCGTGACCGTTTCAATGCATACGCATGAAAGATCGCTAAAAAACTTTATTATTTGTCTTTATTTATTGTTAATGATTTATATTTGTCCATTCTTCATATTTTCTTGTCATTTCTGCGATACTACCGATTCGCTCAATATATATAAAACCGATATTTTTAAAAGACGGCGTCCAATCTGATTTAAAATTTGGATGACTAAGTTAAAGTTTGTACATTAAACTAGCTTGACGGAACCTGATTTTTCAAAGAATAAAGCCCGCCTACGCTCGCGCAAACTAGTTATGTGGTAAAGTTGTTGTTCTTACCCTTTGGCGCACTTGACTCCGGGATTGTCGGATAAGAAGGCGGGCAAGAAAGCGTAAAAGGCGTCGGGGTCGGGTCTGCCGCTCACGTAGCGCGCGTTGCACGACGTACAGGTGTTGTTTTGCACTAAAAATGGTGAAAAAATGAGTTAAAACAATTTGTTTTTATCGCAAAATCAGTCGGCTTCTTTTACCCGCGGAGGGGCAAAAGGTGTCGTTGCGGTTGTTGTAAAGCCGACAGCAGGGCGGGTCGCCCACTGGCCGCAGCCAGTCGAAATAGTCGTCCAGCCAACTGTTCATCGGTTGAGCCACGAAGGACCTGGAGCGAACATCATACGCGTTAACGGTTTCAAATGAACGGGTTTCATTTCTCATTGACACTATTTTTACCGGTTCAAATAAATACGTAAGCCTCCGCACGCACCAGAACCAGAGAGAGAAAAATTAGTTTGAAAAAATTCGAGTAAATTGAACAAAATATTTATGTTTATAGCACGAATATAAGAAAACGCGACGCGCCGAAAATACGACCCTTTCAGCTAACACTTAGCTAAAAGTGCTTCAGAAGGCGTACATACTTTTTCAAAGAAAAAAGAAAATTCTATGGCGGTCGGAGCCATTTTGCGGAGTCAAAACCAAGGTCAAAAACCATGGCCGACTCTGAGCGGTCAAATATTGAGCTTTTATGGACCTCGATGACCCGAACAACTTATATTAGGCGATAAAATAACGTTAAAACTACGTTATTACGCAGTTTCTGGTCAATTTTAATGACTTTTGAAGAAAATTTTCGATTTACATTCGTTTTTAGCCTTCATTTCACCTCATCTTCATCAGAAAATTTTCGATTCTGGGAGTGTAGACCCCCTCAACCCCCCACGTACGTGTCTGGTCAAAACTCCCCCAGAATACGTACGATGGTCGCTGGTCGGCCTTCCTCAATTCACGGAAAATTGTCATGAATAAACAGCTGCAAAATTCATACGTCAAATGGCGTTTTTCGCCGTTTTCCGGTCCCTGAATTCATTTAGAATTCATCATATTTAGCGTTGCGCCGATTTTCTTTTAGGAATAAACGTTGAAATTCTTTTCGACTTTTGTCAAAAAGATTGCTATTATCAATATTTCATTATTCACCATTTAGTGAATATCTCTCGTCTCGCTAAGATACAAAAATACGTGTACAGCGTGCGTATTCTGGGGGGACGGAGGAGAATCATGCACAAAAATATTTTAAAAAGTGTCTTTTTTATGAGCTAAAAAAAGGGTACACGTCAGAAACATTGTTTTTTGACGTTTCAGACAATGCTCTTTCTTTCTGAAACATAAAAACGTGAAAAATTTTTAACGAAAATTGAGTAAATTGAACTTAATACAGTCAAAAAATGTGTATATGACGCGAAGCACCGAAAATTTGAAATTTTTGAGCCAAAAATGAGCGAAGAACGCTTAAAGGGCACACTTTTTCGCAACTTTTACGGGAAATCGACAATTCTGAGGGGAGGGGTCGCAGCCATTTCGCGAGGGATAAGTTGCAATTGTAGAAGGGTCAAGCCCCACAAGAACACGTATAGTCAGCTGGCGTAACAGAAACCGCCGTTCAATCAAGCGTTCCGTACAATACTATTAAAAAATAACTATTCAGAATTTTAGCAAAAAAGGATTGGATAAACTATACTGGAATCATACGTTTTCGGCCCACACATCCAAAGACTGATTTTGGCGCAAACAATGACTTTTTTAGGGTACTCAGAGGCAAACCTGGGCATAAGGTGCAACCAGGTGCAACCTGGTACCAGCTAGTAGATCTACTAGTTGCACCTGATATGAGTAGGAAAATTTCACGTGCAATGCACGATAATGCTAGAGTAAGTGGTTGGTCATAAAACTACCTCGGATAATACTAAAACACGGTCAAATGGTTGAATGAGCTATTTAGGCCGATGCATTCCCATAGAATCATCACTCAAAATCTAGTGTACAATTTTAAACAAGCTTCATAAGCAACCACATTTACGAATAAGCAACCAAACAAAAAATTGGAGTTGGGTACCAGCCACATTTGGGCGTCGGAGTGGGTTGGGTAGCATGCAGCAGCCCAGAAGGTCGGATAACCCGAGACACCAAAATACCCCCTTAGAATTCATTTTTTATCTAATTTTTTTGTTTTTTACGCGATTTTTTGGTGCCTATGGATAGTGATCGATGAGAAACGAAAACCATTCTGTGAATTATGAAAAATCTTGCACCCCACCCCAGAATTTTGGTGTTGCCCACCTGCAATGGTACTCAGCTGCGGGCTATTTATAAGTAATGATTTAGGAAATTTTAAAAACTTTAAATTTGATTTTTATGCCTATCTCATTTCCATTTAGCCGGTGTCACACCTTGAAGCGTCCGGCACCTTAACGTGTGCGGCCGGACAGTTTAAGGTGGTACCTTAAAACCTCCGGGTTTACCTGAAACCGTCCGGGCCACAATAACGCGCTTGAAAGCGAGAAAAATGTATTTAAACAGTAGGATAGAAAGGGCATCGTATGTAGACGTAAAATGATAGGGTTTGAACCCCCAAATCCAAAGTCTCTCTCCAAATTGTTAGATCCGTAGAATTGGATAATTCAGCGTTTTTTGCAGTTACACTCCATCTGACTGCCAGAATTTGGCCCACTGCCCATGTAAAAAAGCAGGTATTTAATAGCCCAAAGTGTTGGGTGGGGGTTCCCGACCATTAGGGGGGAGTGCGCGAATTTCAATTTTATTCAAAAATTGAAAGAATGCACCTAAAGTAACTAGAAATCGCAACTTTTCGCTTTTCATTTTCCGAAGCATTAATAGGATATTTTCCGTCGGCTAGATATCCGATAATCTGATCTCGTTTCTTCAAATCCATCGACAGTAATAAATTGACTAATTAAATATCGATAAAATACACATTTATGACTGAACTTTCTAAATATCGTGGATTGTTCCTCACCAAAGTTATTTTGATTATCAGTTTTATCTCCAAGTTCGCTAAACGACGCCACTGACGATGCAACGAATTCTTCGTAATGTATCGGCTTACTTGCATTTATGTACCTCAATACATTGTACAAGGTACGTACATGTATGTACATGCCTACAGGGGCGGATTTAGGGGAGGGGCGGTAGGAGGGCGGCCGCCCCTCCCCCATTAGCCCAAAATTAAGGATTTTTGAGCGATTTTCGGGTTAAAACGGCTAATTTTACCGCCCAAGTCAGGTTCCCCGCTTAGGGATACCGCCCCCCCTTAGGAGAAATCCTGGATTCGCCACTGCATGCCTACTTACCTAATTGTACAGCGAGCGATATGCGTGGGCGTATATGCATACGTATACTCAGCGTAACCCGGACACTATAAGGCAGAGCCGGACACTTTTAGGCACGGACACTTTAAGGTGCGACCCCGGCTTATTAGGCCGACGGGTGGTTCGTTAAATCCGCCTTTGCTCAGCGCACGCGACTATCGCGCTCCGATGACAAAATTCTAACCAACGTAGAATTTTAAAACGATTTAAAAACAATTAAAAACCCTAAGTAATTATATAGCCTAGGGCTTAATTTAGATCCGTTTCGTAGGACGGACGAATTACTTGTTGGACCAAATGGACGCGGTGTAAACTTGGCCCACCAGCGAGTCGGATCTGCACCCGCTGCTACCGCAAATCAGATTCTGCTTTTGCGGCCGACTGTAGTCAAATTTTCCTTTAACTACGAAGTAGACCGGAGGCCCCACGGACAGGTACTCGACCATGTACCGGAAATACTTCAGCACGTAAGAGTCCTGAACATAGACGCGGAGCGTAATTATTCCGGGGGGTCGGCCGATCCAGGAAGGGATCAAAAATTGAGCCTTTTTAGGTCAAAATGACCTCAAAAACAAGAACAAGCGCTAAAATAGCGTTAAAACTACGTTAAGAGTTTCGGATCAATTGAAAAGCGCTTCTGAAGAAAATTTTCAATTTTGTATGCATTTCGGCCTTCATGTTGCCTCATTTTCCCGAGAAAATTTCCCATTTTTTATTCTGGAAGTCCAGACCCCGACCCGCATGTTAGCGTCTGGTCCTAAATCGAGCGCAAAAGTAGCTCCTCAACAAAGTAAACGTAAGAAGGATGAAATCTAAATTTGCTTAACTAACCTCGGGCATAGCCAGCGACTGGTCCAATCCAACTTCGATTTTGTTTACAACGGCCAACGAACCGCAAGCCCAAACCATGAACAGAATAAGCTGAAAAAGTATTAGATTACGATGAATCGAAAAGATATCAAAAAACGCGTTAATTGTACAAATGCGCCTTCTAGTAATGGAAACAATAGGTAGATCGGGTTTTTACGCCGAAACGCGCGTATATCTATAGCGCGTATACTCGTACGTACATTACCATTAGATAATAATGCGAAGGTTACGATCTATAAGCAGGGGTGGATTCAATGGGAGCGGGGGGCGGCCACCCCCATTGCGCCGAAAATATTTGGCGAGATCAAGAATGGATATGCAATTTGCAATGATTTTTGTCCGTCGGTGACCATAATTTCTCAGATTTTTCCAGCGCCACGCGGCGGATGATACCTATTAACAGGCACGTAGCTGTGGGGGGAATGGGGGTCCGGATCCCCCAGAATTAGGGAAAAATCAGAAAATAGGACTTTTCACACGTTATTTTGTGCTATTTTTTAGCTTGGACCCCTCGAAATTGGTGTTGGTCCCCCCCCAAAATAGGAGGGCCAGCTACGTGCCTGCCTATTAATGACATTTATTTACTTTCTTAGCGACCTGGAAGCCATTATCTGTTCATGTAGCTTTCAAAACAATTTGAACAGAATAAACAGCTATTTTTGCATAGTTTTCTTCTATTTTCAATTCAAATAAAAAATTTCCGGCCGAAATGAAAAAATTTCCGTTCCTCACAAAGATACCTCAACAGAAATGGAGAATTGGCGAATGTAAAACATCGCCAAAGCAGGTTTTTAGCGTACTTCTAAGTTCGTAAACTCCGAATTTTCTGGCGCTTCGCGCCGACTAAATTTTTTACTTCAATCTCTAGTTTTGTCTTCTAACCCGCTAAGCGACGCTCCTACGTTTTTGCCTTCTAGCTCACTCAAAACGGCTTAAATTTGAAATGATGTGCAAAATAAAAAATTTTCCGGCGCTTCGCGCCGCATTTATGTATTATTTCTATGTTGTTTGTCTTCTAGCCCGCTCAAGACCACTCAAATACGGAGTTTCGATGCAGAATATGTCAAATTTTTTCGGCACTCCGCGCCGAATCATTTGTTACGCGTATTATTTTTCTTCGTAAAGCGCAATAATTGAATACAAAGGCGAGAGATGAGAAATAATTCGTCGAGTGATAAGAAATCAGTAGTGCGGATAGGTTACATGATCAATTTGTCGTACGTCAATATTGAATAAAGTGAAAAATTTTAACTGCACAGAAATTTTGCTTCACCGCCGTATAGAGCTCGTCGAAATAGCGCGCGAAACGGTCCATCTTTACGCCTATCTCCTAATTGTTCTCGAGATATCCGACCTCAAAAATTTTCGCCCCCTCCCCCGATATAAAATCTTGGATACGGGCCTGCGCGTAGGTACGCTATATAGCATATAACACGCGTAATGCGCGTTCAGCAGCTTTTTGTCATTCGATTTTAGAGCGTTGATCCATTCAATACGTTGAAACGGTGTTACGAATTACAACTAAGAATAAAAATTTACATCGCGCGGCGACTGTTCTTTTCTTTGATAATGATAGAGCCTGGCAAAGTCAAAAATCGTCAGTCTAGCGTCGCGATCGCATCGCGGAGAAATTTACTTATCGCAATAAAAATACTTTCCGACAATCTCTTCGAAAGAGACAAAAACTAACCGGGGGGTCAAAACGTATACAAATTAGTCGGTACGACTAAGTACGCAAATTTACCACAGCCAGTTTGACGGGCTTTCGCAGGAGAAAGGGCGTATAATAGTCTTTGACCATGCAGTAGAGGAAGCCGTCGTCGCCGCCGCGTTGACGAGCGTCGGCGGCGGGCGGCGGCGCGAGGCGCACGCAGCAGCAAACTTCGAGGCGACCGCTTTCCTGGCGCCGCGCGTCTAAAGTAAACAGCGCGGCGAAGCAGGTGACTTGCAGCAAAAAGTCGAACAAGATGGCCAGCCCGGCGTAGAGCGAAAACGTCTTCACGGCCGGCATGGTCGACAAAGCGCCTTAAATAAACCGACGTATTCCAAGAACGATTATTTCGAAATACGCGCAAATATTAACATACCGAGCATGAAGCAAAAACACTCCGACAAACTAGACAGCAGCATGGTGGGAATAACCTCGCCGTAGATGCGACCCATTCTGTCTTCGAGAGATTCGTTCTTTCGGCGTCGATCGCGCTGATACGGTTTTTCGAAATAGAAAATATTTACCTCGGCAAAAACAATCCGTCGCGTAAAATAGGACGCAATGGGACCATGGGTGGGCAGCACCAAAATTCTGGGGGGGGGTGAAAAAATTTCTAGAGGGGGTGAAAAAATTTTTAAAGGTCAAAAAATGGTCTTAAAAGTGGTCGTAACTCGTATGGCGAAAAAAACACCATTTTTCGACGTTTCTCATCGAGCACTATCCAATGGCATCAAAAAATTGCTAAAAAAGCAAAAAAAAAATTTTCTGGGGGGGGGCATTTCAACTTCTGGGGGTGCATACCCCCAAACCCCCCACGCCCATGTGTGAATGGGACCAGCGCAGGTTGTTTCGCAATCGAGGTTCATTAATATTTAAGGCTGTTAAGTTTTCATAGCCGACTGGGAATGAGACAAAGGTGTTCGAAGAATATACGTGCGTAAAAATTCATAATTTGGCGCGTACGGTAATAAAATTTTCGCGCTTTCGGCATTTTTTAGCTTTTTTGAGGAAAATAGTAGAAACGCGCGGAACGTAAATCCGCTTACGAAAATTCTGTCATAAAACTGGACTCCTATCAGACGCTGATTCGAATTTGAATCATTTTGCGTGATGAAAGTCACTCCTTAGGGCCGTATGACAGAAGGCGGAATAGTACTATTCCGGGATAAAACAGTGGAATAAGAGGGCGGAATAAAATATTTTGGTATTACAGAACGCGGGGTAAACGGTGTCTATTAGCAGGGAATAAATTTTGATATGACAGAACGCGAAATAGCGCCAGTTTCAGGCGCTGATTTCATCAAGTAAAACAGCGGAATAAAAATAAGCGGTATGACAGAAGACGGAATAAGTTATTTCAGGAGTAAAAACGGCCACTTTTATCTATGCCATTTGATACCCGGTCGGAGCAGGTATAAGTCTGGCGGAATAGTAGTAAAAATCGTTTCTAACGCGGTCTTAAATGGGTGTAAACGTGTCGAAAAATTTTAATAAAATAGTTAATTAATTCCTCTTTATCCAGAAATTCAATATTGTTGTTCTCGTTTGTATTTACGATCAAAAGAGATGCAGAAATTTTTCTAGTGCGTTTGCCCCGCGAGTGCGGCTCGTCTAGTTGAACTCTTGGTAAAGAGATTCTTTGAAATTTTTCGATCATGCATGACTAAACACGTCGAGTGAAGTGATTTAAAAAAATTAATGCAGTAAGTATAATCAACGAGTTGATAGAAACATGTACATATTCACCATGAGTACACAAAAAAGTAGTTTTTCATGCGCAAACTATGATACATTTTTTTGATTTCGATGGCAATGTTTCATTTTGATTTTGTTTTCCGTAGAAGCGAGCAAGCGCCTTCATTGGACCGAATTATAAAAAATTTATTTGGTATCATTCGGAAGTCTCGAGTCAATTATTCAATGCATCAATGCACACGCTACAAGCGCGCGCTACACGCAACATTGTATTTACGTCAATGCGATTTCAAACGAATAACGTGACGCGACTACAAGCTGCAGTATGCAGTATGCGTTAGATGGGCAATCTATACACAAACCAATGGAATGCGTAGCTTAACCCTGGGATAGATTCATTTATCCCATGCAATAGCTATTCCTCGCGTATTTCGCGTTCTGTAATACCAAAATTTCTTATTTCTAGGATAGTTTATTATGTCCTTTAACCCAGGAATAGCTATCACGAGAATAAGTTTTATTACGAGAATAGCTATTCCAGGAATAGGGCTTATCCCAGGAATAACTTATTCCGCTTTCTGTCATACGGCCCTTAAAAATTAGGTATACGTAAACCGAGTAAAATGACTCCTACGCTATCGCGTATCTTGACGGTTCGGGACTGTACGCTTCGAGCAACAATTTTTTACTATACGAGTAGTATAAAATTCTGAAATCGATTACGTGCGAAGATTTAATTGCTATTTTCCATGAAAAAACAAATAAGGCGATACAATTTACTAAATAGCAATCCCTGATTTTCACCCCCTCACCCCACCTCTGGTCGCATCTCGCTCGTCCACGGGGGCGGATTAAGGGGGCGGCCGCCCCTATTGGCCCAAAATAAAGCGCAAAATTAAGCATTTTGAGCGAGTTTTAGCGATTTTCGGGTTAAAACGGCTAATTTTTCCGCCCAAGTCAAGGTTCCGCCCTTTCCCCGTTAGGGGTTCCGCCCCTCCCCCTTAGAAATACCCCCTTCGGAAAATCCTGGATCCGCCACTGATCGTCCACGTACGACAAATACGTGCGTAACTAAAGGCATTCCGTACGCGAAAGCTTATACCGGACCTGATACGCCTGCACCAGGATAAAAATATTGTCCACGCCAACGGCCAACACCAAAAACGGAACCACTTCGATGATAATGAGCGGTGGCCGGAATGCCGACCAGCGAAAATAGACCCACCGAACTGGTCACGCTCAACAGCACGATCAACACGCCCACCAATCCCAACACCATCTTTGACTGCACCTGTTCGCAACAAACGGATAATATCACTCCAGTAACTCGATCGGGTGTCAAATAAACATAATGCGCATTCCTAAAATCAATTACGCGCATTTCGGTCTTCGTTGGTAAACTACAATTTTCTACGATACATCAAGCGGTCAATAGTCCGGTCGAAGTAACGAAGTTACGCATCTCAACCATCCTTACGCCGAGCGGAGTTGTAAAAAGGGTGCCTTTTAAAGGCGATTTTAGCTCAATTTTGGCTCAAAAATCTCGTTTTTAGAATATTTTTATAATTTATTCGATTTTTCTCAAATTTTTTTTGAAATTTTTCTTACGTTTTTTCATGTTCTATAAAGAGCGAGCGTTGTCCGAAACGTCAGAAACAGTATTTTTGACGCGTTCCCATCGTTTTTAGCCAAAAAAGGCACTTTTTACAAATTGTTTTGGGCCCAACCTTCCAGAATTCCCACGCCGTATATGTATGGTGGATACCAACGCGTCAAAGACATCGTTTTTCTTTCTAGAGCGTGAAAACGTAAAAAACTTTCGAGAAAAATAGAAAAAGTCAAACAAATTGAATAATATGTAGTAGTCAAAATGAAATTATATGACGCACTGTACGCTTTTGAGTAGATATATAGCTAGTCAACGCTTACGATGGCACATTTTCTGGTAATTATTTAGAAAATTGCGAATTCTCGGGCTAGGGTGAAAAAGTTTCTAGGAAAAGATGGAAAATTTTCCTGGAGGCGACACCCCCTCCGCGCAAGATCGCGTATGGCGGTACCCCGGTATTACCAAAACGGCCGAGAATAGCTCTGAGAAATGGCCCACGTTCGCGTTCCAAATAACCTTTTTTGCCGTTCTACGTCATCTAATTTAAAATCACTTCGGTGAAACATTTTCAAAAAAATTTCAACATTGTCGAGTTTTGCGTCAAAAATAATTGAATTTCTTTGATCGCAGCGAAAATTCGGCGCGAAGAGCTGGAAAATTTACGAAACTATTAAAATTTTAGCAGAAGGACGTTCGACGGCTCGGTTTCTTTTATTCGAACATTTTTCTCAAAACTGACACAAAAATGTTGCATTCTGGCGGCCGAGAAGGTTAACAAACGCTTTAATACGTATTGTCCGGCGCGAAGCGCCTGAAAAATTAATAAATCTACGAACCAAAAATTATTATAAATTTATCTCGCCAACTATGTCGGATAAATAAAAAAGCTAAACGCCCTTCGTTCATCTCGTAGACATTTATGGACTCGACCATCTATTCTATAAGCGATACGATTATTAGGTCGAAATTCGAAGCGACGAAGTTAATTTTGCGGCTAAAATGATGCGCCGGTTACCAGAAAATAGGTCAAGTTGCCGTTGTAAGCGTTGTATTGGCCGAGGGAGAAAGCGATATAAACGAACATGACGAAGTAGCTGAGGAGCACTGTTGTGACGTCCGATTGGCTCTCGCGCGCGATTTCGTCCTGAATCGAGCGCTCGCACGTGAACGCGATTGATAAATTAGCCGCCGCGTACGATTTCATGAAATCTATGAATCTTAAAAAGAAAAGGCGTAAGAAAAATGCGAATAAAGCGTAAATTGGAAAAAATGCGCACGATTTTTCCCACGCTTCCGCCGGTCCATTCATCGACGCGTCGACGTTGTTTTTGAGCAGGTACGTGACGACGATAGCGTTGGCGGCCGTATAATTGTCCCCTGCGTACGAATGCGCTGGAAGTTAACGGAACGGTAAAAAGGCAAAAGGTCATTAGAGCCGCTCGATACGACGTTTTTAGGGCTCAAATACATACCGCAGCTTTTGAACGACCAAAAAAATTTTTTAAGAAATTTACGGCAAGGTTAGAGCGGACTAGAAGATAACGGCGTACGCGCTTTGCGGCGGGACGCCGAAAAGAACAAAACCTTTTCGTCGCTAAAGTCAACCGTTCGCTCGGCCAGAAATGCGTAATTAGGCAGAAATACGTAATTAAGCGAATCGTAACTAAGGATGAATAACCGGTGATCCGGAAGCGGATATAGAGCGAAGGGTATTTTATTATACCCCCGGTTGAATTTTCCATCTTTTCCACCATTTCGCTGTATAACGAGCTTTATTTCAAAGAGAAATGCCTCGAACCTGCCGGGTTGCGATCCTTCGATCTCTCGCTCTCCGGCACAACGCGTTAACCACTCGGGCAACACCAACCGATTCTAAGAGTTGCTAACAATCTTATGAGCCAACCATGTATTTTTTCCACGTCTCTCAAACGATATTAAATGGCTAAAAACGGAGGGCGAGCGCGAGTGACTCGATTGTTTCGGGATGCGTATTGGCACCAAGGATGGGCTAAGCCTAAATCAAAGATGGGGCAAAAATTGCGGAGCGAGAGAAGCGAGTGGAGCAATTTTTGCCCCATTTCGAAGTAGGCTTAGCCCATCCCCCGGTACCAATACGAATGAACATTACTAAGCCTAAGGCATTGGTAACGGGAGGAGTAAACTTAAAATTCTGAAAAAATGTATTGACCAGAATACCGGATTCTTTATCGCAATCGGCCTCGTAAGATCGCCAACGTGGTCGAGTACCCATCGTAAGTTTCATATCAGGCCGATTTTGGCAAATACGATTTTGATGTAAAATACCACGCTTTTGTAAAAATGAACCGCCGACGATTCGTCTAGAATTTCTTCAACCGATCGTATGAAATTCATATTAAAATGCTGTAAAAAAGACGACTGTCTTGGGAAAACCTCGCTATATAGTGGAATGATGAAAAAGATGGAAAAAATTCGACCGGGGGTATAATGCGCGAGTACCGAGCGAAGCGAGTCAAAGGGAAAATTGGTTTCAAAAACCAATAAACTAAGAACGTACGTAGATGACAAAGCGATCGCGAGCAAAAGCGCAATAAGCAAAGCGTCTTACTCTGAAAGTTGCCGATGGCGACGTATGGGAAAACTGGGCCGCCGTAAGGAGCCAAGCACGATAAATTGAACTTGGAGTCGTTGGTTAGCGAAGGCGATCTGGAACGCGAAATAATTATATAGCGACCCGTTAATCTTTAGAGCCTTTACGGTCAAATAACGAAAATGAAAATTAGCCGGGTCGCGTTTACGCCGAAAGGGAGGGGTAATATGGATAAATCATCCCCCCTCCCCGCCGAAGGGTGAACTTAGGTATTGTCGAGTGATTCGGGCCAAAAATTATGCATCTTCGAGCGACTTCGACTTAATATAAATACGCCGTAAACGGCTAACGCGATTTAGCAGGTAAAAATGCAGAATTTGATCCCTCCCAATGACGGATTCTAACTACGTCGACCCAAACCGACCACGCGCGTCTATGGCGAAGGAATTTAGATCAGAAAAGCTAGCGAAAGCGATAGGCGCGTACCATTTAGAATAATTATCGATCGAATACGGAAGATGCTTCAATATTTTATTTAAAATCTTCCATTTTCTCGTTTCGATATATCTAATGAAAGCAGTGGCGGATCCAGAATTTTCTGACAGGGGTAGGGGAGGGTGGCGGAACCCAAAATTGTCCTGAAAGTCGTGAAACATTGCCTAAAAATTCGTTCATTACGCTCAAAGTACCGGTTTGTTGTTTTTTTTAAGGGCAAAATTATTTCTGATGTCGTAAAAGCAAGAAAAAATTAAAAATTTTTCATGTTTCTTTTGAAAAACTCGCGAAACTAATGCAGAAATCGACTAAAATCGCCGAAAAAACACGAGAATTCCTGTAGGAGCTGCAAAATCATTGCTCCGTACAAAATCTAATCGACTGTCGTAAATACAGGTTTTTTTAGAGCGCCGAGAGAATTAGTACTATCCCTGATTTGAAAAATCATGAAAAAAATGGCTAAAATCATCAAAAAAATACACACCTATTCTTAATTGCGCCTAAATATTTCTTGCGCTCCTCTGAATCCAAAATAAATAATTTTATTATAATAAATTCTTCCGTTAAGATATGCCTATTATCGTTTATGATGATTATTTTTTTAAAAATAAATCCATATGACAAAATTTTATTAATTTCTTTTCCATCTTATTTTAAATTAAGGATTAATAAAAGCTCGCATTAATAATTTTTACAACAGGTATGTTCTATTATTAATCGGAAGAACGTCGAACGGTCATCGGGGCGGTTGAAGGAAAAATAAAATTGCGGACGCGTATACTCGATGCAAGCCAGCAAATGGGTGACGTAGTCGAATTCCGGGTCGTCGAAGTCGTCCAAAACAACTTTGTTGAGATTTTGCGCCGAGTTTTGAAACCAACCCAAAGGACTCTGCACCAAACACTCTTCGCTGTCCGGCTGCAACGGCTTCGTGCACACGCTTTTGAGGCTCACGTTTCTACCCTCGTAAATGGCCGTCAACGCTTCGATCGACTTTTGAAGTTCGAGCGCCTGAAAAATCTCAATTTAACTTCAATAGCCACATTCTAAACGAGCGCGAATTTCAAAAAAATCTCGATCGATCAAAATCTTTTCCCTTCGGGTTGTCCCGAAACACGCGTGCGCTTAAAGAGGGGTGAGAGGGAGTATTACCCCGCTGGAGGATATAAAAGTTAAGTGCGGTCGAACAGTTAGGACCCAAAATAATGCAATTTCTAGCATTTTTTAGATAATAGCGGCCAAAAACGTAATTCAATAAAGTAAAAACCCTGCCGATTTCACCCCTGATCACAATTTCACGATTTCGCCTTACCCCGCACCCCCCCGGGCCAGCTTGACCTTGCGCATCTATGTTTGGAAGGCGAAGTATACTTAATCGTAGTCGAGCAACCTCAATCTCGCCATTGCCTTAATATGGAAACTGAAAACCGCCAAAAAATAGACGAAAAGTTCGGGTAAATGGCTATTGGAGTCTAAAAATATAATGCGTGCGCATACTGTCGAATAGAAAGAATAGCAGTCCCGTTCCCATAAGCGCAGGGCCGTATTTAAGGGGCGGAGGGAAAGGGGCGGCCTTCTCCACTTGGCCGGAAAACAAATTTTGAAACGCAACAAAATGCAAAGAAAATGGAAAAATCGAAGTTTTTAGCGTAGGATCTTTCAATTTTCGGCGCATTGCGCCGAATGTGAAGTATTTCCCATCATCTTGGCTCAAGCGCGACCAAAAAATGACACTCTTTATATAGATTTTTGAGTAAAAAATTTCTTCGAGAAAAGTTCGAATTCCGCGATCTCACTGAATAGAACGTGTCGATAAACGTCAAAAATGCGGTTTTTGCGAGCGATCCCGGCGAATTTTCCGGGATATAGACCGATTTACGTCAGGTCCGCCCCCCTTGGCCGAATCCTGGATGCGGGCCTACATAAGGACCATACAAGAGCGCGCTAAGGTTTTTCAAGGTAGAGCGACTGCCCTAGAACCCGCGGGGTTGATTAAACCATAGATGCGGAGCATGATCGATCTAGGGGATAAGAAAATTGAATTTTATGAGCCAAACTGACCTCAAGAAACGGTATAAACGCTAAAATAGCTATAAAACTACGTTATTCAAAAGTTTCTGATTCCAGACGCCGTTGAAGTGAATTTACAATTTTAATCCGTTTCCGGCCTTGGAAATTTTCAAAACTCTTGCGGAGCTGGTCCGGTTTTCCCTGTGGGGCTGCATAGACGCCAGGGTCGGGTCATTCGCGCTCGCTCGTGTACGATGAGGACGTATCTGAAAATATATATCTTAAAAAAACGATGTAAAGCAATCTATGACTAATTGATAAAATCAGCCGAAGGCGGACTGAAATATTTAGATTCGTCGAAATAAATAATCGTATTTACCCGCAGCAAAACATCCTTCTTGAAAGCCGGGCCTAGATTCAGTTTGTTTCTTGCCGGCAAAGCGGGATTGAACGCGCTTTGATCAGCTGGTACTATTATTATTTGAGCCGTACGGTAAAATGGCCCGAAATCGAATCAAGTAGATCGGATGTCAAACTTGCTCAAATTTAAGAAGTTATATCACATTATGAACCTTCTACTTAGTCGAAACGAGCTCGAAAATAAGCTATTCCTCCAAATCCGCAAAATGTGAATGAGCGAGCGAGAAAATCGAATCTGAAAATCTCACTGCAAAAAAATGTGACCACTGGCGGAAGAAACCGATTTGCAATTTAAATTTGTCGGGTCCAGCAAAATTATTGTTCTCGGATGTCATAAAGAGCTTATTTTCGAACACAATGGAAATGTTCAAAGCGCTTAACGACTTGTGTACATTATCCGGAGGATTTCCGTGAGGAACGGTAACCAAAATTTATCCCCAAACAGTCGAAAATAGCTCCGAAAGTCCGCTATTCACGAGCGAAATATGCGGCTTTGTTTCTTCATTTGAAATTGTCTACTTTTATTCAAATTTTTTCTATTGCAAAAGATTTTCGAAATGTTTATAAATTTTCGGCAATTTTATGCGAAAAAGTGCTTCAATTTCCACGACTTTAATACAAACGTTGGTCGCTAAAAAAACAATTCCTGGCGAAAAATACGGATTAAAGGACGCAACATCGGTGAACAAACGAAATTCGCAGGTATTATCCGGCGTTGGAAAAGCTTTGGAAACTACGATAAGCGAAGCGATAGTAAAAAATTCACTTCAAATTATGCCATCATCAAAGCATAGATATCAAACACGAACATTGGAGAGATAAAGGTATCCCTCTACCGGCACTTTTGAGAAGCATTACCCCCTCGGGCCAATTTGGACAAAAACCGATTGCTTGAACCATGAAAAGACGTCAAATGACGTCTAACAGTGTAATTTCAACTGCATAAAATTAATTTTTGAGCAAAAGACACTTCAATTCATTCATCCAGACATTTTATTGCATTACTTTGTATATATTTCCATGTTACGAGTCATTTCATAGCTTTTATTGTTATCGTTTTCACGCAAATTTAAACATAAATATTGATTAAAAACTAAAATACGATGAAATAAGTACAAAATTTTAACATTAAATGGGTATAAAATTACTCCCTTATCCCCCAGGAAACTCGGTTTACCCTCTTCCACCCAGAGCTTTTGATTTCATGCCGAGAAACCTTGTAAATGGATCACAATTTCTAAATCAAGGCAAATCGATTGCAAACGCGGTTTAAACTGCAGCAAAAATCAGTATACTTTGCAAAGCGACTGATAAGCGTATGAAGGTCTACGACGTTTTGGCGCCGCCGTTTTGGCGCCAGCAACTTGTAAATTATTCGAATTAAATCAATTTTGAAGCAATCTTAAAATCATAGGTAGCGCGCTAGCGCTACCTATAATATACTTGGCCATCCTTTTTTCTTATGTTTATCACAGCGAGTGCGAAATTTGTGTCCCCCCACATCACAGCAACAACGGCATACACCTGGGAGGTGCGGTTTTTTTAATCGATAGATAATTAAAAAATTCGATGCCAGTTTTTTTTGTTTAAACTCAATACCTACTTGGCAATGACTGTGTAAAGTGTAAACCGAAAAATCAAATAATTTGCGGAGGGCCCATTCTTTTAATGTTGCCCCTGAGCTGTAGATTATGGATCTGACCCTAAAATTTCTTTACACTCAATTATTGTTGCACAAAAATGTAAAGTATACGGGCTTTTTACTCTTTGCGTGTCCTTCAGCTTATTTAACTCAATTTTAGTTTCTGTGCAGTCCAATCGGTTTTATGTTGTAGAGGATTACAATATCTCAAAACCCTTTTTCTTCTCTTATTACGTTATATTTCTTGATCTGTGATCGTTTCAGTGTAAAGGGTTCGAGACTAAAAAGGAAATTTCTTCAGCTACTCCGCTAAGTAAGCGGAACATGCTAATTATGCTTAAAAGGTACCCTGGAACTTAGCGTTACAGATCCTAGTTTATTTTGTTTCTATACACCCAATATTGTGGTATTAGCACAAGCGTAGAGTTTACACCGAGAAGCATTTTTCCGCCAAGAGCATTGGGTATCAAACAATTAGCGAAGGGCCAAATTTTTGAAAAAATATTATCCCTCAGTTGTAGATTACGAATCTGACATTAAAATTTCTTAACACTCAATGGTTGTTGCACAAAAGTGTAAAGTATAATGTGACTAAGTATTAAATTCCGCCGATATGTTGAGTTGGCAGGCCCGTAGCCAGGATATTTTGAGGGGGGGGGGTGCGACCACACGTGGGCGTGAGGGGTTTTTTCGGGGGGAGTATGCACCTCCCCCAGAAGTTGCAATACCCCCCAGAATTCGATTTATGAAACTTGTTTTAGTTTTGTAGCGAATTTTTGATGCCATTGGATAGTGCTCGATGAGAAACATCGAAAAATGGTGTTTTTCACCATACGACCACTTGTAGGACCATTTTTCGACATTTAAAACTTTTTTCACCTCCATTCCCGCCAGAATATCGGTGTTGCCCACCTAAATAAGAAATAATGAAGATGATGATAACCCACCAAAAGTGAAATGTTACATTCGTTTTGACATTTCATGCTTATGCTAGTTCACTAAAAACGATTCTTTTCTACAGAAAAATTTCAGGTAGGCTTATAGCTACATATCTCCTTGTAAAGTTTGGTTACTGTAGCTTATATGGATCGGCTAATAAACGCTGGGGGTAAATTGTATACTAGATCCTATACAAGATCCGTCAGTACAGGTGCGTACAAACATATCTGACGGGCATGGTGTAAAAAAGGATAGTCATTTTGAAATGACTGGATTTTTTCAGCTAAAAAATGACTCAACTGCGCACTAAGACATTTTGAATGCATTCGGTCGAACAATATCATATAGCGACCATTTATTTATGTCGGATCGGATCCGCCGTAAATGAGAGAGAAGAAATTCTTAGATTTCCCCGAATGAGATTAATTCGCAGCTATATACATCATTTTCGCTCCTTAATAAATTTATAAATAGTATACAAGCGGCAAAAAGAGCCCCGTTCGGCGTTCAAACAAATTCTTGCCCAGATGCGTATTGCGCGCGTTAGCTGTATTGCCTTAATAGCCTTCGCTGCATCATAAAATGATGTACGATGATGAAGGCGCGTGAAGCGTAAAAATATCCGCATTTGATAAAATGGAAAAAAACAGAGAGCGTAACCCGGGCAACGACAAAAAATGATGAACCTGCCCGCTTCGATCGATAATATGAAGAGAATTTTTTGAATAGGTCACGAAACGCCGATTAAACGAACTACGAGAAAATGCCTTGTTGATGAGCGCGTCAAAGAAAAGGAGAGAAGAAATAAGAAACATTCCCCGATGTCGGTTAAAAAAAGAAAGACGAGAATAGAGTTGATTCGTATGATGATAAAGCGTAGCAACTAGACAAACCGACGCGCGATGTTATTTCGCGATTTATGGAATTCCGTGACTGGGCGCAACTGGTATTCATTTAGTCGTTGATTCGGGATGTACGAACGATTTCTCGCTCCGTCCCTTTTAAAAGGTCGTACGACCTAAATAAGAAGAGCGCGCAAAAAGAGCATTATTGTTTCTTGTTAATCGAGTGAATTATCGACACTTTTAGCCATTGCGCCGCCCGACTTTACAATGGCATTAAATTACAAATACGCAGCTTAGCGCTGACTCTAAAACGCTAACTTTCGACGATGAAGCATCGTTTTTGAATTTTCTCGCGATGTTGCGATCTAGTTCGAGCGTATCTATTGGAAGGAGGATTCAAAAATTTATTCCTCATTTTAGGGACTTTCGCCAGTTTAGATTAGCGAGCGTAGTTTTCGTTTCTCATCGACACCAAAAAACTAGTCTCCCTAATGACCCGAGTGTTTAGGTCTTGCGATAACGCAAACCGGTTATCCAATCCGAAAATAAGAATATATGGAAAAACAACCGTCATTAATAATTGCGGCACGTACGTATAAGCTTGGCGTCCGTAGGAACGGTAAAAGACGTTGGGGTCGTATCGCGTTGCGTAAGAATGCTTGCGCGTTGCTAATGAAAATTGCCCCGCGATACTGAAAATTTTGACCGTTAGCAAGACGCGCTAACCGTAACGAAGACGATTTTTTGGCAAAATCGTAGTAATTTAATGATGTTTACGTATTTATAGCAAAAATCTCAAAAAATTCCGGCGGTGCGCCGAGTGTCGCGCTTACCGTTTATTTAGCCCCAAGCGCGCAATTTTAACACTATGCCATCAATCGGAGTAAGGGCTTCCAAAACGTAATAAGTACTTCGTTCGCGACTACTTTGCGCCGTTTTATGTTATTTGAAGACAAAATCGGCTTCTTTCGTTCATTTATCATTCGATTCATGAGCGCAGCGACGTTCGTTTTTATACCAAATTAGTATACGGCAACCGCATTATCATTTTCGACGTTGTAATAGGTACAAAGTCGTCAGTTGCTAAATTTACTGAGCATTAGGAAGCCAATAATTGCGACGTAGCACGAATTTCTTGATTTATTTGAAGAAAAAACATTGATCGAGAAAAAACAATGATCCGCGCATTATGAAGACTCGACGAAGATTTTTTGAGCGATCGATGAAAAAAACTTGGACGCAAAAGAACAGTAATTTATACTTTTTAGATATTTTTCGGCAAAACTTCAAGAAATTTTGAGCGCTTAGCGCCGAATGGATGCGAATTTAATTTAGGTACCTACCTTGAATGTATTTAACCCTTAGCGAGCCATTTAAGCACTCTACGATCAATTTTTGTACATCCTTCCGTTCATTTTATGTTTTCTCGCAGAAAATAAAAACTACGCGGCAAACTAACATTTTTGCTGTCAAAAAAATCAGATTATTCATCTTAATTTTACATCAAATTTATAAGCGCGATTGCGGCTATCGCCGATTCGATCAGAAACGGGAATAGGCGCAAATGTAATTTGGCGAAAAAACTTTATGCAAAAATTTCGGCGTTTTGTGCCACAATTATTAAGACCAACGAACACCGCCAGGGACATCGTAGCGATTGCGTAAGTACATCAAGAAAATGTGTAGATTTAACGATTGTGTCCCAACATGGCCACCAAAATTCCCAAAACGGCCACCGTCCCAACAAAGCCACTGTCTAAACAAGGCACTATCACTGTATTCTGATCAGTTAAGTAGCTAGTAATAGTTAATTACAGGAAGGCAATTAGGCATGGATATTCATGTGGCAGCAATTAAATTGATGACAAAAGTTAGTTTCTACAAGCATAAAGAATTTTGCATGCAACGAAGCATTGTTCCGCACTGTGGTCGGGTTGTACACGCTAGGCGCATCGGAAACATTCAGCACCGAAATTCTGGGGGAGGGGGTGCAAGATTCTTCAAAGGTCAAAAAATAGTCTTAAAAATGGTGGTATGGCGAAGAAAACAGCGATTTTTCAACAATTCTCATCGCGCACTATCCAGTGGCATCAGAAAATCGCGGAAAAGGCAAAGAAAAACTTTCCAAAAATTCAATTCTGGGGAGGGTATTTTGGTTTCTAGGGGATGTGGTTTTCGAACTTCTGGGGGTGCATACCCACTAAGCCCCCCACGCCCACACGCGGTGGTGGCCTTGTTGAGACAGTGGCTTTGTTGGAGCGGTGGTCATGTTGGGACGGTGGCCGTGTTGGAAATTTTGGTGGCCGTGCTGGGAATTTTGGTGGAAAAAAACGAAAAAATGTACGCGCGTACGTTGACCTTTTAGATCTTCGTTCGCGCGTATAAAGCATAGGCGTAGCCGGGGAGGGGCAATGGGGGCACGTGCCCCCCGGAATCCTTCAGAAATTTTCTTGATTTTTCTAGTGTTATGATTGTGTCCAGAAAATTCAGTTCAAAAAGGCAAAAACGTCAAAACTTTTCCGACGCTTCGTGCCGAGTCTTTATTATATTTATTGTTATAAAGATCCAATCAGTTTAAAAGTTTGAATTAGGTAAAATAATCGATCAATTCGCATCTATTCGTTCGTGAATGAAAGCGCGCATGCTTGTTGAGCATAATAGTAAAAGTGCTAAAATGATTGCGTACCAGTTTGTCTATTCTCCGCTTTATTTGTCTTTCTTTACGATGGAGCATAATTTTATTTTAAATGGAAGGAATGGACAAATTTTCTTGCATTTCTGCGCATTTCCTGTTTCCTGAAATATATCTTCTTAATAACAAGGCCGCAAAACGATAAGAACACAATTGTCATTGATTCATCTTTTTTATATCTTATTAGCAGCGGTCGAAAAACGCATTTCGGCTCAGGAATCTTGTACAATGTACGAGTTTGTCAATTTTAAGCGTTTTGAGCTTAATTCGGAACCGAGATTTGGCCGATTTCACGAAAATTTTAACAATAGTATTTAACTTTAAAGTGTTTTTTTACAAAATTTTCTAGGGCACTGCCCCGGACCCCGCTGAAGGCGCTTGAGCGCGCCACCGTAGACCCCCAGCCGTCAAATCTTGTTGTACGTACGCAACGAGATTTTTGTGAGGGACCGGCGCGCGCCGGTCCTAATTTGTCCGTTCTGTATGATTTAAGCGGTATAAATTGAGCGCAAAGAGCTAAAACGTCGAAGTTTTCCGGCGCATAGCGCCGCCGGTTATTGTTCTTTCTTTTCGTAAAGCTCCGGCATTGCGTTTAATAGCCTAAATCGGGCAAAATATCTTCATACTAATTTAGTAATTCGCGGGTTAGAAACTTAAACCGTCAAAATCGTTTTGTACAAATTTGATAATTTTCCGCTCCGACGGAATAATTAACAGCCTACGGAATGTTAAGGACGGTAAAAGATTAGTAAATTCCTCGGCGCTTTGCGCCACTTACGATTTCCGAACCGTTTGTCAATTAAAAGACCGTAAATTCTACGTGAAAACGGAAAAAATTTCAAGAATTTTCGGCGTTTCGCGCCGATTAAAATTTTTTTGGTATTTCTTGATTGTCAGAAACCCATAAATTAGCTGAGCAGCGCTACTAAAAGTCGAAAAGCTCGGTTTTATCATAGGTAACGTTACTGACATTCAATTCGAAAGTTGTCTTGAAAAATTTTTGCGAACGCCCCCCGAACCAAAGTCCAGGCTACGCCTCTGGTGTAAAGAGGGAAGAAAACGGTCGTGCGAAATTATATCTCCAACGTAGACGGAAAACTCGCACGGAACGAGTTGGATGCGACGGGATGAATAGATTTGCGTAAAACGCAAGAAAATAAAATGAAAACGGAAGCTCACCCGAAGCTGTTGTCGAAATACTGCTTTTCGTTGCGCGCCTGGCTGCTGGGCGCGGACCACAGCGCCACCGGGTCCGTGGTCACTTTCAAACGGTAGACGCCGCACGAACAAAGCAAACTGACCGACAGACCGAGCAGAAAAACCACGGCCGGGCGTCGGGTGCACACGATTCCCCATCCCACGCAGGCGCTTTCGAGCCACGCTTCCAGCCAAGCGCCCGCTTTCTCGCACACCGTCACCTAAACAACGTAATTTTAAAATTTTCTCCATCTACTTTATTTTGAATCTTTATAACGACGAAAGCCCGAATGACGGAACGTAAGTCAATTTCTCGATAAAGAAATGTCGTAAATTGCACTATCGGGATTTAATAAACTAATACAGTATTTTTGGATGTAAGCGAGAGTAAATAGTTAGGCTAAACGGTACAAAACGTGCACGTAACGCATAGTTTCCAAAGGTCCAGAGTTGAGGAGGGGTGAAATCCCGGAAAATTCAGTGGTGTATTATTAGCCGACACCGCACCGTTTTTTGTACGAGCTTCTTTGCGCATGTACAAAGATCTCCGAAAAGGTCTTTGTATGAGCGAACAAATTTTTGTAGATATATTATATAAATAAACATACGCATTTTTACATACCACGGGTGTGCGACGCGCGACCGGCGTGCGGTCCTAAACGGTGTTTTCTTGTACAACGTACCTTTGTACGCGTGCAAAGATGGTACCCAAAAGTCCTTGAACATTTTGTACACGCGATTGCGTACTATAATATGGTACGGTGGCGATTTTAGTGTGGTAAAACAATGTTTTTCTACCTTTGGTAGTGTATTTTAGCTAATTTCCGGATTTCTGAATATTTAACGTTTTTCCATTCTAAATGCAAATTCTACCATTTTAAAGATATATAGCGCGGACAATTACTGATTTCAACGCGAAGCGTCAAAAATTTTCGGGAATTTTCCACCTTTTTACAGTTTTTGTCTTCCCAAAAATCTTTGTCCATGTACAAAAACAGTCCTGAAAAGTCTTTGTACATCATGAAAAATCTTTGCCAAATAAAAAAAAACCGTGGTCCTTAATGCGATAAAGCGGCCTGAGAAAGGAAGCTAAAGTCGATTTTTCGAATGAGAAAGCAAAAACAACTTGTACTACAAAATCAGAAATATTGTATACAGAAATTGTAATATGCCAATTAAATGTTGTAATAAGCACCATTGCGCTTATAAATTTAATGCTACATCAAGAAAAATTAGTCAATTTTACCTTTGAATGGAAAAAAGATCACTTAATAAACAGTACTCATTTCAGCATAAAATTTTTGAAAACAGTAGAAATAGATACAAAAAATATTTAGATCTGCATAAAGAAGCCTAAATTACACAAAGATTGATTTTGGAGTGTTTAATGCCCTAGCTTGAATCTAAATACAATATATTAGCGATATTTTGCGCAAAGCGCCGAAAATATTTTGAAATTTCCTTAAAAAGTACTGAAAAAACGTTAAAATGAATATGACTTTACCCCAGAAAGTTTTTTAACATTATTTAAAAATGGCTCCAGAAAATAAATGCACGAGCCGAAATCGATTTTCGGCAAAAACCTGCATTTTTTGGCCATTTTTAGGTGCGTTTTTGCGATTTTCGGCCAAAAATTGATGGTCATTTACCCTCCCCCTCCTGAAAATGGCCGAAAAACATACGTGTAACGGGGAAGCTTTGAGGAATTTCCCACCCAGGGTTGGTTGTCTTACCCACACCCCCAACGTCAGAAAATTTTGACCCAATCTCCCCCATTTTTGGCGAAAACTTGCGCGTTGCGGCTATTTTTAGGTGTTTTTGCCACTTTTAACCGAAAAACGGAGCCGCTTACCCCCTCTTATAAATGGCCGAGAAATATGCATGTAACAGGATGTTTGATTCATCCCACACCCACGCTTTTAAGCCCCGAACATCTTCCAAAGTCAGATAATTTTTGACCACCCTCCCCATTTTTGGCAAAAACTTACGCTTTTTTAGCTATTTCTATGTGTTTTGCCATTTTTGACCTAAAATTGGAGTCGCTAACTCCCCCTTCCTTCTAAAACTGGCCAGGAACCCCTACCCGAAATTTCCAGCCGTTACATGTATGCCGAGTACCCCCTCTTCCAAAATTTTGAGCTGTTGCATGCATGTTGTATAGTGTTAGTTTGTCTATTTACTCTTGCTTACATTCAAAACTGTATTACTTAATGAAATTCTAATGTTAATTGCACTTTTGCCATACTAAAAATTCAGTTAAAAATAATCAAAAGGTTTTCACCAAAAATCGTCTGACAGTGACTTGAGTCTTGGACCCTGAGGTGATACCCCCTCATCCACCCTCCCTATGTAAGGGGTGATACCCCCTCACCCCCCCTCCCTATGGAAATGTGTGCCGTAATGTCTAGAAATTTGGGGTGTGGGCCCCTGGTCGTTTTAAGAGGGGGTACACAGCTTTGGCCAACAATAGCACAAAAACACATATATATATAGCCAAAAATCGCAAGTTTCTGTCAAAAATCAGGGGGCTTTATGGGGGACGTCGAACTTTCAGTAGGGGATCCCCGAAAGCACTGTTGCACGCATGGTCCTTGGCCATGTTAAAGAGGAGGAAGGAGGTAAATGACCTCCATTTCTTTAGCCGAAATTGGCAAAAAACCTAAAACTCGTAAGTTTTCGCCAGAAATCCGGAGGTGGGGTGTCAGAAATTTTTCTGAGTTTGGAGGATGGAAGATGCCTAAGTTTGGGTGGTGGATCATTCCCAAAACTCCCTTTTACATATGTGGCCCTTCATTGGCCAATTTTAGAAAGGTGGAAGAGGGGGGTATATAAATGACTTCCTATTTGCGCTCGAAAATAGCAAAAACACCTGAAAATTGCCAAAAAAACTCAGATTTTCGCCAAAAATCGATTAGGATTGCAGAATGATCTTTAAAGCCATCTTTGTACAACGTACAAAGACTTTTTTGGAGCAAAGAGGAAATAATTTTAATGCTTTTGAGTAATTTTTCACCAAATTTCAAAAAAATTTAGGTGGTTCGCGCCAGATATCTCTATTACAGCTTATTTAGCTAAAAGCACGGGCATTAAACACTCTAAAATTAATCTTTGTGTAATGTCAGGCATCTTGGTGCAGACTCAAACATCTTTTGTGACTACCTTATTTTGACGTTGCACTGAATTCGTAATCGCAATGGTTTGTTTTTTACATCAAATCAGCATATTACAATCTCTGTTATGTATCATTTCTGCTCTTGTAATACAACCTATTTATGCTTCCTCAGTAGACTTTTATGTGTAAATTCAAAACGAGTTAACATTTTTTGGACAGCGTGCGGAGATCTTTATACTTGTACAAAGACGCTCGTACAAAAAACAATGTCGGCTAATAATATAAGGCCACTTAATTTACTGGTCCCCCATTTTAGGATTTTACCCCTCCCTGAACTCTGGATCTTGGCAAACTATGTTTGTATGGCATTTAAAGAATTTCCAATGATAACAGCGCGTCTTCCCATTGATACCGACCCGGCTTCCATAGATATTGGGTTGAATGAAAAGATACGGCTTCTCCATACATGAAGTGCACTCATATTTTCTGTTGACTCTGCATCTAAAACAGCGCTGATTAATGTCTTTAAACTCATCAGAATCAAAACGTTTAATCCTTCCGAGGGCAAAGATAAAATCATGAGTTGACTCGACCTTTTTCACTGCTCGTTTATCTATACCGACCTTGATTCCGAAATCTTAACAGACTTTTGCCTTGCATTAAATCTCACTTATTTTCCGTCATTCGGGCCGAAATAGTCTGATAATCGGCGCAACAACGTAAATCAACCGTGAATTTTTGGTTGTAAGAAGTGATCGGACCGAGGGTAATTTTTGTACCCTCGGCCGAGGCCGAGGGTCGCGCTGTGGGTAATGTATATAGGTACGTATGAGCCGCAGTCTGAGATACGTCGATGGCGGGATGCGAGTAAGTCATGGTTAGAATTATCATGTTGCAAGGTTCGCAAGTGGGAATAACCCAAGATTTAATAGTAAAAATGATAAAAATCATAAAAAATCATTATATGAGGCATTTGAGTCTTTCTGTTAGCTATATTTTTGTAAACACGATTGCGTTAATGCGCTATGTCAGTTACATACGCATAGTAGGCGATGAGGTGAGATTTCGAAATCTGAGATCGGTAGGCTGTGGATCAATTTCATACCCTTAGATTAAACGGAACATTAAAAATGCACAATCGAATAACTAACATGAAATAAATAAGAACGAACTACATTAAGATAAGAAGTGTACCGGGGCTTGAAGAGTTTAACATTGTTGCATTGATTGATTGAAATAAGTAAGCTCAATAAATAAGCGGAAACTGAGGTAGTTTCATCGTCATGCACTTTTCATTTCGCGACGTAAGTCAACGAACATAGATCTATTAATTCTCCAGAGACAAAACTGATGAAATTCATATTCACTCCAATCAATCGAACCGACAAATTTAAACCTAACAAAAATCATAGCTGAACGATGCTGAGTAAACTTTCAGTCGCAGTTGCATTTGCATAGCATTTACGGTCTAAGGTTAGCCTACTCCGAGGGTCATTGAGATTTTTCGAGCTAAAATTATATTAAAAATGGATAGAAAGGTTTAAATAGCGTATTACGTATTTCGCCGCATAAAATCCTAGTTGAAAATTAAATTGTTTTCATACAATGCCTCATTACAATTTTTGATTATGTTGGTTTATTTTCAAGAGCATTCAATCGCTTACTCGAAAAGCTGAAAAACTAAGTCCACAAAGTTACAATGCAATCATAAACAGTATACAAATATCCAATATAAAGAAAAAATTTTCCAACCAAACACGATCTGATCTTCCATAAAGGTGGTATGGGTCGTAACAATTATTTTTATTTATTTTATTTTAATTATTATTATTATTATTTGTATTTCATTATTAATAACCACTACGGGACGAATAAGAGCTAGGTACATATACGTATGCTATATTAAATAACGAATGTCAACGTGGGAATTCGTATGACGCATAATATATTGTTTTTAGGCCCCGGCGCTCTATTGTAGATTAAGCCGTTTTTACAGTTTTAGCGTTTTGGCGATGAAAACTATGGCTCGAATTTGCTTAATTTTTGAGACAAAAAACGCACGCCGCTCGTGAGACAAAGGCTCCCTCCTGATCGTAGATGCGGAGCATGAGCGATCTGCGCGCGGTTCATCCGGTACGGAGGGGTCAAGAACAGAGCTTTTTCGGGCCCAAATAATTTCAAAAACTGATGTAAGCCTCGAAACTACATAAAAAACACAGTTTCTGGTCAATTTAGAGCACTTTTTGAGAAATTTTTCAATTTCATCCCATTTTTTGCCTTCATTTTGCCTCATTTTCCGGAGAAAATTCCATTTTTCCTCGCGCTCGTCTGCACCCGATGCGTCGGATTAGGGATATCTAGACATTAGGCAGTTTTCAAAATTTTTCCAAAACTGACGAGGTTAGACTCAAAAATCCGTTATTTACGTGCAAAATAATGTTTTCGCTCGCTCCGTCGTTTCTAGAATTATCTTGACACAAATTTAGTTGAAGGTTTCAAGGTTTCAAGAAATAATTCCCGATTAAATAGCGTTTAACGCTAGTTTCTGGCAAGAAAAGTAAAAAAGTGAGATTAAAGGCGTGTAAAATTGCTGCAGACCGTTTTATAACTTAAGCTAAACTTTTTAGCCTCGCATTAAAATGAACAATACGTGAATTATAGCTGGCGCATAGCGCCAAAAAATTTTAAAGCCGATTTATGCAGTTTTAGGAATAAAAGCGACGTAGAAATTATGTCTGATGCGAAATGTTTGAAATTCGTATCATCTCAATCTCAATTTAGCAACTTGCGAGCATTGCGGTAATTCCGTGTCGCGCAAAGCGCCGAAAATCTTTAACGTTTTTATCCTTACACGCTCAATGTGGCGCATATCCGCAGACGAGCGGAGCAGCAATTATACTCGTATATGACGCGGAGCGCCGGAAAATTTCTAATGTTTATTCTTTTAAGTTCAATTCTACGGCACTCCGACGTAAGCCGAGCAACGCAGAAAATTGTTTCGGTCGAAAAATTAAACGGAGGATGAAGTCTATAATCTCAAAAGATCATAAACGACTTCAATAACTGAGGTTCATATCGCGTTAGCGCAATCTCATTATTCGCAAAGCTTTTTATACCGCGAAATAAGTCGGAATCGGTAAAAAATATAGCACCTTGGGTAAAATTTATAGCGATGAACAATTTATTTTTAGCCCAGATACTCCAAAGGACTGGTAAACAACAAATAGATTAAGTCGTTCAAATAAAGTAAACTCGCCAGAATTTCATTTTAAACCTCGGCGCCTCGGCTCTTTTTGGCTTTACCCTCGGCGCCGAGGCCGAGGCTCAAAAAAAACGCCGAGCCTTCCGGGCCGAGGCCTCAGCCTCGGTCCGATCGCCGGCTGTAAGTTTGATATACTTGCGCCTAAGCGCTACGATGACGGAATCATTATTTTCGACTTCTCTTAAATTGATTTACTACACGAAAAAAGCTCTAGCGGCAATAAAATAATATAATTATGATATAATAAATAATATGATAAAATAATAAATATATAATAATAATGATAGATAATATAATCAACGTACGATCTATGGATTGTACGCATTAAGAACATAAAAATAAACAAAGCCGAGTAGGATATTAGGCGAGTAGCCGGTAAATACGAGTACGTAGGTCCGACCAGAGTAACGCTAGAGTAATTGACGCGCTGACCTCAGAATCGTTGACCAAGTCGGCGCCCGGGGCCGTCTTGTAATATCCGTCGCGGTTGCCGTGGATGTGGCCTTCTAAGTTAGGCGTAGGCGAATCGTCGGCCGTGCTGCGCGAGATGATGTAGTGCAGCAGCGACATGAGCACGATCAGGAAACACAACCCGACGAACGCCAGCAGGCTCACGAAAACCATGCACTCCATGCTGCCCACGTAGCACTTGCCTTCGATGCATAAAATAATTGCATTCAATAACAATCTAGAAGCGAGGAAAATGCCCCGATGGAACAAAAAAGGTGAATATACTCGAATTTCTTCATTGTTAAGGATGTAAAAGGGTGGGACTAGGAAAATTTCCCAGCACGAGCGGAAGCCGTGAGAATGCGCCGAACGGTTAGAGTTCCCCTAAACGACGCAAAAATCGAAGCGTATTCCGCGGCCTATGAAAATTGAGGAGGTAGTCGCAAAACGTTTTTGAGCGTTTCGCAAAAGAGCACCGAATGCACTTTCCTTACTATAAAATAATCAATGTATTATTTATTTCATGAAATCTAGACCTTCCACGATGCTCCGGTGTAAAAGATAATGGTGTTAACTTTACACCTACGTGGCCAACTCAATAGTTCGCACGGAGAACCACAAAAAATTCTTTAAATTTTCCAAAATAAAGTAATCAAAATACTCGCCATCGATATCGAATACTGTTTTTTTTGTTCCACCGTTTTAAACGAACCATCTTTAGTTTAAATAAGGCGCTTAAAAAATTTATAGCGTACTAAATCTTTCCTCGATCAAAAGCGTACAATTATGTTCAAAAAATGTCACAAAGGCACTGTTTTTTTGTATTCGGCAAAGATTTTTCCCGATGCACTAGACTTTTCGGGACAGTCATTGTACATGTAAAAAGATTTTTGGGAAGACAAAATTTGCAAAAAAGGTCTTAAATTCGAAACAATTTTCGGCGCAAGCGCTTCGCGCCTAAATAAGTAACTGTGTGTTCTATATCTTTAAAATGGTAGAAATAGCATTTCGAAAGAAAAAATGTTCCCAAAAATTTTTGGCGCTTTGCGACGAAATGAATAATTGTTTGTCCTATATACCTTTAAAATGGCAGAATTTGTTCTTAGAATAGGAAAAATGTCAAATTTTTTGCGCTTCGCGCCGTTTTGACACAATTTTTAGTAATTTTTAGCGTCAGAAACCCAGAAATTAGCTAAAATACACTACCAAAGATCGAAAACCCTGTTTAACCACACTAAAATCTCTACGGTACTACATTATAGTACACAAAAAATTGCATGTACAAAATGTACAGACTTTTGGGGACCATCTTTGTACGTGTACAAACGGACCTTGTACAAAAAAACACCGCTCAAAGGAGATAATACCACACATGCACATAGGGGGTGAGGGGGGTATTACCAGGCACGTAGCTGTGGGGGGACTGGGGGGTCCGGACCCCCCCAAAAATCTGAAAAAACCGGAAAAATAGGACTTTTTACACGTTATTTTGTGCTATTTTTGGCTTAGACCCCCCAAAATTGGTGTTGGTCCCCCCAAAATAAGAGGGCCAACTACGTGCCTGGGTATTACCCCCTGAGGGGTCAGCTAGACCGGTACTGTCCGGCGATTTTGAGCAAACAGGTCTCGTTCTGCATCATTTTTGACATCAAAATCAGTAAAAATGTCAAAATTTTTCCGGCGCTTCGCGCCAGATTAGTACTTTTAAGAACTTTTTACTCAAAAAGCGCCCAAAATTGATAAATTTTTGCATTTTTTAGTGTTAAAAGTGATATAATGCAGTCAAAATGGATTAAAAATGCTTCTAAAATGTGTTATTAATACGAAAAAACGTTTTACAGGCTATTTTGACCATTTTGATCATTGAAACAGCAAAAAAAATCGTGAACGTAAATTTACTGTTTTAGATTTTTGGCATTTCACCCCCCCTGCCGACCCTGACCTTGTGCACCTATGGATAATACCTATTGCGAAGACTTGCCGTCAGTGACGTCGGGGTAGGGCAGAGCCGGTGGACACGACTGAACGCAATCCTGACAACTGCAAGCCAAGTCCAGCTCCGGGGTCATCGAAGAGCAAGGCGTCATGCTCGCGTTCATGGGGTAGAACGTTTCGTTGTTTATCGTCACCGAGGACTCATTATCTGTAATCGCGAGTATAAAGCGAAACTAAATTGACATTGGAAATGTTCTTCGATGAACAACTACTTATTATCGAAAGGGCGGGGGCGTCGCTAACTATTCCTTTACAAAACCAAAAACCAAAATACGAAGAGGGTTAGCGATTATTCGGACTGAACCTAATTTTTGAAGACAAGATTTTAGGATTTCGGAGTAGTCTAAAACAAGATTGGGTCCATGGTGACCGTCCGTCCGATGCGGCCGCCCGTTCAGCTTGGCCGTCCATCCGGAGAGTGGTCGTCCCGCGCTTAATCGGTACAAAATTAGAGCGTAAATTTTCCATGGTGGCCGACCATCCAGCCCGGCCGTCCATCAGGCTGGCCGCTCATCCGGGATGGCCGTCCGGGCTAAACTACGACTTAATCATACCGTCCGGAGTAGGCGCCCGTCTATGCTGTATTTAGTTTCTATTAATTTCACAAACGTGGCAATGTTTATTTGAATATCGCTCAAACGAGAACCGCGTACTTGCGCCTCTGTTGCGCAAAATGCGCCAAATTGATATTTTTCTCACGCAACTAGGAAAGTACCTCATTTGCGCGCGTCTTTTTTATTCTGTCATTCGGAAAAAGGCGCGCGCGACGTGTTTCTGTCGGAAAAAAGCATAATTTCAGTTTATCGATTGTTCTACTTTTGTTACGAGGCGGTCGCCCGAAACCGTGAATGATTTATACAGGGTGTTTAAAAAAAACACTCCCGGACATTTTGAGGTGTAGAATGCCTAATCCTTGAGACAAGAACTTTATTTTTTGCCTGAATATTTTCGAAAGTATGCCGGTTATGGTCAACAGAAATTATTGAAACACGACGAACAATTTCTACAATAGCTTTGATTCACAATGCCCGCCTTTAGCAGCAATAATCAATTTCAAACGTTTACGAAATTCATCAATGGCACAATTAATCTTTTCCCGATTCAAACGTTTCCATGCCCAACGTATTCGCCGTTTCAAATGGTCAACGTTTTTGATTTTTGTTCGATAGACAAGTTCTTGTAAAGATTTCCAAACGTAATAGTCTAATGGGTTCAAGTCTGGCGAATTTGGCGGCCAATCCTCGGGCGAAATAAACGAATTAAAATTCTCTCTCATCCACTGAACTGTCAACTTGGCGGTATGCGATGTGGCGCCATCTTGCTGGAAGATGTAATCGCCATTCGGATACATTTTTGCAAATTCAGGCTTAGCTTTTTTCAATATGGCCATATAACGACGCTTGTCGACTTTTGACCCTGGATTAATAAACTGAATAGTCGTTCGTCCGTTTTTAGACACTCCCGCCCGTACCATAAGTTTCTTGGAGAATTTTGACCTTTCTAAGACCAAACGCTCAGTTTGAACATTCCTTTTCAGCGACTCATAGGCGAAAATTCGATTGTTTTGCATATTAACCGGAACAGAGTCTATTAAAAAGTCTTTTTCATCAGTAAAAATAACCTTATCTAACCAATCCTGTTTCGATTTTTGCAGCAAACGTTTTGAGCGGTTAAAACGTTTCAATCTCGAAGAATCTGATAATTTTTGGCTTGGAACTCGCTTGTAAACGTTTAATTGTTCTTTTTTGATGATACGGTGGACGCCGGATTGATGAATACCAGTTTTTCGCGCAATTTTCCGAATCGAGAGATGGCTACCAGCAGCATCGGGAGGACTAATAGCAAGATTTATCACTTTTCGGCAATTTCGAGGCGTTGTTGAAGTTCTGGGACGTCCGCTGCCCTTCTGACGTTCATCAGTTCCCGTTTGTTTAATTTTCTTAACTAACGTCTGAATTCCGTAGAAGTTCCAATTGGGCTTATGAAATTCGTTAAAAATCCGCTTTGCACCATAACCAGAATTGACTAACTTTAGGACAAAAGCTCTGGACTTGGGGAAATTTTTCCCATTGCACTAAACTGTGACTCTAAGCTCAGAAAAATGTGGGCTGCAATTTGGCGAAAAATTGTGTAAATTGCTTTAGTGTAACAAAAACTACAGTGTAAAACGTCCGGGAGTGTTTTTTTAAACACCCTGTATGAGGCAAAAATTTTACAACTATCCGTATTAACTCTTTTACCGAGTCAGATTAGTTTAGTACGCGAGTAGAAAATGACAGTCGCAACTTGGCTAAATAACCAGGCAAAAACTTTTTTGCTTAAGCGAGAATAGTAGCGTAATAAAGCGTACATTAAATAAATTTTATTCCTGTACGCTACTCACTAAAACAAATCCGTTAACTATCCTTAGGCTATCTTTTACCAATGTGATTATCAAACAGTCGAGACGGTCTGAGAAACGGGATTTTGGACAATCTAAAAATGATCCGTTTTCGGAGCAGTTGGGCTATCCGGTATATTAGGGCGGCCATCCTGGATAGGCGGCCACGTACGACGGATGGTCACCCTAGAAAATTTAACACGGGAAGACGGCCAGCCTGGACGGACGGCCACCTATGACGGACGGTAACCCTGGACAGTACCTAAAAGAACAATATCTCGCGGCTAATGCGCAAGGCGCATAAAAAAGCTAAGAGGAAATATCTAAGCTCGAACGAAGTAAAATGCACGATTCCAGCATCGTCTAAGCTTTTCGAGTAATTTTAAGCTTATGGATCGTGAAATCGATGATCATCGGCGCCATGTTGTTGTGACCCAAGAAGTCGGCGAACGCTTGGGCGGTGCATTGGTCGCCGGTGCGGCCGCCGCACATCATATCCAACGCCGGCTGGTTGGTCGCCGGGTAAACGACGCTGCGGCAAGACGAGAACAGCGCGTCGAACGCGTCGTCTCGCGTCAAGTAGTCCATGCGCGACACGAAAGTTTTGTTGGTGCGCGGACTACGGCTCTGCCGGCTAACGCGCAAGAAGCGGCTCTGACGCGGGCTGCAAGTCGACTGGCACCACAGTTGGCGAAAGTTGCGAGCGCAGGCCGGGCAGCGGCCCAGCATCTGCTGCGGCAGACTCATACTGCGTTCGAGCGTCGCGATTTGCGTCGCGTCGCAGCACAGCTCCAAATTCGCGCCCGCTTCTGAAACCAGAACGAACGCTCGCTAGCAATTTTAAATCAAAGATCGACATTCGTTAAATTGAGCGCGGACGCGGGAGGTAAATTGAGACATTTTTTGGAATACTGAACCAATGTTCATTAATTTTTTTAGCAATAACGCTCGAACGAGAGAACGAACTTAAACTAATTTTACCAAAAGTTAATGCAATTTTTCAACCAGAAATCCTATATCCGGGTCATTAAAAATATTCTAAGACTATGAATCAGAGGCGTAGCCAGGATTTAGTTTCAGGGGGGGCATGAACAAAAAATTTTTAAGACTACTTTTGCATTGCATGTCAGTAACGTTATGTAGTAAAATGAGTTTTTCAACCTTTAGTAGTGTAGCCTAGCTAATTTATGGGTTTCTGACGATCAAAAGTACAAAAAGTGTGAAGCGGCGCGAAGTGCGGAAAATTTTTGGAATTTCTACCGTTTTCATGTAGAATTTACGGCCTTTCTATTAACAAACACTTCGAAAATCATAAGTGGCGCAAAGTGCCAAGAAATTTAGTCATTTTTTACCGCCCTTAACATTTTGTAGCTCTGTGAAAACTAATAGTCTGACAGAGAAGAAAATTATCACATTTGTACTAAACAATTTTGACACTTCAAGCTTCTAACAAGAAAAATGCGAATTGCTTACTTTGTCTGAAGATATTTTGAGTGATTCAGGCTTTTAAAACGCAAACAGAAAGAACAGTAACTGGCGGCGCTATGCGCCGAAAAATTTTGACGTTTTTGCACTTAAAACTCAATTTATACCGCGCTTAAATCATACAAAACAAACAAATTAATGCCGGCGCGAAGCGTCGGAAATTTCTAGAAATTCCTAAGCCCATTACCTGGCTTGTTCTCCCTAGAATCTCGTTGCACATGTACAACGACATTTTACAGCTGCGGGGGGTCTGGTGCATACGTGGGCAGCAAGAAAATTCTGGGGGATGCAACATTTTTCAAAGGTCAAAAAATGGCCTTAAAAGTGGTGGTATGACGAAAAAACACCATTTTCGACGTTTCTCATGGAGCACCATCTATTGGCATCAAAAAATTGCGAAAAAAACGAAAAAAATTTTTAAAAATTGAATTCTGGGGGGTATTTTGGTTTCTCGGGGGGGGGTGGGTGCATACCCCCGAACCTCCCACGCTCAGGTGTGGTCTGGTGTGACGCGCTCAAGCGTTCCCAGCGGGTTTCCGGGCAGAGTCCCGGGAAATTTTGTAAAAAAGCATTTCAATGTTAAATAGTAACGTTAAAATTTTCGCAAAATCGGCCAAGGTTCTGAATCAAGCCCAAAAACACTTAAAAATGATGAACTCCTACATCGCACAAAACTTCTGAGCTGAAATGCGTTTTTCGACCTCTGCTAATTTACATAGCGCAGCAACGTGTCGCTGCCAATAAGATAAAGAAAAATGTATCAATGAAAATTTTGTTCTTACTGTTTTCAGGTCCCTTTGTGGCCTTCTTATTAACAAGATGCAGTTCAAAAATAGGGAATGCGCAAAAACATAAGAAAATTTGGCCATTCCTTCCGTTTAAAATAGGATTATGTCACCTTGTAAAGAAAGACAACAAAGCAAAGAATAGACAAAGTGGTACACAAGAGACAAACAAAGCAGAGAATGAACAAACTGGTACACAATAATTTTCGCACTTTTACTATTATCCTCAACAAGTATGCGCAGTTTCATTCAACGATTAAATAGTGCGTTAAATTACTAAAGCGATGTGAAGTGCTGGATTATTTTAGCTGATTCAAGCTTTTAAATTCATTGGATCTATATAACAATAAATAATAATGACTCGGCGCGAAGCGCCGGGAAATTTTGACGTTTTTGCCTTTTTAAATTCAATTTTCTGGGCACAAATTATTGCAACAGAAAAATCAACAATATTCCTGAAGAATTTCGGGGGGGCATGTGCCCCAATGCCCCCCTGGCTACGCCTATGCTATGAATAATCGTTCGAACTGCGAGACGACTCGCCTGCTACGCTGTACGCGTACGCAATGCCGAAATTCGCGTAGGCCGAGATTTATCCGTATGTGGAAAATATAAAGCCTGATTTATACTTCACGCGGCGAGCGAAGCGGCAAGAAATTGTCGCAACGGCCGCTACAGAAATTTCGCGCAAACCCATTCATACTTCGGGCTGCGGCGCGGCAGCCGGCGAATCGTTCGCTGCCGCAATTTGATTTAACCCTGATTTATACTTCACGCGAACCGCGCCGCAAAGGGGTTTTGCGGCCACAGTATGCCCAAAAATTAGTCGACCCTGCGCGAATATTCTGCGGCAACATCCGCTTCGCCGCGCCGCGTCGTGCATTTATACTTCACGCGGTGAGCTCGCCGCGTGGACAAAACCAGCGACAAGGTGGCACCTCACCGCCGCCTCAGAGCCGCTTCGCGCAATGCGTTTATACTTCCTGCGAACTGCCGCAGAACCAGGACGCTGAGTTCTCCTATTGCGCAAATCGATGCCTCATTATAATTCAAAACGATTCGACGTCGACACTCGGCTCGAAACCTCATTAGCATTCGCAAGAGCAATGGGCTTTCTGACTTTTGCGGCGCGGCAAAAAATGGCCGAAAAAGCTAAAAATAAAAATTTTGACTCCTTACGGCGCGGCAGAAGTATAAATTGGAAAGCGGCGAAAAATCTAGACTTTTGCGAATCAGTCTCGCGGCGCGGCGGCCGCGTAAAGTATAAATCAAATTGCGGCGGCGAATAATTCGCCGGCTGCCGCGCCGCAGCCCGAAGTATAAATGGGTTTGCGCGAAATTTCTGCGGCAGCCGCGTTGCGGCAATTTCTCGCCGCTTCGCTCGCCGCGTGGAGGATAAATCAGGCTTTATACTTCACGCGGCCGCCGCGCTGCGGACTGATTCGCAAAAGTCTAGATTTTTTAGCCGCTTTCCAATTTATACTTCTGCCGCGCCGCAAGGAGTCAAAATTGTTATTTTTAGCTTTTTTGGCCATTTTTTCGCCGCGTAGCAAAAGTCAAAAAGCCCATTGCTCTTGCGAATGAAGGTTTCGAGCCGAGTGTCGACGTCGAATCATTTTAAATTTTAATGAGGAGAACACTGCCTTTGATCATTCTTGCGTACTGCTAGGTACAGGTGGTGTTATGCACGTACTCGTACATTCGTTTGACTTGTTCGTTTTTATCAATTTTATTCATTTTTGTGATTATAATTGTTTATCTTCTAATCAATAATCTCTTCAAAAAGAGTCACCGATCAAATTCTTTAGAAAAACATTATTTTGAAAATAACGAACTATTTACAGAAATAATCTTTTCATTATTAAGCAAAATAAAACACTTTTAAGCGACTTTTGGTGTTCAAATCTTTTTCCAGAAGGCGATTAGTCACGACGGATTTCGATGTAACTTTAATCAATGAGGTGCAAAATTATCCACTGATTTGAAGCAAGGCGGAAAAAATACAAGGATCCTAAGCGGAAGGCTCTACTGATACACGTTTTATCCTGTTATATAACGTGTTGAATTTAAAATGAGCTCTCTGAACCTTTCGAACAAAAAAATTGACAACGTTTATAATTCAGCATCCTGGTTCTGCGGCAGTTCGCAGGAAGTATAAACGCATTGCGCGAAGCGGTTGCGAAGCGGCGGTGAGGTGCCACCTTGTCGCTGGTTTTTTTGTCCACGCGGCGAGCTCACCGCGTGAAGTATAAATGCGCGACGCGGCGCATAGAATCGATTAGAGTGTAAAGTTTTACTAAGCTTAAGTGCATTATGGCAACCTACCTATAAATTGCTGAAAATTGATTTTTATACACAAGGTTTCGTGAAATAGATTATAGGTGGTAAATAAAAGCAGATAGATAAGCGAATGAATAAAATAAAAAATAAGATGCAGTTTGAAAAGAGATAAAAAATAGATATGCGCAGACAAAAGTACTATTTGAATAAATTGCAGGCGCGTCCTATTTGGGGGGCCAACACCAATTCAAGAGGGACCAAGCCCAAAAAGGCCAAAAATAGCACAAAATAACGTCTAAAAAGTCCTATTTTCCAATTTTTCTAAATTTTGGGGGTCCGGACCCCCCACCCCGTTCCCTTAGAGATACGTGCCTGTAAAATTGATTATTTTCTATACCTACTGCTTATATTCGTCGCTTACTTATATACCTCATACGGGCATAACTGTACAGGCCTCGGCTTGTTAAAGAGGCAGCCCCTTACGTTTTAAAAATGAGGATCATTTACTACCGACTCGCTGTTATCGGAAACAGCGAAGCTTTCCGAAATCAGTTTCGATTAAATCGATACACTTGCAAAATTGAACTTAAACAATTTGACTGTTAACAGTGGTCTAACCAGCCGAGAGCCAAAATATCTTTATTTATCACAAGGCAAAGATTCTCCGAATGAAAAGATTGAAAATTTTCATCCCTCCACTAGAAAGACGTCAAAACAAGTTTTCGTCAAACCTTTGACTTAACAAAATCAGCTGCTATCTGAAAAGCTCAAGCTTGACTTACAAATGATCAAAGCGTTAAAATTTTCTGATAATTCTATCGATTCATTAAGTTTCTAATCCTTTCTCTTTTAAAAAAGTTCCAAAATCAAATGCGAAGACAAAAATTCGAAATTTTCCGGAGTCGAGCTTAGACCAAATATTGAGTTGAGACAAACAGCTAAAAACATACGAATTTAAAAATGACCAAAATTTTGAAACTGGAATATTTTCTCCACAGCGGTATAGATCTCGTCTATAAATGAATAATGATGCTATTCCACCTCTTACTATTCCTATCCTGTTGCTCGTTTATGCTCACTGACGACAAAATTGCATTTATATTCCGATCAGCTCACAAAAATACGAGTGTTCATAAAATTACAGAAATTTACTAAGCGCCGTCTACGATAAATTAGTACGATTTCCTATTTCATAAAGAAATTTAACTACCGCGCTAGTTTTGTTTTAAGTTATGATATTTTGAAAAGGGTTGATTTGGAAAGAAATCGTCGGATACGATATGAATATGACGGCTCATAATAAAATTCAAACTCCTTCCAAAAAAATTTTGTTCCAGCACTAACCTATCATTAAATCGGGGCAGAGAATTTTTATCGTTTCCAAGGCTCGAGATTCGTTAAGACGCTTAGGCGGACCATTGTAGGGACAATTGCGTCTGAACATTCCATCCACGTCGCACTCGCCGTACCACACGCATTGTTTTTTATCACTATCCGCCGCGCAGCTTACAACATAAATTACCAACAGAGATTGAGCAAATTTTAACATTATGTTCTCTGAAAGTAAAACACTTTATACAGGGCGTTTCATAATAAAATTATATCGTACTACGTAATTTGTATTTCGGTGTAAAGTTGAAATTGCAAGTTGAAGAAGCTTTACAAGACTATAGCCCAATGTCCGTTTGTCTTTTATTGGAACATTATAACACGGGAAAATTTGTTCCAAATCCAAGGTTTCTGTCCTAATAATACAAGTTTGACTTTCTGTGCAAACTTTTCCAGCAAATTTCGCCAGTATGGTGATACCTGATAAATCGTCGAAAATACTAATGAATATTTTTAAGCAAGTGCACATAAAGCATCATAGGCGTAGCCAGTGGGGGGCATTGGGGCAACATGCCCCCCCGAAATTTTTCAGAAATATTGTTGATTTTTCTGCTGCAATAATGTGTGTCCAGAAAACTGAGTTCAAAAAGGCAAAAACGTCCAAATTTTTCGGCGCTTCGCGCCGAGTCATTATTATTTGTTATATAGATCCAATGAATTAAAAAGCTTGAATCAGCTAAACTAATCCAGCACTTCATATCACTTTAGTAATTTGATGTACTATTTGTTCGTTGAATGAAACTGCTCATGCTTGTTGAGCATAATAATGAAAGTCCGAAAATGATTGTGTACCAGTTTGTCTATTCTCTGCCTTGTTTGTCTTTTGTGTACCAGTTTGTCTGTTCTTTGCTTTGTTTGTCTTTCTTTACAAGGACACATAATCCTATTTTAAATGAAAGAAATGGCCAAATTTTCTTATGTTTGCGCATTTCCTGTTTTCTGAACTGCATCTTGTTAATTAGAAGGCAACAAATGGGCCTGAAAACGGTAAGAACAAAATTTTCATTGATACATTTTTCTATATCATATTGGCAGCAACTCGTTGCTGCGCTATGTAATTAGCAGAGGTCGAAAAACGCATTTCACTTCACAAGTTTTGTGCAATGCAGGAGTTTATCAATTTTAAGTGTTTTTCGGCTTGATTCAGAATCGAGATTTGGCTAATTTTGCGAAAATTTCATGGTTACTATTTAACATTAAAATGCTTCTATTACAAAATTTTCCGGGTCTCTGCCCTGGACCCCGCTAGGAACGCTTGAGCGCCCAGTCCCAGACCCCCACTCCCCCCGCAGCCGTAAAATCTCGTTGTACATGCGCAACGACATTTTAGGGAGAACAAGCCAGATAAAAGGGTTGAGAATTTCTAAAAATTTCCGGCGTTTAGCGCCGGCATTAATTTGTCTGTTTTGTATGATTTAAGCTGTATAAATTGAGTTTAAAGTGCAAAAACGTCAAAAATTTCCGAGACATAGCGCTGCCAGTTACTGTTCACTCTTTTTATAAAGCTCCAGCATTGCGTTTAAAAGCCTGAATCACTCAAAATATCTTCATACGAAGTTAGTGATTCGCAGTCTTCTTGTTAGAAGCTTGAACTGTCAAAATTGTTTTGTAAAATTTGATAATTTTCTGCTCTGTCAGACTATTAATATTCACAGAGCTACAAAATGTTAAGAGCGGTAAAAAAAGACTAAATTTCTTAGCACTTTGCGCCACTTATAATTTCCAAACTATGTCAATAGAAAGGCTGTAAATTCTACATGAAAACGGTAGAAATTCCAAAAATTTCGGCACTTCGCGCCGCTTTACACTTTTTGTATTTTTGATCGTCAGAAACCAATAAATTAGCTAGGCTACACTACTAAAGGTCGAAAAACTCAGTTTCACTATACTCATCGTTAATGGCATACAATGCAAAAAGTAGTCTTAAAAAATTTTTGCTTATGCCCCCCGAACCAAAATCCTGGCTACGCCTCTGTAAAGCATATTATACACTTGAAATGCGCATGTTTCGACCTAAAAATGCAAATATCTGTGAGCAAAAAATTAATGTCGTCTTCAATTTTGCCACTGTTTGAAACTGACTGCCGGAGCTGATAAAGGGCAGTTACTATTACCTTACAGCAAATGTATCTATTCGATTGCATTAGATATGAATTTTTTGCGTTTATTCCGAATTTTTTTCTCCTCAATCGCAGAAAATTTAAGCACTTTAGCGCATAAAGAATAAATCAGTGATCGTCACACGCGGGCGTAAGGGTTTAGAGGAGCATGAAACTCCCCCCCCCCCAATAAACCTAATACCCCCAAAGATTCAATTTTTAAATTTTTTTGTTTTTTCGCAATTTTTTAATGCGCCAATGGATAGTGATCGATAAGAAACGTTGAAAAATGGTGTTTTTTCGCCATACCCCCAACTCAGTTTTTGCCACACTAAAATCACTACTGTACCATATTATAGTAACCCAGAAATTTAAGTGTACAAAATGTGCAAAGATTTTTGGGAAGACAAAAACTGTAAAAAGCTGAAAAGTTCCCAAAAATTTTCGGCGCTACGCGCCGAAATGAGTATATAATTGTTTGTCCTATATATCTTTAAAATGGCAGAATTTGCATTTAGAATGGAAAAATGTCAACTTTTTCGGCGGTTTCGAGACAATTTTTAGTAATTTTCGGCGTCAGAAACCTAGAAATGAGCCAAAATAAACTACCAAAGATCGAAAACCCTGTTGTACCACACTGAAATCGCTACTGTTCTATATTATAGTACACAAAACTTTGCATGTACAAAATGTACAAAGACTTTTGGGAACCATCATTGTACATGAACAAACGGTCCTCGTACTAAAAAACACTGTTGGGTGCAGGCATTTTTATCAATGCAACATAATTAAAGTTTGTGCTCATATTGATTCGACTTAGGCTGCGCAATTTAAAAAATAAGTCAACGTCGCTCCCGCTTAAGTCGATGAACAGCTGCTTGAGGCAACGTTTTTTCAAGGTATTCTGCATACCGCTCAACCGAATGTTTTTCACCTATCTTTATAGTGCGAAAGGAATAGTAATATAATTACTTCATTAGATAAAGTTAATCTCGAGCACACATGGGCGTGGAGGGTTTGGGGGGGTTTGTACCCCTCCCCGAAGTTGAAACCCCCCAGATTACTGTACACCCCTAGAATTCTGCTTTTAGTAACATTTTTGGCAATCCCCTATCTCAACCCCCCCCCAAATTTCCTTGCTGCCCATGTATGGTTTCGAGTAGAACGCGAAATCAGGGGCGGATTTAGGGGGGGTGGGGCGGAGGCGGCCGCCCCCCCCCCCATTGGCCCAAAAAGTGCGCAAAATTAAGGATTTTGAGCGATTTTTAGCGATTTTCAGGTAAAAAGGGCTAATTTTTCCGCCCGAGTCAGGGTTCCGCCCCCCAATTAGGGGTACCGCCCCCCCCCTTAGGAAAATCCAAGATCCGCCACTGCGCGAAATCAACGAAGACTACTTATTTGCATTCGCCGTTGAAGAAATACAACCGAATTACGCAACGGTACTTACAAATAACTGCATTCATCATGTAGAAGTATAGATTTCCGGCATAAAACAATTATGCCTAGCTGTATAAATGCGACGATAATACCCGCAACAAGTACAAACATTCTGTAGGTACCTAATCTAGTGAAGAATTATTGATTTGTTTTTGATTCAGCGCTCCGCGTATGACGTCAACGAAAAGATACTGCGAGGCGCTCTAAATCAGCAGAAAGGGTTTTGCAGCAGCTTTCTCCAAAAATGCAAATGCGATGCTGCATGGAATAGCAACTGCGCTTTCTCTCACTCTTAATCAACTAGACATATTATTTGAAAGCTATTTTGTAATCAAATAAGCGAAGCTAGAGGGAACGACAAATTGATTCTTTTCTCAATAATTTGCCTTAGTAGTCAGCTATTTCGCATAAAAAATCTAGCTTTCTTGCTCTTACATGGTCCAGAAACAAAGTAAACATAGCATTAAGCGCAAAATAAATTTTCTGTAGCATGCGCAGTTAAATTTTGAAGATTGAAAAGATTACATAGAGATTGAGTTTGGAAAGCGCTAAAATCTTGTTTACTCGTATGGTTAGCTTATTTTGTGTTATATATGGAATATGTGTAAGATTTCGATGATTCTAGTGAAATTAAATACACTAAACTAAGCAACAAACTTTTTGTAAGCAACAAAGATTTTGAGGCTCGTACAAAGAATTTTTGGAACCATCTTTGTACACATAATTCAATCGCGTGTATTAAACAATCCAAAATCAATTTTTAATTTAATCTCGGAAATGTTCATACAGACTCACTCACGCATACATGCACATGGGGAGCGAGGGGGAATTACCCTCTTCCCTGACGCGTCACGCAGGAAGTTACTGTCCCGCTATGTTGAGCTCACGGAACATTTCTGAATCATTTTCGAGGACAACAGCATTGCAATCGCAGAATCATTCATGATTCGGTATACAAATTATTATAGCTTTTTGAGACAGACATTGCTTAACTTTACCTTGAAATTCATAAGAATTATTATTAATGGAAATTGAAAATTCCATCAATTTATTATTAACTAGATCTAGACAAAGTAATGCTTAATGCGCAGCAAGTGGATCGTAGATCATACGTTAGTAATACGTGAAAAACGTAAATATGTAACAATATATCTGCTTATTACAAAAACAGCGCACAGGGTGAATAACATATTCCATTCACTAAGAATTTTTCCTGAAAAAGTTAAGAATGATTACAATGGTTTTGCACACTAATACAACAGGAACAGGTCAATATTCAGGATGCGCCCAATAGGAAGGGAGTGAAATAACATGATTATATCTCGGGAACTTCGTGGAGACAAGTATAGTCTGTTTTAAACCTTGTGCATAAAAAACGTTCGGTAATCGAATGTGCTTATTACTGTAATCCATAGATGTGTCTGCTAAAAATGCGATGCGCTACTTGACACCTGATGCGCATATTAGAATAACACGGATTCAACGCATGTAACGAAGAGACGTAACATCTGAAGGGAACAGGTCTTCGCTCAGTGGGTATTACTATTGAGTGAGGAGTCAGCGCTGATAAATGCTGCCCGGTTTTAATGCGTGTGCGCGCAATAATATATACAACTGCACAATCCGCAAGACAGCTCAGTCCGAGCTAGTGGCCATACCTGGGCAATGGCCAGAGCTTCGCCCCATTGCGGCATCCAATTTTACGGTTACTTGGTCACTTTTCAAAAAGGTTGCCCCATTTTTGTATTCTCGGATACTGCTCCGTATCCAGGATTTTGTTTTGGAGGGGCCAAAAATTTTTGAAGTCAGATATCTCGAGAACATGGGCAAAAATAAAGGTATTTTACCGTATCTTGGCGAGCTCTACACAATGATTGAGGAAAACTTTTTTGAAAATTTTAAAAATTTTCACTTTATTTCATTCCCCTACGAAGCAAATCTCTATCGTTTAAACTATCTGTGCAACTGATTTCTCATCATTCAATCGACAAACAATTTCTTAACTTTTCTTTTTATTTAATGTTTGTGTTTTGCTAAGAAAATTAACGTGCAAAGCGCTAAAAAAATTTGACATTTTCTTCATGTCTAACTCAAATTTGAGCTCTTATGAGCATGTCATACCTCAAATTTGAGCAGTTTCGATAAGACTAAGAGACAGGAACTATAGATAAACAATAAATCCGGTGCAAAGCGCTAAACAATTTCATGTTCTTCATATCATACCTTACAGTTGATCGGTTTTGAGCAGTTTAGAAGACAAAGACCACACCTGAACAATAAATCCTGGGCGAAGCGCCGGAAAAATTGACATGCTCTCAATGTCTAACTCAAATTTGAGTGATTCTGAGCGGTTTAAAAGATCATAACTATATACACCATAAACAATAAATTCGGCGCGAAGTGCCGGAAGAATTTGCGTTTTGTTTCTCAAAATTACCCCTAAAAACTGTTTTGGCGATGTTTTAGACGCAGTTCAGGAATTAATCATTTTTTCTTTTCGGAAAACTCCTGTGATATTTTAAAAAAATTTCATTTCGGTGAGGGGCGGTCCGCCCTAGGTACGAGCCTGATGAGATATCTTAAAAAATTAGTGGATATGCAATAATAAAAGCATTTTCAGCACTTGATTGAAAGAAATTTGCATTGTGAAACAATAATTGCAAACAAATCAGAATTTAAAGCCAAGTTTCCTAGTCGGACATAAATATCGATAATTAAATTAACTTCAATGCTGATTTCTCAACATGTGAGTCGTAAGGCGGAAACTGGACTCCGATATATTCGTCAGTTTTTGTCGTGTTTATTAAAATCGAACGGAGCTCAGGTTCTGGCTCCGGCTCGACCTGCTGTTACTGGACCCACGACCTCGAGCGAATGGAGGAACGAAAAGTGGCTGGAGCACGGTTTCTTAGTACCACTCTAATGAAAGTTGCCCCGTGCTAATAAAAATTCTAGCCGTTAGCACGATGTGCTAACGGATACAAGGACCTTTTTGGGCAAAAGTGTAGTAATTTTACGCTTTTTAACGTATTTTTCAGCAAAGATCCCAAAAGATTTTCGGCGCTTCACGCCGAGTATCATATTTACTGTTTATTTAGCCCTGAGCGCACGATTTAAACACTCCACAGTCAACCTTCTTGTTATCTAAAAGGTCATGCATTTCTTTCGTCTATTGCTTAAAGCTCTCCAGCACGAAATATTTATGTTCTGACAACTTCGCACTGTTTTCTGCTCTTCAAAAACCAAATTAGCTTCTTTATGTTTATATACTTATCGTTCAAATCATAAGTGTAGTAGCGTCTGTTGTCAGATTAAATTAGTATACGGCAACCGCATCATCATTTCTGATATGGTAAAAAGGTGTCCGCTTTCTGCGTCCACTGAGCATTAAGAAGTCAATAATCATGACTTAACATTAATTTCTGATTGATTCAATTCTAATTGTACTGACAATAACAAAAACAAAGCATTGATCTGCAGAATATCACGGCATTGTCAAATAGCTATATTAAAAAACAAAATAACGCGCAACTTGACACCATACGTATTACACAGGTAAAAAAGAGCGTGCTAATGTAAGTCAGTCCTTGCTAATGGAACAAATATTCGTTAACACCAGTGCTAATGGGGGTTGTGTTAAAAAATTTGGGCCGGAGGTGTTCTTATGTTAATTAATACATATAACCTACTTCATGAAATCTTATACATGAATGAATGACATTTCTTGAATTAATGCAAACAGATTATATAACTAGTTTAAACTGAGGCAACAAACGTCTCGCTAATTTTAATTTGATTTTAATTAATTTCAACTCGTAAGTGTTACTAAGCAAAATTATGCATATAATTATGCAGTAGACGGGAGATTTGATGACGTGCAGTATATCGTGCTTAGTGCTTCAAAGCTGAGTTACTCAAGTATAAATCAGCTTTAAACAAAATGAAGAGTGCTCTCGAAAATAAGCGCAGATTTATTATGAGCGGATCAGAATCGTTATTCTCCCGATAGCCCAATTATAATGTTCAAAATTTTTGGCATTTAAGGTCGGACTATTACATAATGGAGATCCTAAGTATTTGAACTTTAAACGCTTTCAGAATACTCGAACTCTGAGACCATTATTTAAATTGCGACGAAAAAATTTGAATTTTGACTTAATAAACTTCTCAGACTGAGAAAGTCGCTGGTTTGGTTTGAGCGTAACTTTTGACACTGCTGAAAATATTTCTCGCTTTTTTCGAAAAAGTTAGGTTCTACTTCACCCCATCTGTTCTAGAAATATAGATCTATTCAAAAATGACGATTTACACACAGTGGAGGATCCAGGATTTGCCTAAGGGGGGCGGTACCCCTAAGGGTGAGGCGGAACCCTGACTTGGGCGGAAAAATTAGCCGTTTTAACCCGAAAATCGCTAAAAATCGCTCAAAAATCCTTAATTTTGCGCATTATTCTGAGCCAATAAGGGGGCGGCCGCCACCCCTGCCCTCCCCCTAAATACGCCCCTGTTTACATACAGACATCGCATTGGCCAGGATCTTATTTCAGGGAGAGAGTCGCTAAAATCTTGAAAATGTATGTATACAACGTCTAAAAGCAAGCTAAAGCGCTAAATCGAAATTTTCTGACGTGTTTTGCGTCATTGAATCATATCTGTAGCTTGTAGTGATAAAATAAATAAAAATTGAGTGATTTCAAAACAATTTTAGCGTTTTGACGGTTTTAAGCTCAATTTTACAGCCTTTTTGATGACAAAAAACAGCAACGTCATAGTTTTCCAAGGTCGGAAGTTCCAAAGGGGTTAAATCCTAAAATTTGGGACCACTTAATTTATAGTTCTAGCCTTTTTTGCAGGTCAAATATGAAAAATGACTAAAACATCCTACATAACATGTTTTAATGAAAAAACTGCATTTTTAACTACTTTTTGTCCCATTATAACTACATAGTTCCGTCACTCTTGTGAGCAAAAAATAAATTCATAGGAAACTTGGACTTTTAACATCATTTTGACTTCGTTCTAGGGAATTTAATGGGTAAACAAAACAGAAATAAAAATTTTCAACATCTTCGCTGCTTTAGTACCCAAAAATCATTGCAGAAAACCTTTGATAGATTAAAAATCGTCTGACAGTGATTCATGTCTCGGACCCTGAGGTGGGGGGTAGTAACCCCCTCACCCCTATGGGAATGTGTGAGCAACAAGCTTATTGACATCTTTTATAATTTTATCGCTTTAAGCTCAATTCTGAATCTCTCTGAAGATAAGCATTACAGAAATTGAATCTGGCGCAAAGCGCAAGAAAATTTATACTTTTTGTTATCTCTTTTAAACTCAGTTTTATAAATTACTGAATATTAGCAATGCCGTTATTACACCTAGCATAAGAACCGGAAATTTTCGGAACTATTATTCATTTACACTAAATCATGCGCTTTTCTGAATCAGAGGGATAGGATTTTCCTAAAAGAGTGTAACCCCAACATTTTCAACAACAGCCAAAAATAGGTCCAAAATTGTGCCCTTCACATATGAAACAGCGTCTTTTCGGTGTTTTACATTGTCTATTTCTATTAAAAACCACTTTTGATGTAACTTTTATCCAAAAATTTGGAAATTTTCGACGATTTTGCACGAAAAAATCATCAAATTTCTTTGATTTTAACAAAAATCCGGCGGAAATTTCCGAGTTAACGGAATGACGTTTAGAAGCTTAATATGCTGCTCGATTTCCTAAATTTGCAGCATTTGATGCAGAACGTCGAAAGTTTTAGAAAGTTATGTCTGAAAATAGAATAAATCTATGCTGAAATAGCTGTTTCTGCTTTTGAAATTGTTGTGCAGCAAAAAACGGCTTTCAGGTCGCCATGAAAGTAAATAAATGCCATTTTACAGGTGTTATCCGGCGCGACGCGCCGAAATAATTGAGAAATGATAATCACTGAAGGACAAAAATCATTGCAAACTTTATATCCATTTTTCATCTCGCCAACTATTTTGGGAAATCGGGGCGGCAACCACTCGCTCGTCTCAAATCCGCCCCTGTTCTAAATATAAGCAATGACGTAATTATTACTGCCGTGAAGTGTCGGAAATTTTCGACATTTTCATCATTTTAGGCCCAATTTTGCAATTTTCCGATATAAGCAATATAAATTATATCTGGCGCTAATCGCCGTAAATTTTCGATATTTTTATCCATTTAGATCGTCTTTGCAGTTTTCAATGATGCATGAACAGTGGGGAATTATTAATAACTGACATGAAGTTCCAGAAGATTTGAACGTTTCCAAGCTTTTAAGCTTGATTTCGCATCATTCTGCGCAGTGGCGAATCCATGAGTTTCCTAAGGGTGGGGCGGAACCCTGACTTGAGCGGAAAAATTAGCCGTTTTAACCCAAAAATCGCTAAAAAAATCTCTCAAAAATCCTTAATTTTGGGCACTATTTTGGGCCAATGGGGAGGGCGATCCGCCCTGATTCTGCAGCTTCTTAAAAATGCGGAAAATTGATCTAGCAAAAAGTGTAATCTGGAAAAACTGTAAATATAAATAGTGATTTTGCTTGAATTAGTGGCGCAAAAGCCGCCAAAAATTCCAACATTTTCACGCTGGTGAACATCAAAAGCCAATTTATTTTCAAAGATAAAAATTCTTGAAAAAATTTTGGATGAGGATTCCTCCTATACCCTCCTCTTAGATACAAACTCGCAAACAAGAAGTCCCTCGTATCTGCAGATAATTCTACTCGAGTGCTTCGTGTACCACGTATAAATTAAACGAAACTTAACCAAAAAATTCCAACCCTAAAAAATTTTCGACCGTCAAATTTGAATCCGATAATAACAGCAGTTTACAAGCAGGTTCAAAGGTCACATTTTTTATTTGCATAATATAAAAGCCGACGAACTAATAACAAAACCATAGAAATGTCAGAAAAAACTGTCATAGATTAAGGATATCAATACCAATCATGTTTAGGCCTACTGCTTGCAATACAAATCATTGCAACTAAAGGAATGAAATTTCGTAGCTAGAAAGTCCTTTGTATTGACTACCTTTTTCTTAAAAAGACTGGTTTTTTGAAAAAAGGTTGCCTGGTTTAGTTCTTGTAGGTTGCCTAGTTCTTGGAAAAAGGTTATCCGGTATATGAAAAGTTGCCTCAATCTTCAAAAAGATTCCTATATTCCTAGAAAAGGGCATGCTGGTTCTAAGAAAAACTTTTCTGCTTTCTAAACATTGCCTGGTTCTTAAAAAAGGTTGTCTCGGTTCGTAAAAAAAGGTTGACTGGTCCCTAAAAAAGGTTGCCTGGTTCCCAAAAAAGGTTGCTTGCTTCGTGAGCAAGGTTGCCTGGCTTGCGAAAAAGGTGCCTGGTACATACATTAAAAAGGTTACTTGGTTCCTGAAAAGGGTTGTCTGCTTCCATAAAAATGTCGGTTGGTCCACAAAAAAGGTTGGCTGCTCCCGTAAAAAGGTTGGTCGGTTGCCATAAAAGGTTGACTGTTTTCTAAGAAATAGTTGGTTGGTTCCCAAAAAAAGTTACCTGATCCCTTTAAAAAGTTGGTCGGTTCCCAAAAAAGGTTTACTGCTCCCTTGAAAAGGTTGGTAAGTTCCCAAAACAGGTTGCCTGTTACCTTAAAAGGTTGTTTGGTTCCCAAAAGGGTTGTCTGCTCCCTTAAAAAGGTTGGTCGGTTCCCTAAAAACGTTAGCTGCTTCCATGAAAAGGTTGGTCGGTTACCAAACAAGGATGCCTGCTTCTCAAAAAGGGTTATATGGAATTGTCGAGCACTTGGAAAAAGGTTACCTAGTAGTTGGTACATAGGCACTTCCAATTTCATATCGGACTGGCAGGCTTCCACGTTTATGGTTAAAAGCACTGGTTACACCCATTTTTAAAAGAGAGACCCTCACTTAGTCTAAAATTATAGACCTATATCTTTCTGATGTGTTTTATGTAAAGTTATGGAGTCTATAATTAATAATGCCATCGTGGGCTATTTTGACAGAACTGGTGGTCTGATGAGTCAACAACAATTAGGGTCTTTGAAGAACAAGTCTTGTCATCTCTAGCTGCTTAAGTGTAACAACAAGTGGACTAAAAGTTTGATGGACATTACTTATATTGGTTTCTGTGAGGCCTTTGATTCCGTTGTCCACCCAAAACTTTTGTTAAAACTTTAATACCGTGGGAGTTTCGGGTACTCTGTTAAGCTGGATTACATCATTTTTAGCAGGAAGGTCAGAAAAGGTAGAGATGAATAGTAGTTTCTCAGAAACCACAACCAGTAGTTGGTGGTGTCCTCAAGGCAGTGTGTTAGGGCCAGTGATCGGACCGAGGCCTCGACCTCGGCCTCGGCCTGCGGCAAGCCTCGGCGTTTTTGGAGCCTCGGCCTCGGGCGCCGAGCGGCTGAAAAGTGCCAGGCGCCGGATTAAAATCAAATTTGAATAAGTTTAATATATCCGTTAAACAGGGATTTTTTGCGCCACCCCATTTGCGCAGCCGCTAATGGCCAGGATAGAGCGTTTGCCTTGTGAGCTTCTCATTAGCGCACCAAAAACTGCTTCAAATGCTTGGCGATAGGCAAAAATAAGGGCATTTTTGAACTTCTGATGCGCTCCATGTACTGCTGACTGACAATAAATTCTGGCAACGAAATTTTAAAAATTCTTACTACTGGTTCCAACACAACACAAGAAATCTAATGGTAAAAATATCAATTTGATACCTGATTTCTCATTGCCTTACTCTATACTAGACTGAACGATTTCTTCAAGCTGTCTTTGCAGTTTGCACTCAATTTTCAGTGTATTGCAAAATGCAACCACTATACAGAAACCAATAATTAGATGCACAAGCGCCCAGAAATTTTGGCATCTTCTCAATGTGTATCTCAAGGCTGGGCTATGTTCAAAGATAAATTTAAAATGAAATACAATTAATTTGGCACCATGCACCACAAGAACAAAGGTTCATTACTGCAAAGATGCTAAAGCAGGGATTCGCTTATGATGGAGCAGGAAAGCGGTGGTTGGCAAACACAATTAATTCATTCTTAAAATTCGGCGCCAATCGCCGAAAAATTAAAATTTTTAAATCAAAATACAATATAAAATGTTTAAATTTCTAATTTTTTGCCCAAAACGCCTTTGCGCATGGCGCTAATGAACGAAATGTCCCATTAGCGCAGGGCGGGTTTCCTTTGCGTCGCGCTAAAAAAACAGTGCCGTTAAATGTTAAGTATTTAGAATGCGTCTGCAGTACACAGGCTGTTTCTTACCTATTGTCTTTTCTTATGGTTTTAGGCGCGTACCCAGTTACACCAAGTTACATACAGCAAAGTGCCAATTGATATTCATATGATGACTAACTTTTATTTCTCATGCTCGCTACATGGATCGGAAAGTACAGTGCAGAGAAAATAATCGTAATATTAAACACTTTATCTAACTAAAATAAATGTTTATATGTTTATTGTTGTTAGCCAGAATTCTGATTTTAATCTGATGAAGCAGATAATTCATCATCAAAATCCAGATCATCTGAATCAGAGTTAGCCTCATCCATTTCGCCATGTTGTGCTATCGCATCATCGTCGTCGTCATCGTTTATCAGGTTCTTTAAAGTCACACTATTATAACCAACTGCTTTGAGATTATGCTTTACAAAAAGGAGTTTTTGAACATTTGTCTGTCATTCATTCACCACAGCTTTTCTATTCTTCCACCGCATTTTCATGAATTATTTTTTATTTTAGAGGTTTTGTGTATCAGTATCACTGATTAAGTATCCTACCGACCTTACTGCATAGCATATAGTTCCTATTTTAACCCTAACGTAGAGCTCAGGCTCGTATACAGGGGGACTGGGGAAAGTGCCCCTTTCGAAATAAAATGTGAGGACAATCGCGAAAGACTTTTCGCGCTTGGCGTTGAATTTCACAATGATAATTTGTACAACCAAAAGCGTCTTTTTGCTACATGGATCGGAAAGTACAGTTGCTACATGCAGAGGCGGATTTAAGGGGGGCGGGGGGCGGCCGCTACCCCATTGGCCAAAATGTTTGGCGAGATAAAGAATGGATATGCAATTTGCAATGATTTTTGGTCGTCAGTGACCATAATTTCTCAAATTTTTCCGGCGCTGCGCGCCGGATGATACCTATTGATGACATTTATTTACTTTCTTGGCGACCTGGGCCCGGTTTCACCATAAGTTTACGACTCCCAAGAGTCATACGACTTCCGTTTTACGGGAATATCGGGTTTCATCTTTTTATGAGTTATGAATTACGACTACGAGTTATGAGTAACGAGCAAGGGCTTAAGAGTTCGTATTACGAGGGTTTCACCAGGATTTCCGTAGGACTCATAAAAACTCATTTTTTACGAGTACTTTTTGGACCTTTTTACGAGTACTCGTAATAAAATGTATATCTTTTATTTTGTGTATGACATTCTTTGTTAGTCATTGTCTCTGTTTTAAACAGCATAATTATGTAATTAATTGCAGATTTTATGCCGCTCGATAGAAAAACATGGAAAGTGTTAAGAAATGTTTGGGATTTAGTCAACAAGAATTAATAAGCTTCTCAGAAAATTTATAACTTTAAATAAAAACGAAAATAATAATATTAGTAATAATAATAATGACGATAATAACAATAATAATAATAATAATATATAATAATCATAATAATAATACTAATAATAAGAATATTACTAATACTAATAATAATATTATTATTATAATACTAATAATAATAATAATAATAATTATTATTATTATTATTATTATTATTATTACTATTATAATTTATAAACGAAATCAATTAAATCAGATTCAGAGACGTTACGAAGCTAAAAGTATATCACAGCGTATTATTTCAATTTTCAAATTTAAAAAATCATTCTTAGTTGTCATTAATACGTACATAAAATATGCAGTCGGCTCTTTTCCGAAGGAAGTGTGATGAAATTCTAATTTTCAGAAATCTAATCAAAAATGTCCGATTTCCGCAATTCATGCAAAATGTCTAAGTGATTGTAATATTTTTCATAAAAAAAGCTGCGAACATTACTAACAAGGGCTAAAGAAATAAAATTTCGAATTGCTACTCAAGAATGCAGCTTAAGAATCGAATTTTATGGGATTTCTCTAAATTATTTTTTGAAAAATATATTATTTTTTTAATGCTAATCTTCTTACCCTTTACATGTGCTGCCAGTATATGTATTATTTAGGGTGTGTGCACGAGAAGTGAAACAAATTGAGAAAAAACAAACCAGAAAACTATTAAACGCACTGGTCTGCCACTTCTTTACGAGTCCTACGGACCTCTTTTTGATCCGTGATAATATTACAAAATTTACGAATCTGTTCACTCGTAACATTCGATCGTAATATCTGGTGAAACCGCACAGCCGTTATTCGTGAAAAAACACTCGTAAAAAGTACTCGTAGAACTCGTAACTCGTAGCCCGTGGCTCGTAAATCTCAGTTTTCGGTGAAACGGAAATTTGTAGCACTCGTAGCCCGTACTCAATGAACCGTCACCCGTAACTCCTAACTCGTAGCTTTGTGGTGAAACCGGGCCCTGGAAGCCCTTTTCTGTTCATGTAGGTTTCAAAACAATTTTAACAGCAGAAACAGCTATTTTTGCATAGTTTTCTTCTATTTTCAATGAAAAAATTTCAATGTTTTGCATCAAATGCTATAAATACAGGAAATCAAGCAGTAAATCATGCTTCTAGACGTGTATCCGCCATAATTTTGCAGATTTCTCGGCGCTTCGCGCCAGATTTTTGTTAAAGTCTTAGAAATTTAATGATTTTTTTGCACAGAATTGTCGAAAATTCTAAAATTTTAAGAAAAATATGACTTCAAAAGTGATTTTTGTAAAAGTATACAATCTAAAACGCCGAAAAATGCTATTTCGCGCGTTGAGGGTAAACTTTTGGACCTGTTTCTGACTTTTTTGGAAAAGTTTGTATACCGCCCCCTTCCGCTACTGGATGGATCAGAAATTACAGTGATTCTAGCATTCGTCTGCTACCATAAAACGTTCAAAAACTCTTTTTTGTAAAGGACAATCTCAAAGCAGTTGGTTATAATAGTGTGACTTTAAAGAATCTGATAAAGGCTGACGACGACGATAACGCGATAGCACAACAAGGCAAAATAGATGAGGCTAACTTTGATTTAGATGATCTAGATTTCGATGCTTCATCAGATTGAAATAAAAATTCTGGCCAACACCAATAGACATTTGTTTTAGTTCGATAAAGTGTTAAATATTACGATTATTCTATAGCTCATGTACATACAAAATATTCCAAGAGTACTATTTATGGATATACGTATATAAGCTTGACCCTCGGCATTACTCCTCGGCCTCGGCCGAGGCAAGGATTTTAAGACGCCTCGGCCTCGGCCGAGGCCGAGGTCCGAAAAGTACCCTCAGTCCGATCACTGGTTAGGGCCTACATTGTTTCTAGTGTTTATAAATGATTTAGTAGATTGTATTAAACATTGATATTATCTTGTTTGCTGATGATGCCAAAATTTTAAAATTTTTAATGTTTCATGTAATGCTGATCTTTTACAATCGGATCTGGATTCCTAACACGCATGGACCGAAAAATGACATTTGCAAATAAGTTATGGTAAGTGTGCAACGTCGTGTTTGGGGTATGGAAATCCTAGAAGCAACTACAAACTGAGTTACTGAGTTTTCAAGATTTAAATGTTTCTGAAATTGAAATAACTGAACTGAAATAATTTATTACTGAAAATGCGACAATTATGAAGGATGTAAAAGAGTAATTAAACGTAGGGTCAAAAGAATAAAAGCGTACAGCAAAAGGCAATGAATGAGTCATAAGAATGACGATTTTAAGCCCGCCCTCTAATAAATTTAGATAATTCGACGACAATTAATCTAGATTTGAATATATTTAAGTTAGGGAAGACTACAAAATCAGGTAGGTGATTCCAAACAGAGATATACATATAGAAAAAGTCGAATTTTTGTGAATTAGAACGGACAAGAGGAACAACGAGCTTGAAACGATTTGTCCAGCTGACTAGTATTTTTATTAAGCACCAAAAAATCTATCATGAGAAGACAAGATTTTTGACTAATAATTTGATACATCATACATAAGCAAATATGCAGGCGACGTAATTCTAATTGACACAAGTTAAGTTCATTAAGACGTTTGTCATATGAAAGAGAACTATGATATCCAATTATATATTTAGTAAATTTACGTTAAAGAGCCTCCAGCCTCTTGATATCAATAATATAAGAGGGGTTCTATTTGAAGGATTTATTTGAAGGATCATCTGAAAGTTCTATTTGAAGGATCTATTAAGGATTTGGGAGTGTACATTAGTGATGACCTATCTTCTAGCATTCATTGTGTAAACACTGCGTCTAAAGCTTCTCGAGTTGCATCACTGATCCAGAAAAGCTTTTTCTCAAAGAATATTGAATTAATGGTAAAAGCTTTTAAAGTCTATGTAAGACCCATTTTGGAGTACAGCTGAGTAGTTTGGAACCTTATTTGATTAAAGACATTAACTGTATTGATATACCATCAACGGTTAGAATTTAGAATACTTTGCCTTAAAGCATTGTTGACTATAGATCTTTAAAACGGTTTAGGGTGTGATTTCTAAATCTTGTTTAGATGAGTTCCTAAAGGGGCATACGTCAGCACGATCCGCCTGGTCTCAGCCATAACTAGCTATGCGTAAGCTTTCTTCTGTTCTTTCGACATCATCTTTCGTTAAATCCATCTTTCATGTAATTTTTTATTGCATTTTCTACGGTAGTAATTGGCTAATAAATATTATTATTATTATTATTATTATTATTATTATTATTATTATTATTATTATTATTATTATTATTATTATTACTATCATTAAGTAAAATTTAAAGAATTTCTGTAAAAATTTATGCAAAAAATAGAAGATTCTTCTTTAATCTTGGTTCATACGCAATATAACTTCAGCGACCTAGAAAATGACATAAAAACGTGTTCTTAGTGAAAAATTTGTAAAAATTCCAAAAAGAATTTTTTTCAATTTTTTTACCTTTCTATCGCCTCACAACTCACAAGAAGCACAAATTTAAAAAAGGAACTACGATCATAAAATTAAAGATGACTTAAATATATTAAAAGACAAAATATTCAACATATGGAAGTAACTTAAAAATATGGTACTTTCAGAATACTAAGCAATAAACTTCAGAAAAGCGAATTTTTCACTCAGTTCTTAGAAGATGTTGAAAGAAAATGCGGAAAAAAAATTTCATCCATGTATGATCAATATTACAAAAGCTATGGGATTCGTTAATTAGCCTCTTCTCGACCTAAGAAAGCATCTTCTCAACCTAAGCAAGCATCTTCTTAACCTATGTATCTGAAGATTCAAACAGCTGAATGCAGAATCACATGCAGATACCCAATTTACATCGATCTTAGCATCTATACATCACCTAAGCATCTATACATCGACCTGAGCAGCTATACATTGATCCAAGCATCTAAACATCAACCTAAGCATCTCTACATCGACCTGAGCAGGAGCGACCTCGACCTAAGCAGCTTGAAACACCTTTTCAGAAGCCTAAGCCTATGTGTAATAGAAGCAAAAACTTAGATTTTTGTAAATCTTGTAAAGTAGAACGAAAAAAACATGCAGAAAAATATGGAAATTTTTTAAGTTTTTTTAAAATTTCAAACAGTTTTTGCACCTTTTTTCTTTCCTTCATTGCTATCACAGGTAGGCAGCACCGAAATTCTGAAGGGGTGAAAAAATTTTCAAAGGTCAAAAAATGGTCTTAAAAGTGGTTGTATGGCAAAAAAACACCATTTTTCGATGTTTCTCATTGAGCACTATCCAATGGCATCAAAAAATTGCTAAAAAGCAAACAAAATTTTCAAAATTTGAATTTCCGAGGGGGGAGTTATTTTGATTTCTGGGGGGTATTTCAACTTCTGGGGGTGCATACCCCCAAAACCCCCACGCCCATGTGTGATTGCTATGCTTCATCCCATAATTTCAGCCCATATTATTTATTTCTGACAAATGTGTAAGTCCTAGGATTGAGTCATTTAATTGTCTCACCCAACGCTCACATAGAGAGCTGCCTGCAGCTTTGCAAGTATGGCTCAGATTTTCACCAAATTTTTTTTCGTGCTTCAATTTATCCTGTTCTACCATTTTTGCAAAAAAATTTTGGCATTCCATACTCGTTTTTCTCCTTTTCTTAAAGTACCATATTCTTAAGTTTAGCCCAACATATGCACTCCATTTTTCAAATTTTTTATACTCCTCTTAGAAGTGAATTAAGATCTGAAATGTGAAAAAAAGGATATGGTTCACCAAATCAAATAATGCCACAATCTGTGATCTGTATGTCCTTTTGTTCAGTCACTCTTTTATCATGGATTTGTGTTTTACCAAATTTTGTGTATTTTCTAAAAAATAATTTTTTTCACTTCTTACCCAAGTTATTAAGGAGCGTGGCGACTAATCGAGCTGAAGAGCCGCAATGCGTTACTTTTAATTAATTTGATCAATATTCCAACTCTACATACCTACAGATTTCGACCATGGGTAATAAAAAGGCGCATCGAAGATCACAGATACCAGTCTATGTTCTAAATCACCATCTCGAAGGTCCAACTTTGATGTACTTGATGATACAAATGATAATTCTTGTGACTGTGTCATTTGCTACAAGTTAGTTTCTGATGATGACACTGCCTTATTATGCGATTTTTGCGACCATTGGGGTCATACTTCTTGTTTGAAAGTTGATGATCATGACTATGAAACTTATTCAAAGCCCGATTTCACTTTCTATTGTTCCCACTGTAAACCAATTGTGAAAAAAATTTGCATATTGAACGTCGCTTAGATGATTTTGCTACTAAGCTTGCTGATTTAGAAAAGAAAGTTGATTGTCTTGAACATTCTCAGAAATTCTCCTACCAATTATGATAAAAACAAACTATCTGCTCTGATTAATTATGCTATCAAAAGAGATTCTAAGAAATGTAATGCTGTTCTGTTTAACTTGCCTTTATCAAACAGTGTTGAGGACATTGATCAGGTCAAACGGCTAATTGATTCTCATTCTGATGGTCACGATCTAGTATCATCTGATGTTACATGCGTCTTTTGTGATGGTCCCATTCACAAAAACCGCGTCCAGTTTGTCAAAGTTTGCCTAACGTTGGTTCAGGCAAGGCATCGCTTCGTTCCCTTGATCAATAAGACAGTCCGCGTTGAATTTAAAGACCCACTTTCACGTTTGCGCTGCCGTCCTGATTTATCATTCCTTCAAAGAAAACATAACGTAAACTGGTTTCCGAGCTCAACAATTGTATATCTCAAGGTGAAGAAGGTCTTTTTATCGATTTTCACGCCAATTGTGTTAAATGCAAACCAAACCATAATATTAATAACCAACTCTTCACTAGGTAGTCGCGCCCCTTTCTTGTACTTTGCATTTAAAAGTTCTGTATTTCAATTCAAGAAGTTTGTTAAATAAGCCAGGTGATTTAAAACTGTTACTAAATAGCAAACAGTTTGAAATAATACTTTGTTGTGAATCTTGGCTTTATCCTGAAATTCCGGATAGTATCCTTTGCAGTTCAAATAATTACCAAATTATTTGATGTGATTGGTTAAATAAACGTGGGGGTGGACTTATAGTTTTTGCTAATAATAATCTACATATTAAACACATCAAAATTCCTATCAATTTTCCTGCCTGTTAAATTTTAATTTTTGATTCATGCAATACTGATTTCAAAACTAGATTTATTCTAGCTGATCGTCCTCCTACCTATGATACTATGTATGCTGAAAGTCTTTGTAATTCTATTGAATGGGCTTCTAATGTACCTTATCCTTAATTGATTGTTGGTGATTTTAATCTTCCTAAAATTAATTGGGTCTCCAACACCTTTCCTTCTGATCCCATCAATACTTTATTTTATGATACCTTCTGTACAACTGGTTTGGAGCAACTAATCTGTAGTCCAACTCACCATAATAATATATTAGATTTGTTTTTTCCACTTAATCAAGCCATTAATGTGAAGATTTCACCTCTTTTTTCTGATAGTGATCATAATTCTATTGCTTTCGAAATTCAAGGGTACAAAGAGACAAATCACATGCCCTCTTGTTTAAATTTTCGAAAAGCCAATTACAAGTTAATTTCTATACGATTAGCCACTGTTTCTTGGCCCAATTTATTTAATCAGTGTACTTCGGCAGATGATATGTATAGTTTTTGTTTCAGTCCTTCAAACTATTAGTTCTGATCTAATACCTAAAAAGCACATAGAAATTTGAAGAAAGTTCTTCCTGAGCACATCCATAAGTTATATTTAAAAAACTCAAATTATGGAAAAATTACAAAAAGTGCAAAACTCGAACAAATCGAACTATCTATTCTAGTTTCTGCAAATCTAGAAAAGAGAAACCAAAAATTTTTACGCTAAAGAAGAACTAGAAGTTTTAAAATCAGGCGATATCTGTAACTTTTACAATTTTGTTAATTCTCGTTTAAAAATCAGGAAAAGTTCATTTCCTCTGACTTTATCTGATGGTATTGAAATAGATGACGATCATGTAAAAGCTTAATCAAGTCATATTTTGCCTCTGTTTTCACTATCGATGATCAAAATCTTCCTGTTTTTCAGGCTTGTACTTTTTCTTCGTTAGCAGAAATCAATTTCAATGTAGACACCGTGTTTACAAAGCTATTCGCGAATCTAAACCAAGTACTGCATGTGGCCCTGATGGCCTATGCTCCTTTTTTATTAAAAAAAATTAGGTTATTTGCTTTCTTCTCCTCTTGCTTCTATCTTTGAAACTTCTTTTCGATCAGGTTCAATTCCAAAATTGTGATATCAAGCAAACGTAATTACATTTTTCAAAAATAAAGGTGATTCTGCTTGTGTAGAAAATTATCGTGCGATTTTATTGTGTTGCTCTCCTTGTAAAATTATGGAAAAAATTGTTAATAAAAAGATTCTGGATTACTTAAATATAAATAATTTACTTTCTCCTCTTCAATTTGGATTTTAAAAGGTCGATCATGTGAAATGCAATTGCTAAAGTGTAAAAACGAATGGGCAAAATTTATTGATAGAAAATCTACTGTCGATGTAATTTTTATCGACTTTAAAAAAGCTTTTGACTCTTTATCGCACACTAAATCACTTCATAAACTTTCTGCATATGGTCTAAATGGTTTTCTTTTCAACTGGCTTAAATCTTTTTTATCCTCTCGATCTCACTGCGTTGTTGTTAAAAGTTCTTTTTCAGATAGATTTAATGTAACTAGCGGCGTCCCACAAGGGAGCTTGATAGGGCCAACCCCTTTCCTGATTTACGTAAATGATTTATGTGATAATATGAGTAGTCGTATTCGGTTATTTGCTGACGATGTTAAAATGTATAATTAGTCCTCTTCTAAAACTATACTTCAAAACGACTTTAATAATTTTTAAACATGGTCGCGTGAATGGCAGCTTCAGATATCTATTGATAAATGCTCAGTTTTGTACATGGGTTATAAAAATCCTAAACATCAATATTTGATTGGAAATCAACTTTTACCTTCTGATTCTGACTGTGTCCGTGATTTAGTTGTTCTAATGTCTCAAAATTTGAAATTACAGCAGCACTATCATGAAGTGATTAAAAAGCTTCTCAGCGATCCAGTCTAATACTGATGTTATTATTCTCTCGTGATCCTAAAATTTTGTCTCGTGCTTTTGTTGTACATGTTCGTTCGCTTTTAGAGTACTGCTGTACCGTTTGGAGTCCTTATCGTATTCGAGTTATTGATCGTATCGAGCGAGTTCAGCGCAAGTTTACCCGTTGTATTTTTGGTTTTAACAGTGGTTTGTCATATAATGATCGTTTAAAAAGTCTGTCGTTAGAACGTTTCGAAATACGCCGTATTCGTTTTGCTTCATCTTTTTATTATCAGATTATTAATGGAAAATCACACATTCTCTGTGACGAGTTTTCCGCTTTTAATCGCAACTATACTCGCTCTGTCAATAACCTTAAACTGACTGTTCCAGTAGCTCGTTCTGATATTCTCAAGTATGATTTGTCATAGATATAAGAATCTGTGGAATTCACTTCAAGTTGATGTGGTAAATTCACCTAGCTTAGAAATTTTTAAACGCAAACTCAATGCTGTTGATTTTTCTGTTCATCTGAAGGGGCACGCGTAAGTTTTCACTTTCGTGATTGCGTGTGCCGTTGCTGATGTTTTAGTCTTATGTCGTTTCATCATATCTTTGTATCGTATGCTGTGTCTTTATCTTTACCATGTCTTGTACGTTGCAATAAATCTTTGTTGTTAATTATTTTTTTCACCTCAAACTGGCTAAAAAATTCCGACCAATGGTTAAGCATAGGCGCCAAAAACCTCAATCGCTAAAAATGCCTTTTTGAGGCCTCCAGCGACCCCAAAAAACCGCAGAATGGCGAAAGGCCCTCAACTACGCAACCCTGGTCAAAACAGACCGCTGCTTGCTGAATCACATACTACCGTATTATCAAAGGATACTAACTGCAGTCGTGTAACGGACCTACCTTTCAATTAAATAACAAATTTTTAAAAATTCTTAGCTTTAACAACGTTTCGCTGCCGCACTTCTTAAAGCACCAGCCACCCCAGGAGTGCGATCTGTTTTACGAAACCTTGCGTTAACCACTAAATAAGCAAATACATTATGTCTTTGTGCCCAAAGGCGAGTAACTATAGTATGTTTCACCAAACAACTTCGTGTATAAATTTTTAAAATATCTTTGACAGTAAATCGACAGATTGCAATTATAGCATTGATCTGATATAGAATTATCGCAACCTCTCGGCTTACTGTCGATGAAAATTCTTGAAATTCATGCACGAAGTTATGTGAAACAGACTACATAGTAGTGTCTAACCGCAAATAGCCCAAATTGGTGGACGATTTGCAATTCTAAATCAGATAATTACAAAATTGTATCCAAATTTATGAGAAACGAACAGTTTCCCATTGATGATTTTGTTATTCCAAATATTGGATTTCTGCGTTGAATTCTGCGTAAGTTGAAACACCAAAGTTAATTTTTGAGAATTTCAGATTCTTTTTTAAGTGCTCGTCTTTAGATTTTAGAAGCTATGGGATAAGCTTCTTCGTAACTATGTATCACTACACTATGGAAAGTTTGAATGAGAGTCCCGATCAGTGTGCGCGCTATAAAATTAGGAATGTAAAAGTGCGTAAGGTCTGGGAGAAGCTTTAGAGCAGTAAAGGCTTCTTGCAAAACCTCTAAGTCAGTACATATATGGACAAAAACTTGATTTTTGAACTCTATAATTATTTCTGACTGGGTCTGGGTTCCAACATCAAAGTGCCGTCCTCTAAGTACATATACCACCCCGCCTAACGTTCGCTAATCATGTAGCGCGATAGCGCTACCTATTATATACTTAGCCATCCTTTTTTCTTATATGTTTATCACAGCGAGTGCGAAATTTGTGTCCCCCCTCTCACAGCTATAACGGCACACATCTGGAAGGTGCGATTTTTTTAAAGGCAGATAATAAAAAAACTTACATACCCTTTTTTTGTGTACACTCATGAGTGTGTAAAGTGTAATCCGAAAAATCAAATTATTTGCGGAGGGCCAATTTTCTTAAATGTTTTACCTGATTAGTAGTCTACGAATCTGTTTCTAAAATTTCTTAACACTCATTATTTGTTGCACAGGAGTGTAAATTAGACGGTTTTTTTTACTGTTTTAATGTGCAGGAGCATATCTAACTCAGTTTTACATTCTATGCAGTCTGATCGGTTTCAAAAGTTAGACGGTTATAAAATCTAGGGGAACCTTTTTTTATTCTTTTTTTAAGTAATGTTTTCAAATTTATGGGCGGTTTATTGTAAAGAGTCTGGGACAAAAAAATTTTTTTCTCTGCCGTATTCTCCACTTAGTAGACAGATTATCTTTAAAATGTGCCTCATCCTAAGCGCTACACGCTAAAATTTATTTTGTTTCTTTTCAAACAATATTGCGTTATTAGTGCGGGTGTAAACCTTACACTGAAAAATAATTTTTCCACCCAGAGCGTCGTGGAATTATACAGCCAAGAGATGAACTTTGAATTATACATACATCTATTTTCTAATGCCGATAGATAACTCTGTATTGCATATTGTTTGATCAGATTTTTCTTATTTCGGAGGTTTTTGACTCGTCTTTAATAGATAATTATTTTAATTATCATAAATGCACTATTCTTAAACTTCAGTAGAGTGATGAATATTTTTCAATAAAGTATAATCAAGCTGAAATCTTAGCTGCGAGTTGAATATGTGCAATGGCTGACGTATCCGTTCTCGCATGTGGATTTAAAAAAAGAATAATGGGTTCAAGTCTTCTGAATACTAACTTTTTCATTTTTTAAGTCTTTAAGCAAAACCATGCACTTCATTTGACTTATTCATCTATTTAGGTTCTGCAGATGACACTTTTTTGTCTTTGAATTTAGTCTTAGTTCTCCGAGGAGAATGTAAAGAGTGCGAAAATCTGGAGGTGCAAAGACACATTTTGGTCGAGTTTTCGACTTGTTTATGTCTGCCAACAACTCCAGTTATGAGTTTTAAGAAATTTTTTCTGATAGAAATGTACCACGTATGACTATCTTTTGCTTACCAACAAACTTTTCTACAATCAATACGCAGTTAGTACCAGGGGTTGAAACTTTACACTCTAGTGAATGAGTAAAAAAACAGATTTTTTTCCATGATTTCTCTGCCACCTTTTTCGGTTGAGTTGAGATAAATTGAATAAAATAGAAATAAAGTAACTCCTAAGAGCTACACGTCGAAGCAAGCCACGTTCAAAAAAAACGTAATATTCAGTTGTTTATGAGGGTGTAAAGTTCAAAATCGGAGGTGTAAAATGGGCGAAAAATAAAGGTTTTTTTCGTATTTTGATGGGTAAATCATATCAAATATTTTGCGGAACATAAGTTTGGCACATACAAACGTACTACAATCAAAGAGCTACAAACTGGCCCGAACCGAATTTATTTACACTCAATGGGGCGTTGAGTTCAGATTTTTAAAATTTACAATGTGGTGGACAGTGTAAAATACGTGTTTGTCCATTTTTTTGTTCGCCACTTTCGCTGTTCAGAAGTCGGGCGAGGTCGAATAGGATAAAAATGAAGTATTTACTAAGGGGTAAGCGGCACAGCGAATTGCGTTTGTTTAAATCTAAATTTAGCTTTTTCGGGAGGTGTAAAGTCAAAAAATGGGGGAGTTAAACGTGTTTATGTCTTGTTTTTTTCTGCCAAGTTCTGGGTTATGAGTCTGAACATAATCTCAAGTCTAAAAATGAACCAGAACCCAAATGTGATACCCAAGTTTGTTTGTACTCAACAGTGATGTAAAGTGGTTTACATCTGATATTTATTTGTCCTCGGGCCATTGTGGAGACTTAATTGTTTGATAAATGCTGATAGTAATATCAGAGTAATATCAGAATTACGAATCCGACTGAAATTTTCTTTACACTCTGTGGTTGTTTAAAGTTTACACTGCGTATTAACTTTAGTTATAGAGCCTTGCGGAAGCTTAATTTTTTGCAAAATGTTCTACGTAAAATCAGAATTGGGAATCTGACTGTTAGTTTTCTCTACACCTACAGTCAAGACCACAAGTAACGTTGCTCAAACACAGGCACGACAGGCAACATGCGCCTGAAACCTGCCTGTAAGTCGGCCAAAAGTTTATATTGGTAAACAGGCGCGTTGAACAAAATTGCCTGTGCCATGCCTGTCACTTTGACTGCCATGTTCCTATAGGACATGCGCTTGAGCAACGGTACTTGTGGTCTTGACTGTAGGTTTTGTGTAAAGTTTGCACTATTCATTTGTTCTTTATATGTAGTTTATACTACAAATTTATTTTACTTCCAAATCTGAGCGTTAGTTATTATTAATGTTATTAATTCTCTACACTTGACATTTGCGTAAAGTTTATGCTGAAAAACTTTGATTTGTTCAAATAATGTTAGGTTGTCTTATTTAAAAAGGATAATGCTGATGTAAACAACATTGTTTTCCGCGTTCTTGGACTGCTGTCATTATTGTGGCATGTTACTGTATGTGTTTACTGACTGAGGTACTCAAATCATGCTGATTAAAAGCAGGGTACTAGCAAAGAAAAATGCTCCGATGGAACAAAAAAGATGAAAATACTTGGAATTGTGAATTGTTAAGGATGTAAAAGGAGGGGACTAGGAAAAAGCTACCTAAAGTCGCAAAATCTGATAAAAATCACACTTTCCTTGAGCAACGCAAAAATCGAAGTATATTCTGCGGCCTCTAAAAAGTGTCTTTTTTAAATAATTTTCAAAGTTGCAGATAAGTGTATAAACGAAATCTATGATGTTTACTTTTTTAAATTGCTGGCAAGTTAGTAACGCTGACTAGCTTCGTATCCTGATTGATAGAAGACTAAGTGGTGTTGAATTTAAAGTTGTTTTATTTTGTTATGAGCATTATAGCAAGCAAAGCTGGGGCCGATTGATTAATGCACACAATCGTTACGGGCGATTTAGTGTACCTACATTTAGTCTGTTTCAAGTCAAACTAGGCGTTTCCTTCTGTTTTGAACCAACAATTTCTTCAATTGTCTTGGATGCACCGATGTTTGATATTTCATTCAATTGGCTTAGAAAGACTGTTAGTTTACTCAATATCATTTCCTATATATAGGATATATATAGCTACTGCATAGCTAACGTGCTGCTTTCTCAATCATTTTTATGGTTAATATTTATTTTAATGTGTTGGCCGCAGAATATAGGTACTTCGATTTTTCGCGTTGCTTAGAGAAAGTGTGATTTTTATCAGATTTTACAACTTTAGGTAGCTTTTTCCTACTTTCATCCTTTTACATCCTTAACGATCCACAATTCCAGGTATATTCATCATTTTTGTTACATCGGAGCATTTTTCTTTGCTAGTTTAATAATATACAACCTGTGGCGCATAATTGGCATTATAGAGGCAGCTATATTGGAAAAAATTCAAAACGCATTTGTGGAGTGAACGGCGAGTTTAGAAGAAAAACAAAAAAATGAACATTTTAGAAGATACTAAAACGCAACTATTTTGCCAGTTTTCAGCATAATGTAAAAAAGTAGTAAAAAATGCGGCCATGTTGAAATTTAGGCTATTATTGCTATGTGGTATCCTGTAGTTATAACAAATTGAAAGTTTTTTTTGGCAAAATAGTTTCATTTTTTTGCTTTGTATTTAGAAAACTTTACTTTTTTGAAATCATTTAAGTGGTTCTTGAGATGAACTCAAAAAACTATATCTGACACTTTAGCTTCATTAGTGGTTTTGTGTGGTTTGAGATTACATTATGTTTATTAAGTGATAGATTACTTGTGGAGCAAATGTGTAAACAAAATATACATCATTTGGAAGGAAATTCAATTCTATTTCTTATAGAGGCTCAATTATTTTACCATGTTAAAGCTATACAAAGCTGCATTCCAGAATGTAATAAATTTTTGACACAGTATAAGTATGGTAATATGATATAACACGGTAACTTCAATCCGGTTGGATTCGCATTCTAGCAAGTATGTGCCGATCTCATTGCCCAGATTTATAGGATAAAGATTTAACCCTCCTGTTACCAAGGGGTCACGCACCCTAGACTTACCAAGGTCTAGATCGAAAATCTATTCATTGGGGAGATAACGAAAATGAATAAAAATACATATTTCTGGTAGCCAAGAGCATGAGAATTTCAAAAATGTCATTAAATTTGCACAAAACTGAAATCAATTGAAAAAACGTATTCGAAGATTCAAAAATGTGTAAGCAATACGATCTGCAACGCGTAACACATGTCTTCTAATCAAATATAGGTCAATACGTTTTCTTTTGCTCGATAAAACATGTGTTGCAGTGAAAAAAGAGGGTACTGAGAAGCTTGCCACATAAGAATTTATGGCCTTACAGTACACTGCGAAAAACAGGCAATTACAATCACGGATCTAGAGCTCGGTAAAAGTAGGGTTAAGTGAATTTTTCATGGTAAGAGGGGGAATTGGTCTTGGGAAATGTGACTGTTGCTCGGTGTCTATAAGGTACCTGCAACAATTGTCACAGGTCCTAGATAAAATCTTTGCACAATGTTGCATTGAATAATCGGCGGTTGCAAGCATGATTGACCGATGGCGGAATGGAGATTAACCACGAGAACGAAAAACGTAGCAGAATGGAGTAGCTCCACTACTGCAATATTATATCGGCAACAATATTTTTTGGGGTCGTCTGGAAAAATATTGTTAACGAAAACTAAAATGATATCTTTTTCATTAACGATAAAGCCAGCTCCATCCTCTTACACTTCTAACAAGAAAACTGCGAATTACTAACATATAGTATGAAGGATGACCATTCAGGCTTTTAAATGCAATGCAGGAGCTCTACAAAAAGAGAGAAGAAGCGGCGACGCTATGCGCCGGAAAATCTTGACGTTTTTGCTCTTTAAACACAATTTATAGCGCTTCAATCATACAGAACAGACAAACTATAGTCTGTTTCACATATGTATGTAGCTTCGTGCATAAATTCTAAGAATTTTCAGCGACATATGTATAGGTCGAGGGTATAATTATATATGATATCAATGCTATAATCGCAAATCAGTCAGCTTATTGTCGAAAATAGTTTTAAAATTTATGACCGAAGTTGTGTGAAACAGATTATAAAATCGATGAACTCCTACATTGCACAAAACTTCTGAGCTGAAATGCATTTTCGACCTCTGTTAAGTAAATAGTGTAGCAACGGGTCGCTGAAATGAAAATTTTCTTCTTACCGTTTTCAGGCCCATTTGTGGCTTTCTTTCAACAAAATGTGGTCAGGGAAACAGAAAAATACAAGAAATTTCGGTCATTCCTTTCATTTAAAATACGATTATGTGTCCTTGAAAACAAAGACAAACAATGCAGTTAATAGACAAACTCGTATGCAGGCGCGGATTTAACCCTCCTATTACCAAGGGGTCACGCACTCCTAGTCTTACCAAGGTCTAGATCGAAAATCTAGTCATTGGGGAGATAACAAAAATGAATATAAATACATATTTCTGTTGGCCAAGAGAATGAGAAATTCAAAAATGTCATTAACTTTGCAAAAAACTGAAAAACCAATTGAAAAAAACGTATTTGAACTTGCAAAAATGTGTAAGAAATACGATCTGCAACACAGGTGACACATGCTATAAAATCATGAAATCCAGCTTTTCTTATAGAATATAGGTCGATACGTTTTCTTATGCTCAATAAAACATGTGTTGCAGTAAAAAAAGAGGGTACTGAGAAGCTTGCCACATAAGAATTTATGGCCTTACAGTAAACTGCAAAAGCAGGCAACTAGATCACGGATCTAGAGCTCGGTAAAAGTATGGTTAAGGGGGAGCTGGGAGTAGTGTTGGCAAAAGTTCAGGAAAAAAGAACTTTCGAACTTAGTTCTGAACTAAGTTCCTACTTCTAGGAACTTAGAACTAGAGGCGGGAACTAAGTTTTTCGAAAAAAGAACTTAGTTTGAACTAAGTTCTTGTTTTTCAAAAAGAACTTAGTTTGAACTAAGTTCTTGTCCAAAACATGTTAACTGAGAGTGAATTGTAATGTAAGCTAAAATGAGGGTGTGGAAAGCGCAAAGCATTCAATTTTATACAGGTGGGAGACTAAGGGTGGCACTCTCAAGCATCCAACGGGAAGGGGCATCGGAAAGAGTCCAATACTTTAAAAAACAGCACTTTACTGTTAAATTTTAATGATAAATTTTTACAAAATTGGCCGAATGTTGGCAACCTGGAAACTGCGAAAATTTGTCAATTCAACTCGGTGTATATACATCATTTTCATTATTTTTTCATTAACAACTATGAACCACGGAACAAATTAAGGCAGTCTAATATATCATTACTAATTAATAATGATTTAGATATCACATTATCCTTCTTAAGAATATTATTTGAAGTTAAGCTAACTCATTCTTTTCGCGAAAGTCAACAGAGAAAATTTCTTCTACGTCCATAGTCTATTGCCTCGAGAAATATTGAAAATAAATGACACATACAGTATATGTAGGTATAGTGAGCTATGCATTGCACTTTATTTATGTGAAGAAATAAAAAGCTTTTAAGAGGCATCAGCCAGCATGTACATACATTTATTGCAAAGAACGCCAAGGAGGCAAGGCAACACGTAGGTACCTACCTACCTACATACATACACATATACCGTGGTTACCATTAACGGACGTACGTACCTACGTATTCTGTTGCCATCACAGGCATCAAATGCTCGACGACTTTCATCACTTATGGAACGCTAGAACAGAAGAACTAAATTAAGAACTTAGTTCAACTAGAAATGAACTAAGTTCTTTTTCGAACTAAATTTCTGAAAAAAGAATTAGAACTAGGAACTAAGAACTAAGAACTAGTAGTTCTAACTTAGTTCTTTTCTTAATTCTTAGTTAACTATTGCCAGCTATAGCTGGAGGGGGCAGCCGTTCCCCATTGGCCAAAAATATTTGGCGAGATAAAGAATGGATATACAATTTGCAGTGATTTTTGGCCGTCAGTGATCTTTCGGCGCTACGCGCCGGATGATATCTACTACTGACATTTATTAACTTTCTTGGCTTCCTGGAAGCATTTTCTCTTTCTATTTTTGCATAGTTTTCTTCTATTTTCAATTGAAAATTTCGATGTTTTGCTACGAATGCTATGAAAACAGGAATTTAAGCAGTAAATCATGCTTCTAGATGTCTATCCGCCTTATTTCACGGCGCTAAGCGCCAGATTTTTGTAAAAGTCAAAGACATTTTTTGATTTTTTTCGCACAAAATTGTCGAAAATTTTAAAATTTTCTGAAAAAATATTGCGTCAAAAGTGATTTTATGTAAAAGTATACAATGTAAAACACCGAAAAACGCCATTACGCGCGTTGAGGGCAAATTTTCGGACCTATTTCAAACTGTTTTTGGAAAAGTTGGGATACCACTCCCCCCCCCCACTTCGGAAAATCCTAGATCTGCCTCTACTCGTAATTAATGCAATCTTTTCCGCTTTTCTATTATTATGCTCAACTTTTCATTCAACGAACAAATAGTGCATTAAATGACTAAAGTGATAGGAAGTGCTGGATTATTTTTTGCTGATTCAAACTTTTAAACTCATTGGATTCATATGTGCAACGACAAAATAATAATGACTTGGCGCGAAGCGCCGGAAATTTTTTGATGTTCTTGCCTCTTTGGACTCAATTTTCTGAGCCCAGTTATTTCACCAGAAGAATCAACAAAATTTCTGAAAAATTGTGGGGAGGGACATATGCCCCTTATGCCACCCTTACTACGCCTATGAGCTGACTCCCCTACTGTAGAACGAGCTAACAATAGTTGGTTACTTACACAAGCAAGTTATGGTATTTATCTGAGATAAATTTACTCGTCAAGCCAATTACTGTTCTTGCTTAAACCGACAGGGTTGCCAAATGCTAACTTGTCCGGAAGCCGGACATTTATGTCGTCGTCCGGTTTTTAGGCTTGGGGTCCGGTTTTGTCCGGTCGAAAGTCTTGTCCGTTTTCCGATGTTCGCTTTTTTAAGCAGTTGGTTCGCTTTTGTCCGGTTTTAACATTTTGTCTGAATCAGGTTATTGCCATTGCTTTTCATCTGCTTCAGGCAGGCATACACACCTGGCCAGCAGTGTTGCCAGGTTGACACTTTTCCTTCCATTTTGGCAGTTTCTTGATTTTTTTGAAGTTTTTCACTCCTACGCTTAACCACAGGTTGACACTTTACTGAGGGGCCCGTTGCACTTTTTTTGGGCTGCTTCCATATACTTTGTACATGGGATGGCAGTTTTTCTCAAGAATTGTGGCAGCTTTTAAAATTTTGACCTGACAACCAAAGGCATAGCCAGGATTTTCGCCAGGAGGAACCAAAGAATTTTTTTATCTAGAAAAACTAATAAAAACACGCGGGGGCCGTCAGTGTTTTTTTTTTGTACAAGGTCCGATTGTACATGTATACCTATACAAAGATGGTCCCTAGAAGTCTTCGCACATTTCGTACACACAAATTTTTGGGTACTATAATATGGTACAGTAGCGATTTTAGTGCGGCAAAAACAGAGTTGTTCGACCTTTGGTTACGTATTTTAGCAATTTCTAGGTTTCTGATGACAAAAATCAGTAATAATTGTCTCAAAACGGCGCAAAGCGCCAGAAAAGGCTGTTTTCCTTTCAAAATGCAATTTCTGAAATTATAAAGATATATAGAACAGACAATTGCTCATTTCGGCGTGGAGCGCCGAGAATTTTTGCGAATTCCGAACCTTTTTTGCAGTTTTTGTCTTCCAAAAAATCTTTGCACATGTACAAAGACGGTCCCCAAAAGTCTTTGTACATACCTAGCGAAAAATGTTTGCCGAATACAAAAAAACCGTGGGGGCCGTTTAATAACCTGTTTTTTTGGGCTTTTTACATCGTTCTATACTATTTAAGCAATAAAAATATTTTTTTTATTTTTTACGTTTTTGACGGAAAAAATGTTTATGACGCGTACAAAGCACTAATTTTTTTGACTTTACCTGCAATAAAACGATAGAAACTGCCGAAATATAGAAGAAATCGGCGCAAAGCGCCATGCTTCTCGATTTTACGTCGCAGAACAGCATCATGCAAATATATTGCTCAGTTCCTGAACATGTCAAAATTTTCCTCGAGGAGGGGGCTATCGCCCCTTCCCCCAGGCTACGCCAGTGCTGGCAACACTGCTGGCCAGTGGCCTGACTGGCTAGTGGCTAGTCATCCGCATTCCTACTCAATATCCCTCGACCTCACGATTGATATTGTTAGATCTTGAAAGACTCGAAACACGGCGTATCTATCTTGACCCTACTTTTGCTTTTAGGATAATTAAGGGACAGTTGCTTTCTGTTTCAGATTTTTTCGAATTTGCACCTGATAGGGGTACTAGGTCAAATAACGACACAAAGTTGTGTATTAGAAAATCTCATTTAGATTGTAGAAAGAACGATTTTGCAAACAGGGTGGCGAGAATTTGGAATACATTTCTGCAATGCATTGTTGACTGCAGAAATTTAAAACGCTTTAGGGTTATGGTTTCAAAGCCTAATTTATTAGAATTTCTTAAGGGGCGCATGTGAGTGCACTGCATGTGCGCCTTGGCTTTACTTACCAATACACTTTACTTTTTTGCATTTATTTGACAAGTTTCGCTAATTTTTGTTTATTTAGCTTATCAATTTCACCTGATTTTTATTTTTTGTGTATACCAGTAACCACGTGTCATGAATTAGGTCTTATAGAACGTACAACATTGAATAATCCCATTTTGTTCTCATATGCTTCTATTTGCGCGCGCATTTCACATTATTGGGTACGTAAACTGTAATATTCAAAGTAACTCAGACAGTAAATATTATTATTATTATTATTATGGCCTCTAAAAAAACCAAGGTAATTGTAGCTTAAAAAACCACTTGTAACCCAAAAAAACCAGTGCCGATTTTTATAAAGCTTAGTAGGAATGTGCTTCCTAAAGACCTATACGTGTTGTCCAACCCTTATTTTCTCAAAAGGATAGGATTTTCCTCCAAAAAGTGAAAAAAGTTCGATTTTGACCTAAAAACCACTTTAACCTAAAAAAGACCAATGCTAAGTACATTTAGCATTATTTTCTTGTAGGGAATGTTGAAGTAACTTGGCTAGAGTTGTTTCTGTAAGTTAAACATTGTATTTGTAAAAATAAGAGGATTAATAACAAAAATCAAACAAAAATATTGATTTTTTGTAAGTTTGATTAAATGGAACAAAATACATTTAAAAATTAATTTTTTTCAAAAAGTCCAATAAACTAATGTTCACTGCAAGCTATGAACATCACATCTCACGGATTTATAAGGTTAGTTTTTTAGGTTACATGGTTTTTAGTTCTCAATTGGATTTTGCTGGTTTTTGTATTCTTCACTTTTGATCGAATTCTTTTTCAAGGCAAAAGGGATTCATGAAATTGGTCCATTATCGATAAGATGTTGCTCTGACTAGAAATTGCTCTGATTACAAGATGCGTTTAAAGTGGTAGATATTTAAGTGCAGTAGTTGATTCGAATAAATCGTAGCCGCTTTCTTATTTATCAACTGTATACATCATTTGTCCGGTTTTGTCCGGAATTTACCTGTGCTCTTGACCGATTTGTCCGGTTTTAAATATTGGTTTGTCCGGTTGGTGTTTCTAGAGTTGGCAACTTTGAAACCAAATGAAACGTTTATCTGGAACCTGCTCTGCTCCTTGTTTGCGCCGCAGTGCGCGCACTATATTAACGCCCGGTCCCCTATACACAAGGGATAAAGGGCACGTGTCCTCTCCTAAATGAAATGTGGGAATGATTTCTTCGGCTAAAGTTTCTAATATGGTTTTGTCTCTGATTCTCCTAAAAATGCTTTTTTTCTGATAGATTCGAAGACGCTGAGTCCAGAAAAAAGCGTTTAGGGGGCTGACGAATATTTGTGGAGATAGAGTCCTAAGAACATTTTGATAATCACGTTTTTTGAAAGTTTGAAGGGCTTTATCTCCACAAATATTCGTCAGCTCCCAAAACGCTTTTTTCTGCACCTAGCGTCCTCGAATCTATCAGAAAAAAAGTATTTTTAGGAGAATCGGTGAAAAAAAATTTTTTGAAAAAAAAATTTTGCAAAAAAGAAATTATGCAAAAGCCCTCATTTTTAACATATCTACATTGAAGTTCTGAGGTTAAAAAAGCGTAAAAACACTGTTTTTGGGAAAATTGAAAAAAAACCATATTAGATAAAATTCGGGGAGTTTTTGAAGAATATGGTGTGAACCGATTTTGCGCCCTTCCGGTAGAACTTCCATACAATTGCGCAAAAACGATACCTTGTGTCACTAAAAGACGCGGAAAAAAGAAATAAACAAATCCATACAAAACTAACAGAGTTACCGTACTTCAAACATCATACTAAGACATTCACCATTTTGGGCCACTTTTAGGAATATTTGCAGTTGTTCAAAAGTTTCCAATTTTTACTACAAACATATTTTTCTGCCACTTTAAAGGTCGCAGATTACAAAAAATTTAAGTTATACTGCGCGGAAACCAAGATTGAAGAAAAAATTTTTGGAATTTTTCTGCACAAATTTTCAAGAAATCTTTTTTAATTTTACCATTTTTAGCATTGTTTACATCCAGTTAGAGATTTCTACTTGAATACGATTCAAACAGTATTTTTGGATTATCTCAAAGCTCCATCCATTTGAAGATTCAAACAGTGGAATGCAGAATAACATGTACCCACTTTAGGTCGACCTTAGCATCTTTACATCGACCTGAGCATCTACACATCGACCTAAGCATCTATACATCGACCTAAGCATCTATACATCGACCTAAGCATCTATACATCGACCTAAGCATCTATACATCGACCTAAGCGTCTATACATCGATCTAAGCGGGAGCGACCTTGACCTAAGCAGCCGAAATCACCTTCTCAGATACACTAAGCCTAAGCCTAAGCGTCATTTAAGCAGAAAATTGAATTTTTACATATATTATCAAGTAAAATGACAGAAAAAACGGCTAATATTGAGAATAAGGTGACCTCCTAGAAATTAACTTTTCATGGATGATTTAATTTAATTAAGGGTCAAGGAATTCAAATCTGAAAGAATTAGGTGTTGGTCGGCATTATTGACCGAGTTACAGGCTGTTGAACTTCATGTGTTTAAGGATCACAAATAAATTTAGACGAACTGGGCTATTCCCAATATTAGCCGTTTTTACTTCTATTATACTAAGGCTTAGGCTTACAATATCTAAAAAGGTGTTTAAAGCTGCTCAGGTCGGGGTCGCTCCAGTGATCGACCGGGCTCAAAACAAACCGGGCCCGGCCGGCTTTGCTGCCGGGCTTGGTACCGGGCCCGGGCCCGGGCTTATATACTAACAACATGCCTTGCTTCCAATATAATGTTATGCATAAGATACATATTTAGATCGATTTTACATTTGTTATTTGTCAAACGCAAGGCTTACTGCTGTATCAAGAAGATTTTTGAATTCTAAGCTCTGTTAATTATTCAATCTTTCTAAAAATAAATTAAGTAGTTAGCAAGGATTTTGGTAGCATTATTCAAGCAAGAACAAAGTTTTTAATACAATAGCGCGCAATTCCATTATTAAAATGCACGTGCAACTAAACACGGTTTGAAAAAGCACAAGGTTACATGTAGATATTTCAAGGAAATTGAGCATTAAATTTATGCATTCAGACATAACAGCGACTATGATATGGTCGGATAGAAGATATGCTGCTTGGATTTTAGAACTCAAACTATAGCGTACATTGACGTCAATTGAAATTGTGTAGTGTATAGGATAGGACACGTATTGAAGCCATAGGCGTATCCAGGGGGCGTTGGGGGCACATGCCCCCTGAAATTCTTCAGAAATTTTGTTGATTTTTCGAGTGTAATAATTGTGTCCAGAAAATTGAGTTCAAAAAGGCAAAAACGTCAAAATTTTCCGGCGCTTTGCGCCGAGTCTTTATTAAATTTATTGTTATATAGATTCAATGAGTTCAAAAGCTTAAATTAGCTAAAATAATCGATCAATTCACATCACTTTTAGTGATTTATTGCTCTATTTGTTCGTTGAATGAAACTGCGCATGCTTGTTGAGCATAACAGTAAATGTGCGAAAATGATTGTGTACCAGTTTTTCTATTCTTTGCTTTGTTTGTCTTTCTTTACAAGGACAAGACACATAATCCTATTTTAAATGAGAGGAATGGCCAAATTTTCTTATGTTTCTGCGCATTTTCTGTTTTCTGAATTATATCTTGTTAATAATAAGGCCACAAATCAGCCTGAAAACGATAAGAACAAAATTGTCATTGATTGCGTTTAATAGCCTAAATCAGGCAAAATATCACAGAATATTAGTATTTTACAGGCTACAAAATGTTAAGGACAGGGAAAGATTACTAAATTCCTTGGTGCTTTGCGTCTCTTATGATTTCCGAACTGTTTGTCAATTAAAAGACCGTAAATTCTACATGAAAACAGTAAAAATTTCAAAAATTTCCGGCGTTTCGCGCTGATTAACATTTTTGTATTTCTGATTGTCAGAAACCCATAAATTTGCTAGTCTACACTACTAATGCTCGAAAAACTCAGTTTTATTATAGGTACATAATGTTGCTAACATTCAATGCAAAATTAGTCTTAAAAAATTTTTTGTGTATGCCCCTCGAACCAAAATCCTGGCTACGCCTCTGATTGAAGTGTTGTATAGAAGATGAATGCACGTATTAAGTTGACAAGTATATGATAATGAGCAGGTGGGCGGAAGTAAGGCAAATGGATTTAAATAGAATCACAGGCTAGCAAAATCATTAGAAATACGGACAACAGCTGAAATAGTAAACGTCTAAAATATTAACGATAATTATTTGAGGCCCGGTTGAGGCCCGGTGGTTTTCAGCCGGGCTCGGGCCCGGGCCCGGGCCTGCTATGACCGGCCGGGCCCGGTCAGGCCCGGGTACCCAGTCGATCACTGGGTCGCTCCCGCTCAGGTCGATGTATAGATGATTAGATGTTGAAATGTCAAATTTTCAAAAAAAACGTGATTTTATGCCTTTTCAAGCAATAATCTATAACGTAGATGTTGAAAACACGATCTGTCAACCATAAGAGTGAAAAAAATCTTTGAAAAATAATTTTTTACACTCACATGGTTTTCCGACAGTTTTTTCGACTTCTAAGTTAAAGATTATTGTTTGAAAATGCATAAAAGCACGTTTTTTTGAAAATTTGACAAGGTCACCTTATTCTCAAAAAAACTCTGAAAAAACATGCAAAAAATTGTTTTTTCAAATTTGAAAATTTTAAAACAAAAATTTTTTCCGCGCAATAGAAGTCATTTTTTCGTAATCAGCAACCTTGAAAATAACAGTTAAATACATAAATATAAAAATATGGATATAAATGAACATAAATTGTTTATTCCCCTCTCCCCGATTTTGTGCAAAAACTTGCGATTTCTAGCCACTTTAGGTGCATTTTTTTCAATTTTTGAATAAAAATTGAAGTTCGCGCAATCCCCCCCTAATGGTCGGCGAACCCCCACCCAACACTTTGAGGTGTTAATGCCTGCTACTTTACATGGGCAATGGGCCAAATTTTGACAGTCAGATGGAGCATAACTTAAAAAGAAACGCTAAATTATATAATTCTACGGATCTACCAATTTGGAGAGAGATTTTGGATTTTGGGGTTAACCCAATCCTTTTACGTCTTCGCATGATGCCTACTCTATCCCAATGTTTAAATACATTTTTTATCGCTGTTAAGCACGTTATTGTGGCCCGGACTCTTTAAAGTACCTCAAAGTGTCCGGTGTAACACTTTAAGGTGTGACACCGGACTATTGGTCGATCGTGGTTGTACATTACGTACGTACGTACTAACTAATCCCGCGTTTAAGCTCAGTGAACGCGGGTTTTAATTTTTTCCGTGAATGCTAAATTTATGATCGCCAGATAAATACGATTATGATGGCAACGCCGCGGCAGTCGCCCTCGGGCAACGTCGCTCCTCCCCCGGACCCCACTACGTCGTCTCCCACCGTGCCACCCAGTCCCAGCGTCGCGAATGGACCGCAGCCGGGCGGCATTTCGTTGCAACAGGAGGCTGCAAAAAAGAAGTGCATCAGCTTTCTAAGGACGCTAACCCGCATGGCCAGGGACAAAGGAGACAAGGCGGTCATCCAAGAACTTTCCGATCTCGTGCTCGGCCTACTAGTTAGTTTGTAGTTTTCTAAGAATAAGTGGTTAGTTTAGTAATGCTATTTATTTATCCCCGGATGAATTCAAATTTTTGTGGCAGGCGAGCTTGAAATCGCGCAAGTGCGAAAACATTTATAAATTCTCATCTTCTTTCGTATTACCGACTAGCTAGATGCGAGGGGTGAGAATCGAGGAATGAAGCGGACGGTTTTGTAAAATCTAGGTCGGAGGTTGGTTGGAAATTTGCGTAGATGCATACGCGCTTCAGGGTTAAAGCTGCCATCGCATTAGCAATGTTTAAGTTCGATTTTAGGGAAAAAACGTGTTTTTCTTTTAAATTTTCGCATTTTAAAAGGCGCTATTTTTTAATGTGAAATTGTCATCGTAGGCGTATTCCGTAGGATGAATGAGAGCGCTCTAAGAAATGTTACGCTTGGCATGCTGTTTTCATTTTTTTAAACAAAAATTATTCGTTTTTCCTGAGTCAGTTTTTCGTTATTGATAGTTATTGTTCAATGCGCAAAGACGGTACCTTCGTAAAATCGGTTTTGCATTTTGACGCGTAAATTTTAGGGTATTTTAATTTGATACGGTAACGGCTCGAAATTAGCGGAGGGGGTCCCCGTCTCGAGGCCGCGATCTACGTATAGACGAGTATTTTGCGTTTTATCGGAAAGTATCTCAGGACCGTCCGGAATAAATCGTCCTTTTTTGACGTTTTTCAACACGTCCGTCCGTAAGTATCAAAGAAAATTTGAATTTTAAAAATTAATTTTTTAAAAAAGTTAATAAAAATTGATTAATGATAATAGGAAGCGGAGCGCAAAGCGACCGAATTTCCGATGCTATAAAAGGAGCCAATCGTAAAATACCCAAATTTCGCGTTGTTTTAGAAGTTTTTATAATTCGAATAATTCAAATTTGAATATTGCCTTTTTAATGAATGAAAAAATACGCCTTAATTTCTCGCGTTTTTATGAGAACGTTATAACTGGCATTTGCTATCTAAATATGGCGAAATTTTCGTTATATGCGGAAATGACCCAAAATTTTCGATGGCTTAGGTAAATCCAATGTGTATTCAACCGCGCGACAAATGTGTTTCGCGGTATTTTTCTAGACGCGGAATATACAGCCGATAATCTTCACGGAAAAGATCCAGGAATTGTTAAATTCGAGGCCGCAACCGAGCTTATTACCTTTCCTCGAAGTAAGTTGCCCACTTTTGAACAAGAACGTAGAAGTTTATTGGAATTATATACGTATGCGGGAGTGAATTCAAAATATTTTTTCGAAATTCTGACGCACGCCTGCGTAGAAAACAGTCACTCGTTCAATTTTTCGTCAACGTAACATAGGTGTATGCTATACGTCTATTTAAAGTATTTTATTCGGTGTCCCTTTTTATTTTTGTTTCTCTGGCGAACACTAACATCGTTACGTGGGTATGAGGGGTGAGGGAGGCCGGAGAATATTATTCCGAGCTATTCAAACTGATCGATAGCTTCGTGACCATTTTGGCCTAAAACATGTAGCAATGCGGCATATAGCCTTCTTGAGCTTAGAAAACACTCAGAAATATACCATGTGGAGTGAAACCGGAAATCCTATTTTACAAAGCGCTTACGTAGATATCAACTAACTGAGCGCAAACGATTAGGCACTAAAACTGATGAAATCGTACTTATTTCAATCATTGGAGCCAATAAGTTTGCCTCTAACAATCACCATTGTTTTATATTGTCGAATTCTAGTTCCAATCCACAGTCGCATCGTATGACCGGTCCGGGGTCAGCCTGTCCCGAGGCCATAGAGCTTTTTCGAACTTAAATGGTTTAAAAAATGGGTAGAAAAATTGAAAATTGTGTAATAAATAGTTAATACGCGCAGTAGAACCCCGTTAATGAAACCGAAGGACCTAAGGATACCGTTTTGACTAACCGAGTGTGTTTATCGAACGAGTTATTCGCTTCTATATATCACGCAACATTGTTAAAGTCATTAATACCGAAATACGGCAGGAAATTACGGAATCTCTGGATATTAGGGATTTTAACCTTTGGTACGTAAAGCGTGTGCGGTATCCCATGCGACGCGTTTACTAACCAGGTTTACTCGACAAAAATGAAATTTAGTGTTGTTTACTCACGTATTCTAGTAAAGCGAAGTGGCTCCGATGGAGCCGTGTTTATTATCCGTCAAACGAGTGCTTATTAAGCGATTTTCTAACTGTGATAAAGCGTAGCGACTCGTCAGGGACCGAACGGAAGGTTGTTTATTAAGCGGGAGTGTCTACTATCCGAGTGTTTATTAACGACGTTCGACTTTATGTAAATATATGCCTCAATTTTTAGGTTCTGTTCAATACCAATCAGTTTCACGAAAGTCATTACTTGTTGTTATTATTACTATTGTTATTATATTATTTTTAATTGTTATTGTAAATTATTAAATTAATTACTTTTTGTATTATTTTATATTCGTAATGAGAATTCTCAAGATAGATAGATATGTGGAAGCATATATTAAATAGCTATTGCAGTGGCGGATTCAGGATTTTCTGACAAGTGCGGAACCCGAAATTTCGCTAAAAATGTCGAAAATTGTTCGAAAAATTCTATCATTATGCTTCAAATAGCGGTTTTTGGCCTTCTTTTGAAAAGCTGAATTATTTATCATGCAATAAAGTGTTCAAAAATTTTAAAATTTTTCAAAATTTGTTAGACTCGCAAAATTAATGTAAAACTTGACACAACGCAACAGAAGATACTCGTGAAATCATTGTAAGAAATAAAAATACTCTTTCGACGTGAAATTAGTTTTTTATGGCTCCAAGAAAGTCAGTAAATGCCATTAATGAGTACTATTCCGGCGCCTTGGAAAAATTTAGAAAATCATGGAAAAAAAGACGACAGTTGTCGGCTGCCCCTCCGCCCTCCTCTAAATCCGCTAGTGAGCTATTGTCTTTATCACATTATATGGTAGGTTTCCAGGCCCCGATCTTTTCATGGGCATAGGGGTGAGAGGGTGTATTACTCCCCGCACACATTCCCATAGGGGGTGAGGGGTATTACCCCCACCTCAGGGTCGAGACTTGAATCACTGTCAAACGATTTTGAGCTATCAAACATTTTCTGCAATGATTTTCGGGTACAATAGCAGCAAAGATGTAAAAATTTTTCGGCGCTCTGGCGCCGACTAGTACAATTCTGTTTTGTCTACCCATAAAATACCCAGGATGAAGTTAAAATCATCCGAAAAGCCAATATTTTCGATGAATTCTTATATTTTTTACTTACAAGAGTGACGAAACTAGTCAGAATGGGATAAAAAGTAGTGAAAAATGCAGTTTTTAACATTACAAAAATGCTATATAGGATGTTTTAGCCATGTTTCATATTTGACGTGCAAAAAAAGGCTAGGACTCTAAATTCAGTAGTCTCAAATTTCGGGATTTCACCTCCCTGAACTTTCGACCTTGGGAAATTATGACTCCCCGGGAGCTTTGAGAAATTAATATCTATATAGTCATTTTAGTCGAAAAAACATTGCTATATAGCCTTTTGTGGGCTAAGGACTTTAGCTGTATAATCTTTTTTGGACTCAGAAACAGTGTAAATTCAAGAATGCTCTATTGTTTTTTCTCACTTTCAAAACGATTTATATCTATTTTCCCGACTTCAAAAAAGGCTAAATAGCTGCTTTTAGTCTGAAAAATAAAAAATCTAAACAATACCATCGTTTTTGCGCCGTAGAATCGTATTTGCAAAGCAATTACGCTATCTCTAAATTTCTCATTTTGACCCCTCTCTGATACTTTATAATGGTAATTATTATAATAATAATTCGTATCTACATCATGATAATTTTTATAACCATAATGGCAAAGACGGCCCTGGTACAGCCATAGTTTGCATCCGCGGTAAGGGTTTCTTTCTCCCCCTTGAATTCGCTTTTTCTTAAAAAAATTTCAAGAAAAGGTGCTGTTTCAAGCTTTTTTACTTGTTTGTTTGCTCAAAAATGTCGAGCCTTCGGTGCTCCGCGCCATCACACTCGTCTTTCGACTATTTTCTTCAATTAATTCGAATTTTTTGTATTTTCCGAAAGTTTTTGTATCTTTACGTTCTAGAAAGTAAGTGCATCTTCAGAAACGTCCAAAGGGTGTTTTTGTCGCGTATGCAGCACACGTTGGCGAGGGGTGTTTTTCAAACCCATATATTCCAAAATACCCGCCGCAGATTACGGTAGATCCCCAGAATTGTATTTTTGCGCTCTTTGAAGTTTTGCCCCATCCACATCTCCAGAATTTGTTCGCTACCTATGTATAGTACCAGGGGCGGATTTAGAGGGCGGGGGCAGCCCACCCCATTGGCCCAAAATAGTGCGCAAAATTAAGGATTTTTGAGCGATTTTTGGGTTAAAACGGTTAATTTTCCGCCCAAATCAGGGTTCCGCCCCTCCCCCTTAGGGGTACCGCCCCTTTTGTTTTTTGGCTGGCTAATTGGTTGGTCGTATCATTTTCTCACTTTTTTATTTTTGGTCAAAAAATTCTACCCCCTCAATCAAAAACTGTTTTTTCTGGCGCCACCTAGCTGTGGTTCTGAAGGTACCGAAATGCCTTCTGGCGCCACCCTGTGGCGCGGCATTGCCCACCTGTGGTACCCAGTGTTTTTTTTGTATAAGGTCCGTTTGTACATGTATAAAGATGGTTCCTAAAAGGCTGTTTATTTTGTACACACAAATTTTGGGTACTGTAATATGGTAAAGCAGCGATTTTAGTGCAGCAAAAACAGAGTTGTTCGACCTTTGGTAGTGTATTTTAGCTAATTCCTGTGTTTCTGATGGCAAAAATCACTAATAATCGTATCAAAAAATGCAATTTCTGACATTATAAAGATATATAGGACACACAATTACTCATTTCGGCCCGAAGCGCCGAAAATTTTTGCGGACTTCAAACCTTTTTTGCAGTTTTTGTCTTCCCGAAAATTTTTGCACATGTACAAAGACGGATTCCAAAAGTCTTTGTACATCGGGAAAAATCTTTGCCGAATACAAAAAAAGACTGATGGTACCTACAATTTTTGAACCCAAAAGGCACTCTATGAAAGGTTTTTGAATTCGCCCGTCCCTGAAATTCCAACGCTGCGCATGTCTTATGTCGTATAATTAGAAAAAATTTAATAAAATTTAATAAGGCAGATTTAGCGAATCATTTCTAAGAGCATATTGCCAGTGGTGCAAGATGCGTTTGCGAGCAAGGAGTTTGTGATAGAAGGCCTGGTGCCGATGTGCCCTCCAACATCGGCGCCCAGCTCCGCCCCCGCAACCCCCGAAAAGCCCGGCGGCAGCGCCACCATTTTGCCTTTCAATTCTCCAGTCGCTGTGCAAAACGGTCCTGCGGCGCGTTGCGCGCTGCCTTCCGGTGATTATGACTTCAGTGTTCTTAAGCCGATATCACAAGTCGCCAAAAATTTGACATTTTCGAGTTTTCACGAGATCGAAGTAGAATTTTCCGCTTTTTCAATGACTGATTTACTAGTAATGTTTAAAGGCTGAAAATTTACAAGAATAAGAGCTTCAATGTTTAGCAAAAGTCTTTTGCGCTATTTAAATGCTTTTGTAAATATTTTATGGCCGTTTTAGCCACGATGAGCAGCTTTACCGAATGTACACGCTACGGGGGTTGGGGAGATCCCAACCCAAAGTCGGTCGTCACCCGCCATTCACCAAAATCACAACGTATCATCGGGGGGGGCGGAAAACTTTTTTGAACCTTCCCCGAATTTTGGCTGAAAAGTTGCCTTGTTTACCTGAGTATTTTTCTTTTTTAGCTTAAAATTAGAGATTATTTACCCCCTTAAAATGGCCGGTGTTCGCTTTACACACTCCACACGACCTCTCCATTATATATAGGTCTACGGCAAGGGCGGATCTAAGGGGCGCGGGGGGCGGCCCCTTCCATTGGCCAAGAATATTCGGCGAGATAAAGAATGGATATGCAAAAATTCAGTGATCATAATTTCTCAAATTTCCGGGGCTACGCGCAGGATGATACCTATTAATGACATTTATTTATACTTTCTTGGCGACCTAGAAGCCATTTTCTGTTCATGTAGGTTTCAAAACAATTTTGACGGCAGAAACAGATATTTTTGCATAGTTTTCTTCTATTTTCAATTAAAAATTTCAATAGTTTCGCATCAAATGCTTTAAATAAAGGAAATCGAGCAGTAAATCATGCTTCTAGACGTCTATTCGCCTTAATTTCACAAAATTTCCGGCGCTTCGCGCCAGATTTTTGTTAAAGTCAAAGAAATTTAATGATTTTTTCGCATAAAATTGTCGAAAATTTTAAAATTTTAAGAAAAATATTGCGTCAAAAGTGATTTTATGGAAAAGTATAAAATGTAAAACACGGAAAAACGCTATTTCGCGCGTTAAGGGATAATTTTGGACCTATTTTTGACTGTTTTCGGAAAAGTTGGGATACTGCGTCGCCCCTCTTAGGAAAATCCTAGATCCGACACTGGTCTACGGCGTATATGCGCATGATCGTGGTGGTGTCGGGGAGCGAAAAATCTAAAATCCGGGTTCAATACGGATTGAGTCTTATGTGAATTGCGAGATGACGTTCTCTTATATTACACCTAAAGAAGAAATTTAGAATTTGAAATATAATAAGACCAAAAAACATAAAATTTTGAACGGCTTACGTTAGGGACAAAACGGAATTTTTCTATGCGTTCCATCGAGCACTATAGCGAAAAATCGTGAAAAGCAAAATTTATTTGAGGCGGCTTCCGGCGTCTCACCTAAATTGGGAAATTGGGAAAAGTAAAGAAATGACGGCCCAAATTTGTTTGATGAGATTAAAAAAATTTTCTGCGATATTCCTCGGAAGGACTAGAAAGTTGGTACATACTATCAGCCTATTAACGTAATTTTTACGGCGTTTTACCATAAATGACAAGTTTTAAGGCCGTTTTGGCCAGAAAGGTCCGGCTGACCCCCTTCCCTCAGATCTGCGCATCTGCGGTTGTGACCGGAATATGCGTTATTGCCCGCAGCGGCGGCAGCGTCGCCCAGGCTTCCCGAGCTAACGCCGCAACAGCAAATGCAGCAGCCGCAGCAGCGGATGTGGTTGCGACAGACGCCGCCGCTAAGCGTGGCGTCGGCGGTCGTCCAACAGCGACCCGCGGCCGCCGTTCAACCCGCGAATAGGCCGGCGCCCGTGGCGCAGCCGCACGGGCTTCTCTCGAATCTGTGCGGGCCGTACGTGGTGGCCACCGGGCTGCCCAACCAGTTTCAGTCGTTCCTACTGGCGCCGGCTCCGCGGCCGGCGCCCTCGCAGCCGCGCCCTTTAGCGCCCGGTGCGCAATTTGCCGCCGCCGCCCCGATGGCGCCCGGTGGGCCCGTCGCGTCGCCGGCGACTCGGGCTTGTCCCTCGTTCGCGTCGTCGCCGCCGCGTCGGCCTAGCAACGCGAACGGAGTCATTCGAAGCGGCGAGACGTCGCCGCTGGTGGCGGCGTTGAGCGGCGAGGCGCAAAGACTGATCGAGCGCGGCGCCGTCGCGTCGCCGCAGCTTCGCCCGGCGCCCGCGAAAAGGCCGCCGCCGCCGCCTCAATCGTACCCGCCCGCGCAACCTTTCAAGGCTAACGCGTTTCACCCGCCGCCGTCCATGGAGAAATTCAGGTAGGATCGATTTTGCGCCTATTTACGCGAAATTTTAGTTTATTAGGGAATTTAAATTTATTTGAATTTTTATTATTTAATTCCTTAGACTACGCCGGATCAGCGATAGGGAAGTAGCCTTTACTTTTACCCGGCGGGGAAAAGCCGCATTTATTTTCGGCGGTTCGCGCCATCAGGCGCGTAGCTGGCCGTCCTGTTTTGGGGGACCAACGCCAATTTAGGGGGACCAAGCCCAAAAAGGCTAAAAATAGCACAAAATAACGTTTAAAAAGTCCGATTTTTCTGAATTTTGGGGGGTCGAACACCCCATTTCCCCTGAGCTATGCCTGCGCGCCGTATGCGGAGTATTTTGTATAATTTTACCTCAAGCGCGACCAAAAATGAGACTCGGATAGAGCGTGCCGAAAAACGGCGGGAAATACGAATTTTACTAGCCGTTCCGAAGAAGTTCCTTCGTGAACAGTTCGCGTTGGGTTTGTTCCCTCCGCCTCCGGCAAATCGGGTTGAATCGGTTTATGGATTTGAAATTTAATTTTATCGCTTTCGAGTTCGAAAATTCCTAAATAATTCGACTATTGATTTTATCGCAAAATGCGACTGTGAGCGTACGCTTGATCGCAGGGAGCCCGACGACGACATAAACGACGTGGCGGCGATGGGCGGCGTGAACATCGCCGAGGAGTCGCAAAAGATTCTGCTCGACTCGACGTCGGAGCTGCTGGCGCACGAGAGTCGCGCTTGCCACAGCGACGAGCATTTTGTGCACTTGGCGGCGTTGCGCGCGCGACTCGACGCCGCTTGCCGCCGCGCGTTCAAGTCGTCCTCCGGCGTCAACGTCGCCGCCGACGCCGTGGCGCTCGTGTCGCGCGCCGTCGAAACGCGCCTTCGCCGCGCTCTCGAGCGGCTCGCCGCCTTGGCCGAGCATCGCGTCGAGCCGCTCTCCGTGAGCATTACTGAACTTTAGAGTTTTTTGTTAGTTTTTTTACTTTTACTTCTTTACTTTTTTACTTTTAGTTTTTTTTTACTTTTGACGAGTCTCATCCACACCTGGGCGTGGGGGGTTTGTGGGTATGTACCCCCAGAAATCAAAATACCCCCAGAATTCAATTTTTAAAATTTTTCTATGTTTTTTCGCATTTTTTGATGCCAATGGATAGTGCTTGATGAGAAACGTCGAAAAATGGTGTTTTTATCGCCATATCACCATTTTTAAGGCCATTTTTTGACCTTCAAAAAATCTTGCACCCCCCAGAATTTTCTTGCTGCCCACGTATGGTCTCATCTTGATGGGAGATAGCGAGAAGACGGAGCGAGCCTCGTACAAGTTTCGTATTTTGTTTTTTTAATAATTAAATTTAATTTTCAATGGAAAAATGGAATACATCGTCCGAATGTGACGAAAACATTCTAAAAAGTTTACAAATTTTATAAAATCCACGGTTCGCGGGTAACGAAGTTATACGCGACGGTATTATTTTTTGAACCCTCGGATAGCGTTAGCGAGTTTTTTCGAGCGAAAGTTTTCGGCGCATTTCTATCGCGACTTCGTTGGAAGAACGATTAATGAGATTTTGCAATTTGTGGATATTCAAAATTCCACGTTGTACCAGTGGCAGATCTAGGATTTTCCTAAGGGGGGTGGCTGGTACCTCAACTTTTCGAAAACTTCTGAAAATCGGTCCTAAATCTTGCCCGGCACGCGCGAAATAGCCTTTTACATTGTATAATTTTACTTAAAATCACTTTTGACGCAATTGTTTCAAAAAATTCTGAAATTTTTGGCAATTTGGTGCGAAAAAATCAACTAAATTTCTTAGGCTTTAACGGAAATCTGGCGCCAGAAAATTTTTAAAATTTAGGCGAATGGGCGTTTAAAAACATGATTTTCCGTTTTGACGCCAAACGTGGAAAAACTGTGATTGAAAATAGAACAAAGTATGCTAGAATAGCTTTTTCGGCTGTTGAAATTGTTTTGAAAATTATTCTATGAGCAGAAATGGCTGGCGGGTCGCGCGCCGGAAAAATTTGAAAAATTATGGTCACTCACGACCAAATATGATTGCGAATTACATATTCAGTCTTTACGTCGCCCAATATTTTTGGCCTATGGGGGCGGCCGCCTCCCACGCTCCCTTAAATCCGCCCTAGCGTTGCACGCGTTGGATGAATCGAATTAACCTCCAAAAAAATCGAAGGCGCTAATTGTGGGTAATTAGAAACCTAGGGGTCGGAAAATCAGCTAGGTAGCCTTTTTGGATTCACGAAAATAGCTAAGGTTTTTGGACTAAAAATAGCTATTTATCCTTTTTTGGAGTCGAGAAAATAGCAATATACCGTTTTAAAACTCAGAAAAGACTACTAAATTGCATTTCTGAGTTCGAAAAAGACTATATAGCTAATTTTCCGAGTCCAAAAAAATTATACAGCAATGGTTTTTTGGTCAAAATCGCTGCATATGTAGGTATCTGTTTTCGGGAGCTCGGGGGGGGCTAATACTCCATCTCAACCCCCGCGCTCTTGTACGTCCCGTCGAACCGTCCGAGTTTATAAGGCGTGATTTCCTCTTTGGACGCGCTTATTAAATTCAAATGAAGGCAACAAATGCGCCCAGCGACTAATGAAACGAATGGAAATAGCTACGGGAATTCACGAATTCTCGTTATCGATTTTTTGCATACAATTTCGTGTGAACTTTTTTTGGGAATATCTCAAATTACTAAAGTTATTAAGGAAGCGGATTTAGTCTATGTAAAAGCAGTGATATTTATTTAAACGTAGACTAATCCGCTGTACGAACAAACGAGCGACGCGCGCGGTCAAGTGAAGTTTTTGGAGGAGTTGGACAAAAGGGACTCGAAACGCCGGGACGAACGCGAAAAGGAGTTGTTGCTGCGCATGGCCAAAAGTCGCTCGACTAAATTGGCCGACGGCGAGCAGCAGAAGTTGCGGGAGCGGGCCAAAGAGGTACTCGGCGCTTTATCGGATCAGAAAGGGACCATCCGTAATTCGGTGGGGTGGAGGGGGTGTTTACGTCCCCCTAAAAAGATTTTCGCCGCCCCTTCCAGAATTTATTTCCATCGTCCCCCTTGATTCTTCGCAAAAGGCGCCGCTAGGCGTTTTCTAGCGATCTTCGGACTCGAAAGTGTCAAATTTTGGGGCTTCGTGCTATATATTTCATTTTTGACTACATATTGTTGAGTTTAGTCTAAACGTTTTTTATATTCGTACGCTTTTGAAAGAGCCGTCGTCGGAAACGTTAATAAAATGATTTTTAGCGCGTATTCGCCTTTTTTGCCCAATAAAGAAATTTAGAATTTTTCATTTACCCCACCCGACGATTAATTCTTAAAAAATTTGGTCAAAATTTTTTTATTTACTGTTTCGCCTTTATACTCAATTTCGCGAGCCGCTTGAAATATAGAATAAACAAAAGTGGTTTAAATTGATAATTAAAAATGAATTTCGTTAACAGCTTCAAAAGGCGGAGCAGGACGAGCTGCGCAACCGAGACGCGAACGCGATGGCGCTGTTGGCCCTGGCGCCGTCGAAAAAACGCCCTTTGGCCGACTCGCCGCATCAGAGCAGCCCCTGCAACTCGGCCCTCAACGTTTCCTTGTCGGACGGCGTTCTTAAAACCCAGGTCCTGCCGAAATTTAACCACGCGCTTTTTTGCTCTAATTATTTACATATCATATTTACCGTAGCAATCGCGGGAGGCATGCACGTATCTCTGGGGGCAATGGGGGTTCGGACCATACCTGGGCGTGGGGGGTTTGGGGTATGCACCCCCCCACAAACCAATACCCCCAGAATTCAATTTTTAAAATTTTTTTACGCTTTTTTTAGCAATTTTTGATGCCCATGGATAGTGCTTGATGAGAAACGTCGAAAAATGGTGTTTTTCACGCCATACCACCATTTTTAAAGCCATTTTTTGACCTTCGAAAAATCTTGCACTCTCCCTCCCAGAATCTTCTTGTTGACCACGTATGGTTCGGACCATACGTGGTCAGCAGAAGATTCTGGGAGGTGTGCAAGAAACTAATATTTTCGAAGATCGAAAATACGGCCCCAGAATTCAGTGGTATGAAAATTTTTCGCTATTTTTCGCAATTTTTCGATCAATGCACTAGTGCATTGGCATCAGAAACGTTGCAAAAACGAAGAGTTTTCAAATCATTCCGATATTTTGATTTCTGAGGCCATTATTTTGGCCTTCAGGGGTCTTGCATCCCCCCAAACCCCCGCCCCCGCCCCGGTGTGGCTCGGACCCCTCAAAATTCAGAAAAATCGGAAAAATAGGACTTTTAAACGTTATTTTGTGCTATTTTTATCTTTTTGGGCCTAGTCCCCCCAAAAATTGGTGTTGGTCTCCCCAAAAAATAGGATGGCCAGCTACGTGCCTGGAGGGAAGCCTACCTCTTCACGCGAGTTTGCGCGCGCGCGACCTCCAAAAATATTCACGGATAGTGGGCAAACAAATTTTGCGTTGATTCTTTATTTCTAATTATCATAGTGTGCGAGTAAAATTTCTTGAATCGTGTTCAATCAATATGCGTTGCATACGACCATACGTATTCTTGTGAGGGGTTGTTCGACCGCTCACAGAATGGCTGCTAACCATAGGTGGACGGCACCAAAGTTCTGAGGGAGTGTGTGCAAGATTTTTTAAAGGTCAAAAAATGGCCTTAATAATAATGGTATGGCGAAAAAACACCATTTTTCAGCGTTTCTCATCGAGCTCTATCCATTGGCATCAAAAAATCGCTGAAATGACAAAAAATTTCAAAAATTAAATTCTGATGAGTATTTTGGTTTCTAGGGGGTGCATACCCCCCCCAACCCCAACCCCTCGCAAACTCCGCTCCCCACGCATAGGTATGCTGCCGACCTCCCGCAAAATGGCTGCCCTCGTCCCCTAGAATTGTCGATTTTTCGGACAAATTGCGAAAAGTGTGCTTTTTAAGCGTTCTAAGCTCATTTTTGGCTCAAAAGTCTGAAACTTTTTGACGCTTCGCGCCATATATACGCGTTTCGACCGCACCTGGGTGTGGGTAGTTTGGGGGCGTATGCACCCCCAGGAGAAACCAAAATATCCCCCTACCAGAAACCGAAATAGCCCCCTAGAATTCAATAATTTTTTTTGTTTTTTCTCGCAATTTTTTATGCTAATGGATATAGTGCTCGACTGCTCGGTGAGAAACGAAATGGTGTTTTCTTCGCCACACCACCGTTTTTAAAGCCATTTTTTACCTTCGAAAAATCTTGCACCTCCCGCCTCCAGAATTTCTTTCGACTACGCTTTGTCCAATTTTTTACGTTTTTATGTTTTTGAAAGAACGAGCAGTGTCCGAAACGTCTAAAAAGAGTGTTTTTCGCGTCTACCCGACGTTTTTAGTCCAAAAAGCGCGCAATGTTTTAGCGAACGAACGAATGCATTTTTATACGTTTGATTCGGTCGCTATTCCGTTCGGCGGGTAAATAATTGTGCAGTTTGATGGATTTTTTCGTTCAGACGTCAACTCGGCCCAGATACAAAAGAGTGAATCTCAGGGACTTGCAGTTGCTGATGAGCCAGGAACGCCGGACGAGGCGCAGCAATCTGCGCTTCAGCTCGGCTTATAAATGATAATAAATGCGCCCAGTGGTCGACTCCTTTTTCAACGGACAAATGCGCGTTCCTTCATTTGATCGAAACATTTTATTTGTTACGCGAATTTATTTATATAGCGAGCGTTGAAAGTTTAAATATGTCCGGAAGTTTGCATCGATCGCGATTTCGCGAAATAAGCGGCGCGATGCAAATTCCTCAGTTTCCATTTCTTCTTAAAAATATATATTGAACCCGTCGTACTTTAGCTAACTTTTCACTCTTTTCTACCAGGCATCTCCGAAATTTCGCGTAAATCTCTGAAATTCGAATTTTCGCATCTTTTCTATCTTTTTACGCGGTCACGTATACGTCTGGGGGATTGGGAGATTCGGACCCCCCAAAATTCTAAAAGTCGGAAAAATAGGACTTTCTAAAAGTTATTTTTGGGCTTAGTCACCCCCAAAATTGGTGTTGGTCCCCCACACCTGAGCTAGGGCAGGAAAGTTTGGTGGTATGCACAACACCCGGGCGTGGGGGGGTTTGGGGGGTATGCACCCCCCAGAAACCAAAATACCCCCCCAGAAATCAAAATACCCCCCCCCCCCCCAAGAATTCAATTTTTGAAAATTTTTTCGTTTTTTCGCAATTTTTTGATGCCAATGGATAGTGCTTGATGAGAAACGTCGAAAAATGGTGTTTTTATCGCCATACCACCATTTTTAAGGCCATTTATCGACCTTCAAAAAAATCTTGCACACCCCCCACCAGAATTTTCTTGCTGCCCACGTATGGTATGCACCCTCCAGAAACCAACATACCCCCAGAATTCAATTTTTGTGAATTTTTTTGTTTTTTATGCAACTTTTTAATGCCAGTGGATAGTGCTTGATGAGAAACGTTGAAAAATGGTGTTTTTTCGCCATACCACCTTTTTTAAGGCCATTTAACTTTGAAAAATCATGCACCTATAGAATTTTGGTAGCGCCCACATACGATCCCTCAAAATAGGACGGCCAGCTACGGGCCTGTTTTTACGTACCACGCTTACGTACGCGGTTGACCGCTTCCTGTTGTACGTTTGCATCGTTTTTATAGAATGAATGTTCGATATTAAAGCGAATATTGTACAGCGGAACAGTAAGATAAAGTTTGAATCAGACTACCCGAAGGCGTTGTTTTCTAGGAACAAATATGGCACTACTCGCGAATTTAAATTTATTGCCGTACAAAAGAATGCAAGCGTAGTCTCTCGCGCGTGAATTTATTTTCGTGCGAAACGTTTTACGTAATACGTACCTAAACGCGACCGTACGTTAAATACGGGCCCGTATCCATGATTTTATTCCGCGGGGGTCGCCGAGAGTTTCGAGGTCGGGTATCTCGAAAACCATTAGGGAATTGGCAAAAATGCGTTGTTGCGCGAATCTGAGCGTGCTCTTGCGATGATTAAGAGAAAATTTTCGAGTTTCCGCTTTATTATATACTCAGCTCATTTCACAATCGCAATCTGCGCAAATGATTCCTCATCACTCCATCGACGAATAAATTCCTAACTTCCGTCTTTAGAGTCAATTTTAGCGATTTACAAAGAGAAACAATATGAAAAGAAAATTCGGCGCGATGCGCTGAAAAAATTTGACACGCTCTATAGGCTGTTTCAAGATTCCCGAGACTTTTTACGGTATAATAATTCGAAAGTATTAAGATTTCGGCCAATCGGCAAAAAGCGGATCTCTCAGTACCCGCCTCTCGATCGACCGATTCGCAAACTGTCCTACGAGCCGCTTGTGTGTCATTTTAAGATCCGGGAATGGAAATGCTTCTGCGCTCTACGGGCTCTCTCCCTCTTGCGCCGATTCAAGGTCCCGGAAGGAGTGTTACTCGAATATGTACAACGCGTCGGATTACCACCCCAACCTCGTTTCGCTACAAAGTCTCGCTTAAGGACAGTTATTTGTCCCGGGAACGGGTTAAGTATCATACGTGGGTAGCGCCAAAATCCTGGGGACAGTCGGGATGGGACGAATCACTGAAAATAGAATTCTTGGGTCTACGGTAATCTGGGGGGTTAATTTCTGAGGGGTACAAACCCCACGCCCGTGCGCGATAAGTACAATGATGAACGTCATGCTGCCGAAAACTCACCCCGTTTCTGTCGAAGGTTTCGTCCCTGACCCGGTATACCGTAAACTATATAGTCTGTTTCACGCGAGTTTTGGCATAAATTTTAAAAACTGTCCGATGGATTGCGGTTATAGCGTTCGTTCATTATATATCATACGTATAATCGTAATCCATCGGCTTACTTTCGAAAAAATTCTCCAAATTTATGTTCAAACTTATGTGAAACGGACTGTAGGAATAAATTGCCACTTCGGTCTGAATTCGCCACTTCTCCAAAGCTGCGAGTTATTCGGTTTTTGTGATCTACGCGTTATTTCCACTGAGCATTTAATGGTTTAATCTGCTTTATTGACTAATCTCGCCAGGCCGTTGTCATTTTTTCAATTTTAGATGTTTTCTTGGAGTATGTAGGTTTTTAGGCGATATTTTATCAACTCAAAAATGTGCAAAGCGCATCAGGCGGATGTAACATGTACTTCTTTCTGCAGTGATATCAAACGAAGATCAATTTTACCTTAGAAAACGCTATTGTCGCTGATCTATTGGCATATAAAGCTTTTGGCAAAGTACGGCACAAAATCTACAAACAATAAATTTGTGTTAAACTATCGTTATTCTCTTTGATCAAAAAACTGCTCGTAGTACTGATATTGCGTGAGTAAGTGTAAACTTCGGCGCCATAATTAATTTTTTGCAACTTCCCAAGGGTGCAATTTCAACCCAGAAATACTATCATTTCGTTTTTCCTACATAACGTTACAGAACCCATTTTTTATGTTTTTACTCTTGGAGTTCTTCGTCCGAAGGTGACCGTTGATTCGCGCATAGAGCTTCGTTGTATTTTGCGTTTTGTTTAAGTGTGGCAAATTCACTCCACTTCAGGCCTGAATTTGCCACCCCTTTCTTCTCGCAATTCCTCAATATTAAGTTAAATTTTTGTATAAGACTTCCTTGAATTGAATTTAATGTACACTGATCTACAATCTGGCCAATTAAGAGCACTAACGAATTAGTTTATGAAAAGTTATTCGGGTTTAAAGGCAAAAAACGATGGCAATTTCGCCCTATTTGACGGTACCTTGTATATATAATGTTTCAACGGCCAGTCAGAGTGAACGAATGCCCCTAACCCTGTATCCGAGACTTTGAACCACCCCCAGCGGGAGAAACTTAAGCGGAAACGAGAGAGTAAAGTTCTGAACCCGCCCTATGGGTGATATTTCCCCGCAAATGCGGTTTAATCTTCAACCTCACGCGGCCTAAATTATGTACATATGTATCATAGGTACCTTCGCTACAGTTTTAAAGAGGCACTTCTGTATTGCGCGGTTTTTTTAAACAGATAATCAAAAAAAATTTGGTACCTTTTTCTTTTTTACAGTTTTACCCCATTAGTAATGAGCGTGTAAATCTTTACTGTAACGGTATAACAGTTTTGTAAATTTTGGTTGGTCTTCGAGCTTATCTAGTACCTAATTCAAATTACATTCCGTTTAGTCTGGTTTTTTTTATAAAGTAGACTATTGATTAAGCTCGATAATTTTTCGATTTTTTTGAAAAGTGAATTACTTCTAGAGTAGTAGTGTAAAGAATCTGAGGTCGAAAAAGCAAATTTTGCCCTGTTTTTTGTCTGCCAACAACTCCGCTTATGAGTCCCAGAAAAGTTTCTCTTGATAAAAAAGTACTAAGTCTTAAGGGCTACTTTCGGCTCGCTGGCGAATTTTTTTATACCCTGTACGGAGTTATAGTCTGTTTCACACAACTTCGGTCATAAATTCTAAAACTATTTACGGCAATAAGCTGACAGATTGCGATTATACAGTCAAGGCCACAAATAACGTTGCTCACGCGCATGTCCTACAGGCGCCTGGCAGTCAAAGTGACAGTCGTCGCACTAACAATTTTCTCTTGACGCGCGTGTTTATCAATATAAAATTTCGACCGACTCACAAGCAGGTCAAAGGCGCCTGAGCTTTAGCAACGTTGCTGTGGTTTTGACTGTAGCATTGATCTGATATATAAATATCGTAACCCTCGGCCTACTGTCGGCGAAAATTCTTAGAATTTATGCACAAAGTTATGTGAAACAGACTATAGATATAGGGTTTTAAACTTTTCACTCGAGGAGATGGTGTACATAAAAATGTTTTGTCTCAAGATTTTTCCTCCAACTTTCCAGAGTTGGTACGTTTTATGGGCTAAACGTCGCATCGAATTGCGTTTAAACAACGCAATATTGAGTTACTTGTTTAGGTTTAAAGTTCGAAATCAGGTGTGGAAGATTGGGCAAAAAACATGTTTTTTCCCCTTTTTCGATTAGTCATTCTCTTAATCGAATTTGGAAGTGAAGTTCTTCATACACAAACGTACTACGATTTAAAAGCTTCAAACCGGCACGAAGCGAATTTTTTTACTTTCAACGGGGACTTAGGTTCTGATTTTTAAAGTTTTCAATTAGGTGGATGGTGGAAAAACACGTTTTTATGCTTTTTTGTGTAAGGCTGCTCTCAACTTGTGTAGGATTACTGTAGCTAATATTATAATGACGATAGGCAAACACAGATGACAACACCAAAGCCAGGTTTACGAACGTAACGAATGCTCACAAACAATGCTAACACGACATTAAATAATGCATGTATCAGAAAAACGTCAAAGATCATGTGATAGTTTATTAATCTAAGATTGGGAGGTGCGATGACGATTTTTCAGCTAATTCCAAGAAACGAAGCAGCAATTGGTTAACCCACGTATAAAAACTATTATCAGATGCTACATTTTATCGTACGAAAAAACGGCTTGTTGCTAACTTGAACTGAAGCTAAGCTGGCTAACTAAAAGATGATATTCGTAATACGACGGTTTCGCTGCATAAGACTATGAGTCGGCTATAAGCTAAATTATCTTCATTACATTTGTTCGCTAGTTTTTCCGTTCAGAAGTAGGGATAAGTCGGACGAAATCCGTAAGGTTACGATTACGACTCTGACTGTATGTTTTCTTTACACTCAGTAGTTGTGCAAAGTTTACACTGAAAATTTACTTCAGTTTTACATCGTTGCCAAAGCTAATTTTTTTAAAATGTTCTATGTAGTGTCAGGATTAGGAATCTGAGTGTAATGTAAGCTTTCTTTACATCCACTTGTTGCGTAAAGTTTGTGTTGAAAACATTTGAACTGTTTAAATATGGTAAGGTTATCTTGTTTTAAAAAGATAACGTTGATGTTTAGACTAATATTGTTTTCCGCGTTCTTGGACTCCTATCGTTATTGTGGCATGTTACCGTATGTGTTTAATGTCTGTTTTACTCCATGCTAATTAAGAGTAGCAAAGAAACACACTCCGGTGGAACAAAAAGACGAATTCACTTGGAATAGTGGATTATTAAAGACGTAAAAGGAGGGGAGGAGGGGACTAGGAAAAGTCACCTACATATGCGTAGAACAAATTATAAGAAAAATTGATAGTAGCAAAAAACACCTTTTCGACGTTTCTCGCGCTCTATTTGTTTACATCAAAAATCGTGAAAAATGAAAAGTGTAATAATGTTTTTCTGATAGGTCTCCTTGATTCCGGAGTCTTAAATCCCCTCCGCACGCTCATATGAGGTCCATTACAAGTCTACGGCGTACCTACTATAGTCTGTTCCATTCCAAACGACCCAATTTCGATAAAAGTCTAATACTGTATCAATTTTTCACTGCACAAATGGCTTCTTTAATTATGCTCTTTTAGTGGCTATTTGCTTCAAACTCTTCTTATTGATGTTTAAATATGCTTCGCTTAACATGTGGCGCGTCTGCTGCAACAACCTCAATCGTAAAATATTCTGCTGCAGTAAGAATCCGTCAAGCGGAAATGGGCCGTTTGGAATGGAACAGACTATAGGTGGGTACATTGTTTGCACTGTTAAAGACGGCTGTTCCAATTTCCGCTTTCATGCTTGTCAAAAGTATACAACGTAGGTACCTACTGTACATAAGTAGATACAGGTACTTTTAACCTGTTTTATTCAAAAATTTTGCATGAAGCCTACTTCTTCAATTTGTTACGGCTAAGACTCCAGAATAATGATCAGCCAATGATGCATTTTACGCTAAAGTCGTTATTTCATATTTTATTTCTCGATGGCTTGTTTTTTGGTAACTACATAGTATACTTATGTATCTGACACAGTTCAGACGGTGTTTTGCTCGTTTACTGTTCACATTGTAGTAGCCATGGCAAAAAGATAAACAGCTTTATTTATCATGGAGCATCAGCCGACCGACAAGTCATCTCTGTGCAAGCGCAGCTGACTGTTTGAATCTGAATGTTCTTTTAACATTCTTACCGATGAATGTTTTTACAATGTTGCTTTTCACGACAGTGGCAATCACCCTCCAGGTATACCTACCTAATATTATGTAGATTTGAATAAAGTAAGCCAATCGGAAATTAAAAATGAATAAAGCATGCTAGCCTTTCTATTCCATTAAATAGGTACATAGGTACCCACTACAACAAATTCGCATGAGTACTGCAATATTGTATTTTCTAAAAAAACAAAAACATTAAAGTACCTATACAGATTTCGCACTTTGTTTCTTTTTCCGCCTAAATAGCTCTATTTGTATTTGATTCATAGCAATATCCATAATGTGCTACAAGTGCAGCCAAAGAATTACTAGAAGATCGGCTTGCATGAACAACACGAAGGAGGACTGCAACGTTATTTTTCCTGGTCAGAAAGCCGTGTGTACCAAGACAGTACGGACCTTCTCTAATAGTGAGCACATGCTCGAATATTGTAACGTACCTACACTTGTGCAGTGTTCAAGTGGGGCTTGCGCGATTCATACAAATCAAAGCAAAATGTATGCATGTATGTATATAAAAATTAATGAAGAAATAACTTCTCATTCACTTGCATGGGCTCGTAGTAATAATAGGAAGTCATCAATCAATAGGACAAAAAAATGAAAAAAGGAGATTTTTAGAGAAAATATCGGAAAATAAATAAATAAATATATGAAAAAGTAAATAAAACGAAAATGGAGGAAAGAGGTAGAAATGGAGCATGCTATTAGTATAAAAGAAAGCAAAAAGACGCGAGAAATAGCACGAAGTATACCTAAACAAGGTTATATTTTGAGAAATTACATTTTTTTACGAGGCGCAATTCTAAGTGAAACATGAAGAAATAGGTAGGATTACATACATAAAAAATGTAAGAAATCATATAAATAGGCTAGGTCATCAGAGAGGAACTAGTTTGTTACGTAAAAATAAAATGATTTCGACCCGTTACCTTTGATTAAGAGGATGATCACAGTATTATTTTCATTTAATAAGAAAATCTATGATACGTTCCCATTGGCGCATGCTCAAAGTGTGTACATTTGTAGGTACTTACGTAAGTACTTGAATACCAAGTAAATATGTAATGTGCTGATGAAATTCGGTGAAGTAGTCTTAAACGCACACGGGCGTGGGGGTTGGGGTTTTACACCAATCTCCCCGAATCCGTCGGACCCCCAAAAATTGAAATTGGTAAACCCCTAGAATTGGATGCTTAGCAATTTTCTGGAATTTTTAAAACTACCCATACCCCAAGAATTTAGTCGCTGCCGTAGGTGGGCGGCAGCGAAATTCCAAGGGGGTGTGCAAAGGTCAAAAATGGTCTTAAAAATGGTGGTATGGCGAAAACACCATTTTTCAACGTTTCTGATCGAGCACTACCCATTGGCATCGAAAAATTGCGGAAAAAAACAAAAAATTTCAAAAAATTGAATTCTGTGAGGGGTATTTTGGCTTTTGGGGAGTATTTTGGTTTCTGGGAGGTGCATACCCCAAACTCCCCTCTCTACGCCCACGTGTGGGGCGCTCCCCTTGTATGGTGATAAAGTGTTAAAATCGATGTTCCTATTTTAATTTGAAATTCTAAATAAAATTTGAGATCTAAGTTGATAATTGCTTGAATTTCACTCAGTTCTCTACTTGAAAGATATTGATTTATAGAAACTCAAAAACTACTCTATATAGGTACTTCAAAATATGAGTGTTTGTATATGACCATTTCGTTACAAGGTTATTGCTAGAATTCACTTACGCGAAAATAATCTGAAGATAACTCAGACATCAAAGATTTTTGTTTTTTTAAATCTTCTGTCTTTTAGAAAGACGTTCAAAAGCGCTCCGGTTGACAATCAATGCAATGAGACAGTTCTTTATTTTTTCACAGCTTTTTTCCTATTCATTTTTTTACATAAGTCGAAGAAAGAGCAGTGCAGGATATTTCTTTTATCACAATATTAGTAACTCTGAGTCGGGCGTACATATTTTAATTTAGGTACCTATGTACCTACGTTATTTGTTCTTTATGAAGCATTGAGGTAACTGGAAGTTTTTGCTATGCAAAATGTGATAGTTTAGTGATAACAGCTAAAATGTAAAGACGCAACAAAACGTGAGGCCTATGAACTTCTTCGTCTCGAATCAACGGAGAGTATGCTGAATTTCGATGGTTTGAAAAATTCAAGCTCTTGCGAGTTCAAAGAATGATACCTATAGTCCGTTTCATTTAACTTCAGGGTTTTTGAAGAAATTCAAACAAAGTGCTTAAAAAAGTGTATAACACTAACGCCATACTTATGATATTTTTGATATTTCACAGTAAATCAAATTATTTGGAGACGTTTGCCATTTTGGAGCCGCATTACTGCATCAAAATGATTAAGCACTTTAGTCCGATTCGTGCGAATTAAATTCAATAGAAAGCCGCAAAGTTAAATGAAACAGACTATAGGTGTTATTTATCAAGATTAATGCAAAGATCCTTTAAAGGATTAAGCATTGATATTTTGGTACAAGTTCCGGTATTCGTTTTTTTGTTGAGCTTTAGTGACCTTGTAACCATAGCTTAATATGCGAGAGCAAATTACGCTAAACTTACTTACCTCAAAAAATAAATATTACAAGCATGTGATTCACCTTGGAAACGTTTCAATGTTATTTAAGATGATCCGCCGTGGATATTCTCACAATGCCAGCTCAGAGCGATTTTTGATCCGGCAGTATTGGACAAATGCCAAAAAACCAAGGTTACGAACAACTTTGGTGATAATCTAGAAACGTGTATATGTCTTGGTCAATTTTGCAATCCGGCTTGTAAGCCGACCAGCTTTTTCACAGTTGTATTCTGTGCAGCATACCTACTACGCATTTTTTCAACTGATTTAATTTGACGCAGCAAAATCGGATCGATTTCATGGTCCTTATGTGTTTTAATACTTTTGCTTAACAGCAGGAATAACCAAAGAATTGCTTGTATTTAATCAAAAGCGTCTATAAGGATCGTTGCTCATTCATAGGTGATTCAGTAACATGTAAAAATAAATGCCTCTTAAACACGTAGTACAGGTAAACAAAACGCGACTTACATTGGTATAGTAGGTAAGTATGACTACAGATGGGTGTGGGGGTTTAGCTACTCAGAAATCAAAATGCTCCCCATCTTACAGACCTCTAGATTGAATCTCTGACCTTTTTTCGCGATTCTTTACTTATTCCACAATTCGATTTGAGGTGTTTCCATTCCCCGAAAATAATTTTCACCTCTCCCTAGAAATTTTTTCACCTCCGCAGAATTCGCGATTTCCTCAAAAAAATTCATAGAAAAATTGATGTTATAAGCGTTTCTGTCAAATTTTCGGCGCTTCGTGCCAAATACTCATTTTTATCATCTTTTGTTCAATTTAATTGAATTTTTCTAATGTTTTTAAATTTTTTTATGTCCTCACGTTTTGAAAAGATAAAGCGAAATGAATGTTTTTGACGCGTATCACATCGTAGTTAACCTAACGAAGTCACTTTGAGATTTCAATCACCCCATTCCGAACTCAATGCTGTGTATGTCTAGTGAGTGCCTATGTAAATTTTGCATACAGATCTACATACATACAAGACTAATCCTTACATACGGGTATGACAAACAAATAGGTACTAGCAAAGAAAAATGCTCCGATGGATTATTAAGGATGTAAAAGGAGGGGACTAGGAAAAATCTACCTAAAGTCGCAAAATCTGCTAAAAATCACACTTTCTCTAAAAGCAACGCAAAAAATCGAAGTATATTCTGCGGCTTTGAAAAAAGTGTCTTTCTTAAGTAATGTTCAAAGTTTCAGATAAGAGTGTATAAACGAAATCTATAATGTTTATTTTTTAAATTGCTGGCAAGTAGCAACGCTGACTAGCTTCGTATCTTGATTGATAGAAAACTAAGTGGTATTGTATTTAAAGTTGTTTTATTTTGTTATGAACATTATAGCAAGCAAAGATTAGTGCACACAATCGTTACGGGAATGTTACTGTACTTACATTTAGTCTGTTTTAAGTCAACTTACGCGTTTCCTACTGTTTTAAACCAATAATTTCTTCAGTTGTCTTGGATGCATCGATGTTTGCTATTTCATTCAATTGGCTTAGGAAGACTGTTAGTTCACTCAATATCATTTTCCATAGCTACTGCATAGCTAACGTGCTGCTTTTTCAATCATTTTTATGGTTAAAGATTTATTTTAATGTGTTGGCCGCAGAATATACTTCGATTTTTTGCGTTGCTTAGAGAAAGTGTGATTTTTAGCAGATTTTGCGACTTTAGGTAGATTTTTCCTAGTCCCCTCCTTTTACATCCTTATTAATCCACAATTCCAAGTATATTCATCTTTTTTGTTCCATCTTAGCATTTTTCTTTGCTAGTACCCTACTTTTAATTAGTATGATTTCAGTACATCAGTCAGTAATTACATACAGTAACATACCACAATAATGACAGCAGTCCAAGAACGCGGAAAACAATATTGTTCTTAACATCAGCACTATCCTTTTTAAACAAGACAACCTTACATTATTTAAACAGATCAAAGTTCTTCAGCATAAACTATACGCAAATATCAAGTGTAAGGAACACTGACGCTCAGATTTGGAAGTAAAATAAATTTGTAGTATAAACTACATATTAACAACAAATGAATAGTTTACACAACTACTAGGTATAGAGAAAACTAAGAGTCAGATTCACAATTCTGATTTAACGTAGAACAATTTGAAAAAATTAAGCTTCCGCAAGGCTCTAGAATTAAAGTAAAGATGCAGTGTAAACTTCACACAAGCACAGAGTGTAAAGAAAATTTCAGTCGTATTCGTAATTCTGATATTACTGTGATATTACGATCAACATTTATGAAAAGATTAATTCTCCACAATGGACCGAGGACAAATAAATATCAGATGTGAACCACTCTACACCACTATTGAGCGCAAACAAACTGGCGTATCACATTTGGTTTCTGGTTAATTTTTAGACTTGAGATTATGTTCAGACTCATGACCTAGAACTTGGCAGAAAAAACAAGACAGGAACACTTTAACCCCCATTTTTTTGAATTTACACCTCCCGAAAAAGCTAAATGTTGATGTAAACAAACGCAATCCGCTGTGACGCGTACCCCTTAGAAAGTACTTTATTTTCATCCTATTCGACCTCGCCCCACTTCTGAACAGAGAAAGTGGCGAACGAAAAATGGACAAACACGTATTTTCCACTGTCCACTACATTGTAAGCTTTAAAAATCTGAACCTAACGCCCCATTGAGTGTAAATAAATTCGGTTCGAGCCAGTTTGTAGCCCTTTGATTGTAGTACGTTTGAATGTGCGAAACTTATGTTCCACAAAATATCTGATATGATATACCAATCAAAATACGAAAAAAACCTCTTTTTGCGCCCATTTCACACCTCAGATTTCGAACTTTACACCCCCATAAACAACTCAATATTACGTTTTTTTGAACGCGGCTTGCTTCGACCTGTAGCCCTTAAAAGTTTTTTTATTTCTATTTTATTCAATGCATCCTAACTCATAATCGAAAAAGTTAGCAGAGAAATCTCGGACAAAATCTATTTTTTTACTCATCCACTAGATCGTAAAGTTTAAATCTCTGGTACTAACTGCGTATTGATAATAGAAAAGTTTGCTGGTAAACACAAGATAGCCCTTGATCCATAGTACATTTCTGTCTGAAAAATTTCTTAAATCTGATAACCGGAGATGTTGGGAGACATGAACAAGTCGAAAGCGCATGGTTTTGCCGAAAGAATTAAAAAAATGAAAAAAGTCAGTACTCAAAAGATTTGAACTCATTAGCCTTTTTCGGATGCGTCAGCCTCTGCAACAACTCGACAAATCGGCGAATTTTAATACTTAGTCAATTATTAAAAATATTCATCATTCTGCTGAAGTTTAAGAATAGTGCATTTATGATAATAAAAATAATTATTTATTAAAGACGAGTCAAAAACCTCTGAAATAAGAAAAATCTGATCAAACAATATGCAATACGGAGTTATCTATCGGCATTAGAAAATAGTTATATAATTCAAAGTTCACCTCTTCATACCTCAACAAACAGTGGCTGTAGAACAGTTTAAAGGTCAGATTCGTTATTCTGACCTTATGGAGAACATTTTTTTAAATTCATCATCCACGACGCTCTAGCGGAAAAAATTTTTCAGTGTGAAGTTTACACCTGCACTAATAACGCAATATTGATTGTAAAGACACAAAATAAATTTTGACGTGTAGCGCTTAGGACGAGGCACATTTTAAAGGTAGTTACCACGTTCTGTCAACTAAGTGGAGGAAATGACAGGAAAAGAAGATTTTTTGTCCTAGACTATTTACAATAAACCGCCTCTAAATTTAAAAAGTATTGTTTAAAAAAATAAATAACACCCCCTAGATTTTACAACCGTCTACCTTTTGAAATCAATCAGACTGCATAGAATGTAAAACTGAGTTAGATATGCTCTTGCACATGGAAACAGTAAAAAACCGTCTAATTTACACTCCTGTGCAACAACCAATGAGTATAAAGAAATTTTAAGACCAGATTCGTTACCTACTAATTAGGGAAAACATTTTTAAAAAAATTGGCCCTCCGAAAATCATTTGAATTTTCGGTGTATACTTTACACACTCACAACGCGCTCGGTATTGAGTGTAAACAGGAAAAAATGGGGGTCCTAAGTTTTTTTATTATCTGCCTTTTAAAACAACCGCGCCTCTCAGATGTGTGCCGTTACAGCTGTGAGGGGGGTATATGTTGGGGGTACCCAAGTATATTTTAGGTACGCGCTAACGCGCTACCTATGATATACGAATACTTACCTGCATGGTTCGCGAAAGATTTGTCCCCGACGATTCGCCCCCCTCAGGCACGTTTCGCCCCGGGAACATTCACCCATACACTTTCGCCTTTCGGATGTTTCGCTCCCAAACATTTCGCCCCTCGGGTGTTTCGCCCCCACCTTTGCAATAAACAGGAAATTGCATTTAACAAATGGGCTTGTGTAAGATCGAGCTAATTTTTGGAAATGCTTAGCAAATAACAAAAACAGTGACGGATCCAGGAATTTTGCAAAGGTTTGCAGTACCTCAACTTTTTCCAATGGGCTGTCACCGAAATCTGAATTCATCCGGGGATAAACTACATAAGGGATGTCCACTAAAAAATGAGACTCATTCGGAATAAACTTTTATATATAATCCGAAAACAAAAACTCAACAAGTAATATATGGCTCTAAAGGAAAACAAAAAGCTAACAAAATGAAACTATGCGCGGCTTTCAATCACATCGCTGCAACGAGTGCTATCGATTCTTTTTCGGCTACTCAGAGACAGCTTTTGTACAACAGCTGGATCAAATTTTTTCAAGCAAAATCTAATTCGTCTGATCAAGTGAGCTAAACATTTAGCTTGCCATGCCTTTGCGCAAACAAAGGGACAACAGATAATTCCAAAAGTTCTCAATAGCATGTATTTTGGGGACACAAGCAGGATTCAAAAGCTTGTCAACAAAATAAATGTTTTCCGACTTCAGATAAGCGACCACTGTTTTCGCGTAATGAGCGCTCACCTGATCAGGCCAGAAGACATATTCACCTTGAATGTAGTTTGCTCGAATATAAGGAATCATTCGACGCTTGATGCCTTCATTTAAATGACGCTGGCCAGTTATTGCGTAGCCCGATTTCCGAATTGACGGCTGACTCATGCCCTTAGGGCCTATGGCAATCCAGACTAAAGCTTTGTCCTCAAATTTAGCTTTGGCTGAAGCATCTCTGGTATAATATCCTCCATTTCCATTAATTGAGGAATGAGAGAAGGTAAAATATGACTCATTAACCAAAAACAATTGTCTTTTGCCAAATTTTCGAAACAGTCGGCCGCATTTTGTCTTAGCTAACTGATGTTTTTACAATCGAAGCGCACCATCATAACAAAAGCTCCTAGTCTATATTAAGCTACACCGTCTTTACATGCTGTGACAGTATTACTTTTATTTATTGCAATTTTTTTTGCTCTTTCTAAATATGTATGTTATTTTCTGTGAAAGTTATTATTGAAAGAGATAAAACTAAAAAGCTATTTTGCAAAAACAAGAAAAAATAGATTTCTGTTGTGTGTTAAAATTAACCCCGGAGTTAAATTAAGTCCAGGGTTAGTTAACCACGGGTTAAGTTGACCCCGGGATAAGGTTATCCCCGGTTTCCGAATGAAATTTAACCCCAGGGTTACCCTCAAGGGTTAAAATTAACCCTACTTCATGCATTTAATGTGCAAATATTCGTGTAGCTATGCATTGCATTTGAATTCAGGGCATAGCTGGTTGATATTTGGCATTGTACACAACTACTCGATATTTCAAAAAATCTGAATAAATCCGAGCATGAGCAAGTACACTTTGCATCTATCACTATTGGAATGTAGCGATCGACAATACCAGTTGTCAAATGTGACGGATATACGGAGTTTTACATACTTATGTACTACATAATATTCAGTCAGTTGCGGATCTAGGATTTTAGCAAGGAGGAGGGGGCGGTCGGTACCCCAACTTTTTCAGAACAGTCAAAAATAAGTTTGAAACCAGCTACTTACTCGTACGTGCATAATAGCGTTTTTTGCCGTTTTATATTGCATATTTTTGGTCAAAATGATTTCTGATGTAAAACTTTTGCAAAAAGTTTCACAATTTGTAACAATTTTGTAAAAAGAAGTGCTTCGATTTCTTCAACTTTAGCTAAAACTTGGCGCGAAGCCAGGGGAAATTTGTGGAATTTCGACAGAAAGACGTTAAGACACTTGAACAATTCGTTATTTCCTGTTCTTGTGCATCAAAGCATTCAGTGCGAAGCGCAAAATTTTTTCAGAAGTTATCCTAAAAAATGTAAGAAAATTACAAAAATATGGCTTTCAAACCAAGAAAGTGGATGAATGTCATATACATGCAGGTGTTAAATTTGAGAAATTACGATGGTCGATGGCCAAAAAATGTTGCAAAATAAATATTCATTCTTTATCTCGCCAACTATTTTAACCAACGGGGGGGAGGGCGGCCGCCCCTCGTTCCCTTTCAAATACATCCTGCGTATATTAAAAATAAATCATCAAACTCGGAATAGAACATGTACAGGGTGTCACGAAATGATAGCCCCCCTCCAAAAATTGATTTCAGGGTACGATAGAAAAAATCTGTAAGCACTATCTTGTAGAGCATTCAATTCTGCTTTGAATAGTAAAAAGTGATTTATACATTGCAAGAAAGAAATTTTTAAAAGTAGCTCTGATTAAGATCTATCTTAGTAAAGTTGTGACGAATCGATTAGAAAAGCTCGTGCACATGGAGTCAGAAATCGGTCGCTATTCTGCAGAAACAGCATTGAAAAATTGGTGTATGGTGTTAAATGAATTAGAATATGATGCGTAATAGTCTGACAATCTGTTATGTTCAATGACTATGCATTTAAGGCAGGTCGACTAAGCTGAAGACGGCTATATGGATTTTTAAATCGACGTAGTCGTGAAATTCGAAATACTGAGATATTTTTTGTTTCTGATCAATAAAAAATTAACCGGTGCACATTGCGCTTTGATAAAATAAGCATCCGACGCAGAATTGAATACTCTACAACATGGTATTTGTATATTTTTTCTATGATTCTTGAAAGTCGGTTTCTGGAGGGGGCTATCATTTCGTGACACCCTGTATGATAAACCGTTAGATAGTCAGACTCAGAATTCCGATAATGAAAAATTTGGAACTGGACAATCGAAGATTTCATGATATTTGCAGTGTTAATACAAAGATCAAAAATTCTGGAATCTGCATCTCATTGTTTATCGAATACATAATTTGCATACTATAGTCCGTTTCATGTAACTTTGACGTTTTTGAAAAAATTTAAACTGAATGAAAGTGTTGTAAACTAACACCATAGTTTCGATGTTCTACAGTATACCGAGTTATGGGGAGATGTTTGCCATTTTTAAAGCGCATTACTGCATCAAAATTTTAATCCACTTTTGTAGCCTGATTCATCCTGATTAAATTCAAATGAAAACCGCAAAGTTAAATGAAACAGATTATAATTCAATTTACTTTTTCTCACAATAGCACAAAATTTAAAGCTATTCAGAATTCTAATACACACCAAACCGTGAACGACCAATACAGTTTGCAGGAATAAATCCTAATCGGCATCAGGGTTAATTTTTATAGAACAAAACAAGGAAAGTTAACCCTCAACAATTTAATCTTTCATTCGGAAACCTGAGATATGTAAGTACTGATATCAAATGCATATTATATACAACGCACTTACCCCCAAGGCTTAAATCAACCCTGGGATTAAGTTAACCCCAAAGGATTAAAATTGACCCTTGAGGGTTAGTTAACCCCTTCATTCGGAAGCCGGGGATGAATTATTTAACCCTCATCTCGACAAAATTTATCGAATTTAATTCCGGGATTAGCTTAACCCCTTCATTCGAAAACCGGACCCAGGGGTTGCATATAAAATGCTGGAAAGGAATAAACCGCTATATTTTTCATAAGAACCTTATTTTCCAATTTTGAGTTTTTTGTGATATCAATGTAGATATAGGCCAAAAATGCTTGTGTTTTACTGCTCTATAACTTCTCATCAAGCTGAACCACTAAATTCGATGTAATTGAAGACAAAACGAGGCTTGCCAAAGTTTTGGACACATGGATAAGGAAGAACAGAAAAGATGCTGATAAAGCGATTCATTATGCCTCCGACATCGGGCGCGGTAAACGGAGGGTTAATAAGCACTCGCTTAACACAAGACCGTGGCTATATTACAATGTGCTGATCAGCCCGCTTAGTAAACATTCGTCCATAGCAAGTGACTGAACGTTAGTGTAATTCACCGATTGTCAATTAAACTCGTTTTGTAAACACAACATCACGCATTAAGCACAGTGAAAGTTAAAATCAGTAATATCAAGAGGGACACAGTAATGTTTAGGCCATATTTTATTACTTTTGGCTATAATAGCGCAACGTTTAACATGTAAAGGTAAATAAGTGCAACTCGGTTAATAAGTACACTCGGTTATTAATTACGGAACCTCTTTGTCCCTCCAGGGTGTTTATTAGTAGGATTCGACTATGTATTGTCCATTATTACTTAAAATGATTTGTGCAAAGATTTATTGGAACAATTGCACAATTTCAAGCAATTCTGTGTCAAAAGTATTTGAATTTCTCAAGCTATTGCTGAAGCCCGGTGCAAAGTGCCAGAAAATAGGCGAAAATCCGACACACACACACACACACACACACACACACACACACACACACATACACACACACAATACATACCCAAACACACACACACAAACACACGTCTAGAGACTTAAATTACTTGGAGCAAAGCCTATTAAAGCGTTTAACGCGAAGCGAAGAGAATTTTTAGTAGTTATTCATGCCAAAAAATGGAAGAAAATGAGAAAATTGGCTTACAGACCGCCAAGAAAGTGGAAAAATTTGAGAACTTACGATAGTCGATGACCTAAAATCATTGCAAAGTCAGGCACGTAGCTGTGGGGGGACTGGGGGTCCGGACCCCCAAAATTCAGAAAAAACCGGAAAAATAGGACTTTTTACACGTTATTTTGTGCTATTTTTGGCTTAGACCCCCCAAAATTGGTGTTGGTCCCCCCAAAATAGGAGGGCCAGCTACGTGCCTGTGCAAAGTACATAGATAGGTTGTTTCCTTTCTTCGTCAACTATTTTAGGTCAAATCCCATGCTCCTAGTTGGTCAGCCCCTGAGCAAATACAACATGGGTGGCCAATGCTTGCCGGTTACAAATATAATTAATTAACTACACCAAAAATATGAAGTTTAATAAATCATTGTGGGTCACATGTTGTTTGGTGCAGTAATCAACGCTATTCATGGGGGAGGGCGAAAAATCCGAAACCCATTATGTCTTTTTTGTTTCTCTTTTTCCTTTTCAATTTTATTATATTTTTTCCATACTTTATTTTTAATAAATCTTATTACTTCTTTTCTATTCTTGCTTGTCTTCCTTTTTTCTTTTTTCTCCTTATTTTGTCTCCTATTTTTCATATTGATTGACTTCTTATTATTATAGAAATTCTTACCGGCAGTAAGCTGAAACACATTGGTTATTAAATCAGTTCAATGCATTGATCGACATCTGCCAGCTTGCGGCACAGTAAATATATAAAAATTTTATAATGTTCAACAGACGATCGATTAAAGCACCTAGCTGACTTTTGTCAGATTGTCCTTACCTTCTTCTTTTTTCACAGGAAATGCACAAAAAGTATTTTTTGCGGACTTCTCATGGAGATACACATGTCTGCTCGTGAGCTGACAAGCTACTGCTTTATACATTGCGACGTACCCACCTATTAATTTAATCACCCTGCTGTATTATAAACACACACGGGCGTGGGGAGTTTAGAACCCCGAAGTCCAGTAGACCCCCAAAAATCGATAAATCACACAGAATTGAATTTTGGAATGTTTTTGAGAATTTAACTAGTTTTTCATCACTTAAACTCCTAGAATTTGGATAAGTGGTTTTCCTGCAGTTTACATATATATGTACAACCACCGTTCTTTGCATTATCCATCGGTTCAGAGGTCTTTTGCAGGCATCCATCAAAATTTTCACTTTTTCGATGTTTCTTGAACAGTAATTTTACTTTAACAACTAATACACAAACACAGTCACAGATCCCTGACAGTTATTTTTATTACAAAATGTATGTGGTAGATACGTAATTTGTTACCAATCAAATAATTTAAGATGTTCTGGAGTTGCCTCTGACATCTGCTCAAAATCGATTTCTTCATAAGAATCGAAGTTGTGAGCATCTCCCGGAGAAGTAATTTGCGGTATAATCGGAGGCTAAATTGTTAGAGTGCATTAGTCATGGTAAAAAATACTAATAATGAATATTTGAACGCTAGTGAAACTGACCGTCAGTTTAGATTGATGGGTTTCGTCCCAGACAACTTCATCGAACCAATCATGATTTTTAATGTCCTCCGCCTTGCCCTTAAATTAATATCGAAGCAAAGAACACGAATTGAAATCATCAAAGGTACCACCTACATAAAATATAGTAATGTAATCGATCAAGCATCATAAAATGGTAGTCTCCCTTATGAACGATATAAGAGTTCTTTTTGTCTATATTTTTTCACGTCAGAAGCAAAAAATTCCGATTCAGCCTTAAAAAAAGGGTAATCTTATTATGAACTTGATTTTAGGAGAAAAATGCGGGATAGTTCACGAAGTCGCCTCTCTGCGGCACTAGCTTACAAATATTGTAGATGAAAAAACTGTTCTTAGTTTGAAAATCTGTCGGCTGACCCCTTGCTCTGAGAAGTGTCTCAAAATTGATCCGATTAATATGCGTATGCATAAGGACTGTTTACCTTTAGATTTCCGAGTCTTCTGGTTCGATCCGATACTAGCAAAGCTTGTATCAAATTCCTAAATATCTGCATACCTTTTGTAAGAATAAAGACCGAAGCGTTAAAAAAGTGAACAAATTCTTACTGCGCAGTTACAGGAAATTTCTCCGGAAAGATTATCTGATTGTGTAGTATTTTCTCATAAACCTCCAAGGGACTGTCGGAGCAGAATGGCGGCTTCCTTAAGAGCAAGTGACTTCACGGTAAATAACTTATTGATTAAAGTACGATCGGCGTACCCGGCTAGCATCTCGTATATGAGAATGCCTGAATAAAAGAAAATATGTATTTACATTATATTCGACGAATTACGCATACTGCTATCCAGAGTAAACATTGGAAGAAGACGTAATTCAATTAATGATTCTTTAGAATTTCGTCATAATCTTCAGAAATTTGAATATTTTTCAACTTTTTCATCTAAATATCTTACACTACAATAGTGTATAAACAAAGTTACAATCTGTTCTAACGTGCGCGTATTAAGCAAAAAATTCGGGAATTTCGAACAGGTCCTTTAACCACCCATTCATCATTCCACGTGTCAGTTTCTCAAATTATTGTACCTAGAGACCACCAATCGACGGCCGTATTGTGGCCCTTGCCTAGAATAACTTCGGGAGCAATGTATTCTGGCGTTCCGCAAACAGTAAATGTCCTGAAAAAAATGAAAAAGAAGATGCGACGATGGCAAAAGTGCTATATTTTAAAATAAATTCAAAATCTTTTGTACTGTGTTCTAACTTAAGGTCCTTATGCATTGGGAGTCGAATGCCTTCTCAATCCCTTATCATCACACCGCTAGCTGTGATACTCTCGTGAATTTGTCACTTTGTCCGAGAGAATTGAAGACACTGGAATTACTAATACGGCTACAAAATTTAGCAAATGTATTGAACATGTTGGAGCTTTTAGCCATAGGATCGAAATTCTTTTAATGCGCGCTTATAATCAAATCCAAAATTTCTATTCAAAACTCACCTTGGTTCGGCGAGAATTTTCGAAAATCCCATATCAGTAAGTTTAATATGTCCACGTCTATCCAACAATATATTTTCAGGCTGAAAAAAGACAGACAAGATGATTACGTAATTGAGTAGAAATGAAAATTAACGTGTAAAGCCATCGTAATGGAATTTCAGGCAAATTTTAATAATTTTTATCTTATGTTCAGAAGCATAGCTATGAGACTCCAGAATTTAAAAGCCTAGCCATGTAAATATGTATCTACGCGTCTGCTTCTCTTAGCTGAACAACTCGAACAAATATAAATAATTTGATTTAATTGTATTTTGAATTCAACTGTAGCGAAGAATTATTCAGTATGGAATAATCTCCTGCATCAAAGATCTTTGAAATCGACCTCCAATTGTTTTTTTACAGAAAATCAGCAAAGTGTAGATGCGTATACTACGAAATGCTTTTACTATCTGTAGTTATATAATTCTTTGTGCAAAATTAAATCGTTCATTAACCAACATTCTATGATTTTATCACAATAATTGGACTTACTTTCAAGTCGCGATAGACTATCTTCTTATTGTGCATATAATCTAGGGCCAAAATTATCTCTATGGCGTAAAATCGGGCAACCCATTCATGAAAATAATGTTCCTCTCGCAAGTAAGTGAATAACTCTCCTCCTGCTGCATAATCAAGCAGCATGTAGAGACATTTATTATTTCGGAAAACACAATGTCTGCAATAATTTGAAAAAAATATGGAAATTACACAATCGTGAATGCGCGACAAGCCTCTCATAAGTAAGATCCAACAAGAACATAATTTTTACAGTGTGTCCAGAAAAGAAAGCATAATTTCGCTTCCGTGAGTAAACCTGAAAAATCTGCAAGCGCGACGACTTGCATTGAGATTTCTCGCTAGCAGCTACATACATGCCGATGTGCCTACGAATTACGAAGTAAAACGTAATACAACTTAGACGAGAAATATGTAGGTTGAAGTTCCAAAAGTTTCTCTCAAGAACGAACATGATAGTCAGTCAGCCAGCTGGCCATTTCTATATCTAAAACATTATATCAATTGGAATTGATTAAATTCAAATATTTACTGCACTCTGTCCTTTTTTGGATCGAAACTGCACAGAACTTGAATATAATAAATAGCGCACTCACATACATGCACAAGAATAAAATACTCGAGGAAAAAGTTCCAGACGAACAATATATTATTTACAAATGTCCTATCCACATTTTGTCGACGGAAACTTTCGAGTCCTTGACATATAGGTACGAACGCAAGTTTTTATTATCATTCTATTTATTATTGCTATCTTACATTTTTAATTATTATTATTTATTCATTATTTATTGTTAGTCGCATTGTATTCTTGGAATTTACGAATCCACTAAATGATAGCGATTGAAATAAAGCGCAAAAAATGATAAATTAATTAGTGTAGCGATCGAAAAATAGCTTCGAACATATGTATAATGAAAGTACAATATGTACGCAGCGGATATAAAAACTGTACATTTAATATCTTACTGGTGATAAAAAAGAGATTTTTTGTCAGGGAAGAGGTTTAAAATCTAATTTCCCGCAAGGCATAGTTTAATACAGCTTTTTAATGCAAATATGACATAATCCACCATGACGAGTAATTTTTCGTATCAAAAGATGAACTAGGAATTGATTCCGAATGAGCCTGAAAAATTGTTTTCAAACTTAAAGGCACAGACTGATGAGGTTCGGGTCGGTTTTTAAAATGAGAGAAAACTACGATGTCTTTAAATACTTATTCCTGAAAAAAGTGCCTAATTACAAAGATAAGAGGTATATCACGTGGCGTGTAACATGCTACTCACATTCGGACAATAAAAGGATGATCCATCAATTGAAGCACAGCTTTTTCATTATGGACGTGATCGACTTGCTTGTTGCGCACCACCGATTCGATTATCATTATTTTTAGTGCATAATATTTTAAGTTGATTCTGTGACGCACAAGGTGAACCCGGCCGTAGGTGCCAGTACCTTGAAAACATTCTCATTCACGCATATATCTCGCAATTACAAATGTGTAAGAAATATCTTTTGCGGAATACAATACGCAATTTTCGAACAAGAAAAAAACATTAAGGAAATCTAGAAAGCTTCACGATTTAGAAAGTGCTGGATCCAGGATTTTTGTAAGAAGCAGTTAGAAACGGGTCCCGAAATCTGCTATTTACTCAAATAGCGTTTTTTCGCCCGTTTGTATCGTCTCTCTTTGATCAAAACCTTAATTGGTGCGGGATTTTTTCGAAAAATTTAAAAGTTTTGGTGATTCTGCGCGAAAAATGTATCAATTTTTTGTTATTCGCTCGAAAAATTTATGAAATCCGAGCGGAAACATACACAGAGGCTCGCCAATTATAGTCTGTTTCGCATAAGTTCGCGCATAAATTTTAAAAATTTCTTCGAAAGTTAGCCGACAAACTACGATAATTTTATATCAAATCAATGTTATAATCGCAATCTGTCGGCATATTGCACCTCATTTTCACAATGCATTGAATAATTTGGAGGTTTTTGAATTTTCCTGAACGAACTAGAAGGATTCAGAACATGAGACATAGCTCATTAGAAAGAACATTAAATTTTTGAGCTATTTACTGGAGAAATTTATAAAATATGTCAGAAACTCACAGAATAATCGCTGAAAACATCAAAAGCTATAGTATGACAGCCTTTCTAGCGGCCATATTGAAAAACTGGAATTCTTTAGTGAATCGGACAAATAGGATATCATTCGAATGAGCTTTTTTAGGCTTTCTAAAATAAGCTTAAACATTTAAAAAGATGAAAAATAGCGCGAGTAAAATGCATACCTTATGGGGGCAGCCATTTTGGAAAACAATTAAATTGAAATTGCAGGACGGACTATTCAGAAACACGAAAAACAAAAACGGGTGAAATTTAGGGCACAAAAATATCTATGTATCTATTTTGCTATTTTTCAAAATATAAAACTTAACCTGTATACTTTAGTGACTAAGCAAAGTTTGAGCACTTTTTCGAGCCTGGCATACTATACACATAAGCTAGCTATACTTTCTTTCGGCAAAATAGTTTAATTCCAAAATTGTCTATCTAAAACACTTTATTTCATAAAAATCCGTTGAGTGGTTCTTGAGTTCATCTCAAGAAACCTCACTTCACTGAAATGATTTATTCAATGGTGATTAGGTTCATCAGCTTTGACCGACTGTCCCGCTGTAGGCGTGTTATAACATAAAACATGGACTATTTTTTGAGCAAGCTGAATGAATTGTGTTCCTTTATTGTATTTATTTTATTAACAAATACCAGCTGATCAAAAGTTATATGCTTAAATGTACAAAAATTCTCAAATTGTGTGAAAACGATGTGATTGGCGGACATGGATTATAAAATTTATGCCCGAACTTGTGCGAAATAGACTATAATGTTGGGCAGGTGGATTGGCGGCTTAACTTCGACCCCCGCTTTGGAATTTTAAATTTTATTTTCGCAGATTGACCATAGTCTCTTCCATTCCAAACAGCCCATTTTCGCTTTACAGCTTATTACTGTAGCTAAATATTATTACGGGTTAGGTTGTTGTGACAGTCTGTTAGATGTGCCATATATTAAATTAAACACATTAAATAAGAATAAGAAGAGTTTAAAGCAACTAGCTGTTACGAGAGCACAATTGAAGAAGCCGCTTGTGCAGTGAAACTCTATTACAGTAATAAGACTTTACCAAAAATAGGCCGTTTGGAATGGAACGGATTATAGTAAGATAGGCCTCTATTTGATAGTTATATTTATATAATTGTTCATTGTTTCAGGTCAATTTTTATTATTCTCTATATTACTATCGCATTATGTTCGGAGGATAGAAATGAAAGCTTGGCCTCTTCATATTGCCGTATAATTAATATTTCGACATATGCATTCATTCCAACACGAGTCAATTATTAAAGAAAGAGAGAGAGCAATAATTTATTGTTTACACGAATCTAGCATAACGACCGAGGAAAAAAGAACGAAAATGGAAATACTACTCAAAAGCATGCTTTTAGTAAAACAATGAAAATACGCAATTCCGAAAAAATTAACCTTAATAGTACTACTTACGAGAACAATTTAAATAAAGGCCCTAGAAACGGCAGATAGGTTAAATAAATTGTATCGTAATCATGACCATAGATGCACAGCGTGGCCGATCTGGAGGGGAGGGTCAGCCGGTGAGGGGTAAGTCAAGAATTGAGCTTTTTAGACCAGAAAGACCTCAAAAAACTGGTAAGTATTTGCGCTAAAATGGCGTTAAGACTCGGTTCTTATATAGTTTCTGGAACGCACTTCTAAAGAAAATTTTCAATTTTCATACGTTTTTCGCCGTAATTTTGCCTCATTTCCCCGAGAAAATTTCCCATTTTTCCTTTCTAGGGGGAAGGTTCTTCTAGACCCCCAATATTCCTTCCCACGTGCATGTCTGAATGACTTGGCTGGACTTGGTTTTCGTGCGTCACAATCCGGATTTTATACTACGTAAATTTACAGGATGGACCAAAAAACGGCCACACCCCAATGTCACAAGTCTGAATATAAAGTTCTGAGACAACTTTCATTAGTCAGATTGGTTTAGATTGTACAAAAAAATTTTGGCCTTTTGCCAAGTGGTTGGAGCGCAACAACGATTTGTTTACACCCTATTCTGATATTGTTAAAACCTTGAAATCTTGAAAGCTTGTTCGCATCTGTCAGCAATTCGCTAAACTTTTGACGAGATTTAGTAGTTTTTGCATTTACAATCTGTTTTACATAACTTTGTGCATAAATTTTAAGAATTTTCATCGTCAGTAAGCCGAGGATTACGATAATTATATATAAGGGCCCCATTGCATGTAGCAGTTAGAAGAAAAGGTGTAAATTTGGATTGCACTATCTCTGAGCTTGGATTTAACGAGACCTTGTGCATGGAAATCAATTTTCAGCGATCTAAGCAGCTACAATAATGGTTTTTAGGCAGTTAAGTGTTATACAATTTCACATAGCTAAACTTCATAGGCTTATGTATCAGTCGTTATCACACCTGGGCGTGGGGGGTTTGGGTGGGTATGCACCCCCCCAGAAACCAAAATACCCCCAGAAATCAAAATATCCCCCCAGAATTCAATTTTTGAAAATTTTTTTCGTTTTTTTTCGCAATTTTTTGATGCCAATGGATAGTGCTTGATGAGAAACGTCGAAAAATGGTGTTTTTATCGCCATACCACCATTTTTAAGGCCATTTTTCGACCTTCAAAAAAATCTTGCACCCCCCCCCCAGAATTTTCTTGCTGCCCACGTATGGTCGTTATGCACAGTATCATGATTGCTGCTTCAGTTTAAAAAGCTTTTTAATCGATTTACATTGAATAAAGAATTGTGATCTTTGCACACAAGGTTTCATGTAACAGACCATAGGAGCAAAGAGGGCGGTTTAGGAGCAATTTTCGGAGTAATTTTTAGCGTGGGTTGGACCCACACGTGGGCGTGGGGGTTTGGGGGGTATGCACCCCCAGAAACCAAAATACCCCTCTCAGAAATCAAAATACCCCCCCAGAATTCAATTTTTGAAAATTTTTTTCGTTTTTTTTCGCAATTTTTTGATGCCAATGGACATAGCTTGATGAGAAACGTCGAAAAATGGTGTTTTTATCGCCATACCACCATTTTTAAGGCCATTTTTTGAGCGTCAAAAAATCTTGCACCCCGCAGAATTTTCTAGCAGCCCACATATGGTTGGACCTTGTCTTGAAGTGTTTTTGGGAGTAAATTAACTCTTCGTCTTTGCACAAAATATTAGGAGTGTCCGTACTCTCCTACAGCTGTGGGTTGTACAGAATTGGTTTTCTTTGACTGCGATAGACAGCAGAGTTAGTGGTGATGAAAATATTGAAAAAACGCTTTAAAAGAGTGCAGCATATTAGATTTGGTGTTGACAATTTTTACGAATGTTTCTGACTGTCACGGCAAGCAACGGAACGACCGATTTTCATCCAGAGCGTCTTTTTTGAAATCCGGGTGACTTGCAATGGAAATTTCCCAAATAATTCATCTTTGTTCTTCAAAATAATTTTTAAGAAGGCAAGTTTTTCTTCTCGCAGCATTTTTTAGCAAATCAGCAGTGCAAATAATCAAAATGCTTGAACATTATTGATTATTTTTAGAATTACTCTTAGAATTTTTAAAACATTTTTTAAAATTTATTTTCAGTGTTTTCGAACACCGCTAAAATTACTTCCGAAAACTACTCCTATTTATGAGTCTAGGAGTAAAGAAGGATTACACCAAGGAACCATAAATAATTACTCCTAGGCTAGGAGCAAATGGTACAACCCGATTTAGGAGACTCCTGAGTCAGGTAGGAGTAAAGTTGCTCGAACTCCTACACTTCTAGTTTCCCATTGCACCAAATTAGGAGTGTAGGAGTTAGGAGTTAGGAGCAGATTTACTCCTGGCTCAGGAGTCTCCTAAATCGAATTTTGCACCACTTACTCCTACCCTAGGAGTAATTTTTTCATTGTTTCTAGGAGTAAACTCTCTTCACTCCTAGACTCCTAACTAGGAGTAATTTTATGAGTAATTTTAGGAGTGTTTCTATGAGTTTCTTAGACGGGATTTTTGCATTTTTATAAATTTTCGAGCATTTTCTGTCAATCAGCCAAGCTATTTGGAAAATCTGCGATTGTATGCCAAATATGTCCATTAATTAGCTGAACAACGGATCGAATTTTCCGACAAGCAGTAGACTTATGCTAACCAAGAGCATCACCAACAATATCCTTAAATTTTCCAGTAGCTAAGAATCTTAGAGCTGATAAAGTTTGTTGCTTTAGAGAAAGTGCCCTGTGTTACTCTTTGGCTGTAAAAACCGTCCAATTATCAACCAAACACGTTCCGTTCATACGTGGGCAGCAAGAAAATTCTGGGGGGGGTGCAAGATTTTTTTGAAGGTCGAAAAATGGCCTTAAAAATGGTGGTATGGCGATAAAAACACCATTTTTCGACGTTTCTCATCAAGCACTATCCATTGGCATCAAAAAATTGCGAAAAAAACGAAAAAAATTTTCAAAAATTGAATTCTGGGGAGTATTTTGATTTCTGGGGGGTATTTTGGTTTCTGGGGGTGCATACCCCCAAGCCCCACGCCCAGGTGTGGTTCCGTTGCTTGCCGCGACATTCAAAAACATTCATCGAAATTATCAACATCAAAATTAATACGCTTCTTGCACTCTTTTTCGGCGTATTTGATCAATTATTTCATCATCACTATCACTGCTAGTACTATTCATCGCATTCAAAAAAAGACTTATCAATACAACCGACAGCTTTAGGAAAGAACGGACACTCCTAACATTTTGTGCGAAGATAAGGAGTAAATTTACTTCTAAAAAACACTCCTAAGCGTGGTGCAACCCACCTGAAAAATTACGCCTAAACTTGCTCCTAAAACGTCCTCTTTGCTCCTAATTACTCCTACATCCTGATTTAGGAGACTCCTAGCTCCTAGATGGTGCAACCGAAATTTACACCTTTACTCCTAACTGTTACACTCCTACAGAGAAGCTGGTTTTGCCGCCGTCATCAAAAAATATTGGGCTCAATAGAGAAAAATGTGATAGTTTTAGCCATTTTTTATGACGATTTTTTGAATTTTCCGACGCTTCGCGCCAGGAGTTCTCATTAATGACATTTACTGATTTTCTTGGCGCTATAAACACTATTCAGGATTTTTTAGTTCTTGAAATTATTTCTCAATATTTTTTTAGTGCTTTGCACTAATTTTGTACGTTTTTCGTGATAAATTTTTAACTTTTTCGGATCACAAATGAATATGTTTATAAAAAGTCGTCAAAAAACGCTACATTAAGCATAATAGACGGATTTTTAAGACAAATTTTGACACTTTTAGGAAAATTTAGTTTTAAAATTTATGACCGAACTTGTGTGAAACAGACTATACTAGGAAGGATTACCCACTCTAGGGTTCAAACAATGTGCCAATCAAAGATATTGTCATATAAGAGCACCGAAATACTCAGTAATGTAACACAATGCAGAAACTGTTGGGTTTAAACAATTCTAAAGTGGTTTGTAGCCAAAAACTAATCACCGTAGCAGACGAAGCGCTGGCTCTCCGCCAAGATTTTTACTCACTTCAAACAAGGATATTTTTATAAAGTTTTATGTTTGCTCATGTTATGATGCGATTTCGGGGTGTAGTCTGTTTTGACCCATTCTGTCTAAGTACAAGTAGACGCGTCGTTTACACTATAAGGGGCACATTTAGCATTCGAAAGCTTACCATCACACCTAGATGTGGGAGCGGGGTTTGGGGGTATGCACCCCCGAGTAACCAAAATACTCCCCGGAATTAAATTTTTAAATTTTTTTCTCGCAATTTTTTGATGCCAATGGATAGTGTTCGACGAGAAACGTTGAAAAATTGTGTTTTTTCGCCATACTACCATTTTTAAAGCCATATTTTGACCTTTGAAAAATCTTGCACCCCAGAATTTTGGTGCCGCCCACCCATGCTTACCATACTTTAGTTGAACAATAATATATCATGATTATATGCATTTTAGAATCAGCGTCCTTAAAGTTTCCAAGATTATGTACTTTAAGCTGAGACGTTTCAGTAATAAGCTTACTGTAAGTCCTAAATGCAAAGCGGTCAAAAAATTTTTTTATAAGGACCTTTAAGGTTGAGCTTTGAGGCGCAACTATTTTGCCGAAAAAATTCAAAATTTCTTATTACTGTAGTCTCTTAAAAGCTTTCAAAAAAGAAAAAATTTACCCTGGCAACATTTACTCTGTGTTGTAGGGAGAAAGCTCAAAAAAGGCAAAATTTTTGCGTCTCTAGATGGACTTTCTTGTTCAATAAACGCGATAGTTCCGGGTTGTCCGATACAAGTTTGTGTTATGGGGCTGCCATATTGGAAAAATAACACTTTACGCTCAGACTGTCTAACTATTTCACGTAATTAAACGACTAATGCAAAAAAGAGATCTAGTATACAATTTACCCCAGCGTTTTTTAGCCGGTCCATATAAGCTACAGTAACCAAACTTTACAAGGAGATAGCTATAAGCCTATTGTACTAATCTGGCAAATTGATTAACTTACGGTGTAAACTTACTCTTTAACACTCACAGCTCACAACCTACTAACGGCATCTAAAAATTGTAAACGATTCGGTGGGTTTCAAACAAAGCAGTTTTTGTAACTCAATCAACATCCTACATTAAAACAAAGTACGTTTGAAAAAAGTAAGTTTAAAGCAAGTTTAAAGTGAAGTAAAGTAAGTTTTTTTAAAATTTTTTTAAAGCAGTAAGTTTACACCGTAAGTTAATCATTTTTGCCATATTAGTACAATAGGCTTATAGTTATCTCCTTGTTAAGTTTGGTTACTGTAGCTTATATGGATCGGCTATAAAACGCTGGGGGGTAAATTGTGTACTAGATCCCAAAAAAGAGCTTTCAAATGATTACTTGTTTTTTTATTTGAATGAATAGTAAAAAGCTCCATATGGCTGCCGTTTTACTTACTGTCGTAAAAAAGTGCGTTTTTTACACATTATGATTAATAATTCTTTAGCGCTTCATGATTTTCAGCATTTTTCCTGTAAGTAAATAGAAATGTTAATACTCTTTCTAGTGAAATATGTCTTGGAGCATGATGGCTTTCAGTACTTTCTTTGATCTTGGCATCTTAAGCCAAAAAATCATTTATGTACGTATGTTACACTGAAAACAACGTGTAATATGTAGAGTTAATTAAATTTTTCCAGAATACGTGTACATACATAGTTTGTGCTTTATCCTATATAATTTCTAAAATTTGTGTGAAAAATAGATGCGTTATTAATTAGTAATTCTTTTCATTATTTGGATACATATTAATCAATATGGAATCTCATGATAGATGAAGATAAAGGATAGATTAGCTGGATGGCGGGCAGGTACGTTTGTTCTTATAGCGTAAAAAATGAATAACTTGATTTCTTTTAACAGGAAATGATTTGTATGAAGTAATACATAGGTAGCGTAATTAAAAATCTGTGAATATTAAAACAGTTCAAATCTCTAGCAGCACTGAAAATAATCCTGACGAAAAAATGCAAGATTCATGAAGTTTAGTGACTGCGTAGCGTAGTAGTCAGACGCTCATTATATTGAGTGCGTTTGTATTCAATTTAGGTCAATTTATTCAAAAATTGATTATTTCCTCAAATTTACATCGTATTTATACGACGTAGATACCTACCTATTGTTCTGATGCGCTCAAAGCTAAGCGGGTTGTGGTCATCTAGTTTAGGTTGCATTTCATTGACGTTATTTCTTTCCAACCAACTTGAACGTTCGTTGTAGTCGTCAACATCTTCGTCATAATCGCCGACTTTGATGTTCGCGGACGACGGCCACAATTTGGATAAGGTCAACCTCAGCGTCGCCTGCACCGAATTTCGGTCACCACCACCGCCAAAGCAAACGCTCGTCGTTGGAGACTTCGACATTTCTTCGAAATTAAAACCGATTTGGATGTGGTCTATCACACAGACGATCCATTGCATCATTGAGAACTCCGATCAAATCAGCAATGAAGTGCAGATGACCGAAATTTCCATTGCAACTAGTACACTTCCTATTGCTTTATCATGCCCCCGTTGAGAGAACCAAATGCCTGCATTAAGACAAAGCAGAGACATGCTCTCCTGTCAATTTTGTTCCGGCAGCTGATCTTAATGATAAAAAGCTGGTTTGTTTTGAAATTTCTTCGACAAGGAAACGCGTTTCAGGAGCTAATTACAACCAGAATATAAGGCTAGTGATAAGCGTAAACAAGATAAAAAATTACGCTCACTTTTTATATATGTACAAGCAATACGTGTATTTGTGCACACATGCTTATATCATTCGATATCAGTATGTTAGGTACATAGGTAGTATGAAAGAATCTATGCGAATCCAGCCAATCTGTCCTTCCGCATGCTTAAAAATTTAAGTTGTTTTTATAATCCCGATATTTTTCGGGTTTTTCGCGAACCAAACGATGTTAAGAAATGCGCTCATAAACTGACTAGGGGAAAATTATGCATATAATTTCGTTTTCTTTTCTATCATACGTGCATACATCACTGAAATTAATTAAGCGCTGGATAAACACAAAAATCTATATGGAATTCATTACATTATCCAAATTTTAAATAGTAAGTCTATATATGTGAAAATGGTCGTTTGACCCTCTTGGGTTGCCACGAGATATGCAAAGTAGGGTTCCCTTGCCAATTAGAAGGATGCCCGCTTTACCCGGATGGAGGCAACAATACGCAGGACACAATATTGCTTATACGCGTGGGCCAGGAAGACATCGCATTTGCAAGTTCATTTGCTGCTGAGGCGGTTTCGCTCTTGGTATGAGCTCGGGTAACTATGCCCGCGTTTACTACTGCGGGTTGGACCTGACTCAGCTCTTCAAGGCCTGTTATCCTTTAACTTTCGACTGACTGGTTGGAAAAGAGAATCGTACATAATGTATCTAAATAGATAAGCGTTTCCTAAATTGATTACTGCTGGACATGAATTTGCAAGAAGGTAAGTTCGGAGCGAGTGACAGCCGTGTCCTAAATTTTTTAATTTAAATATTTCAGGTTAATTTGAAAATGTGATTTTCTATGAACGCAACAAGTTTTAACTCATGTTTTAATTCCATAAAACCAGTAATCACCGGTGACGACAATACGTCGAGATAAAATCAAACAAATAAAACAATAAAATGCGCCGACGGTACGCGTCGAGGACAAGTGCGGAATGAGACCGTCGCACGGCCCAACCCGTAAATCCTACTAGAAAAAGATAGGGAGAAAGAAATATCAGAATAAATATACATTGCTGGAACACGGACCATAATAACCTTAGGTAACCAAACACAGAGCCTGGGGGAAACGGCGTAACCATTTTAACAATAGGTAACCAAACACAGAGCCTGAGAGAAACGGGAGAAACGCGAAAGTATGATAAGCATGGGCAAGGCAACCATACGCAGAGCCTGGGAGAAACGGGAGAAACGGCGAAACTATGATAAGTATAGGCAAGGCAACCATTCACAGAGACTGGTAAAAACGGGAGAAACGACGAAACTATGATAAGCATAGGTAAGGCAACCATAAACAGAGCCTGGGAGAAACGGGAGGGGTGTCCCTGGCATCACATGATATAACATAGCCGATGCTTAGGCATAGGCGGGCGTACCCAAATTTGCTCCCCGGGATGGGGTCAGGGAGCAATGCTGTAGCATAGGCAGTGATGAAGGATAGATGGGCGTTCCCCAAAGCCTAAGGGGAGGTAAAGGGGGTTTCCTGGGATTCTATGATTATCGATGTTTTTCCTTCAAGCCTGCCCGAACCATCCCCGTAAGCCTAAGGGATCCCTGGGGAGGGTGCCCATAAACCTAGAGAGGTGGTCTTAAGGGCGCCCAGGCCTACGCGTAGGGATGGGAGGTGGCATAAGGGGATCAGTCCTGGGAAATGGAGGGTTTCCCATGAAAGTTTGATTATTGATTGATTTTTTTAAGTAATTCACGAACCGCGGTCCTACTCTGGTAAATATTTGATCAATTTTTAGTTGAAAATTAATAATGTTTGAAGGCTATCCGAATGTGCCTGAGTGAAATTGTTTTGCGTGCACTGGCATTTTTGTAATTAAATCGAAGTGATCATAAGCAGCATGCAAATGAATTACTTTGTCAGCTTAAGGTCCTCCGAAAAATATAACATTGCCTGAGTATACTTTGACTAGCAGAGAAAAATGCTCCGATGGAACAAAAAAGATGAATATACTTGGGATTGTGAATTATTAAGGATGTAAACGGGGGGACTAGGAAAAAGCTACCTAAAGTCGCAAAATCTGCTAAAAATCACACTTTCTCTAATTTTGTTATGAGCATTATAGCAAGCACAGCAGGGGCCGATTTATTAGTGCACACAATCGGTACGGGCATGCTAGTGTACCTACATATTCCGTTTCAAGTCAACTTACGCGTTTCCTACTGTTTTACACCAACAATTTCTTCAATTGTCTTGGATGCACCGATGTTTGCTATTTCATTCAATTGGCTTAGCAAGACTGTTAGTTTACTCAATATCATTTCCCATAGCTACTGCATAGCTAAAGTGCTGCTTTTTCAATCGTTTTTATGGTAAAATATTTATTTTAATACAGTAACATGCCACAATAATGACAGCAGTCCAAGAACGCGGAAAACAATATTGTTCTTGACATCAGCATTATCCTTTTTAAACAAGACAATCTTACATTATTTAAACAGATCAAAGTTTTTCTGCATAAACTTTACGCAAATATCAAGTGTAAGGAACACCAACGCTCAGATTTGGAAGTAAAATAAATTCATAGTATAAAGTACATTTTAACAACAAATGAATAGTGCAAACTTTACACAACTACTATGTGTAGAGTAAACTAACAGTCAGATTCCCAATTCTGATTTTACGTAGAACATTTTGAAAAACAAGTAAGCTTCCGCAAGGCTCTAGAAATAAAGTTAATATGCAGTGTAAACTTTACACAACCACAGAATGAAAAGAAAATTTCAGTCAGATGGATTCGTAATTCTAATATTACAATCAACATTTATGAAAAAATTTAGTCTCCACAATGGCCCGAGGACAAATAAATATCAGATGTTAACCACTTTACACCATTGTTGAGTGGAAACAAACTGGCGTATCACATTTGGTTTCCACTTCATTTTTAGACTTGAGATTATGTTTAGACTCATAACCCAGAACTTGGCAGAAAAAACAAGACAGAAACTCGTTTAACTCCCCCATTTTTTGACTTTACATCTCCCAAAAAACTAAATATTGATGTAAAAAACGCAATTCGCTGTGACGCGTACCCCTTAGGAAGTACTTTATTTTTATCCTATTCGACCTAGCCCCACTTCTGAACAGAGAAAATGGCGAACAAAAAAATGGACGTATTTTCCACTGTTAACCACATTGTAAACTTTAAAAATCTGAACCTTACGCCCCATTGAGTGTAAATAAATCCGGTTCGGGCCAGTTTGTAGCCCTTTGATTGTAGTACGTTTGTAAGTGCCAAAGTTATGTTCCGCAAAATATTTGATAAGATTCACCGATCAAAATACGACAAAAACCTGTTATTTCGCCTATTTTACACCTCAGATTTCGAACTTTACACCTCCATAAACAACTCAATATTACGTTTTTGAACGCGGCTTGCTTCGACGTGTAGCCCTTAAAAATTACTTTATTCCTATTTTATTCAATTCATCCCAACTCATAACCGAAAAAGTTTGCAGAGAAATCTTGGACAAAATCTGTTTTTTTCACTCATCCACTAGAGTGTAAAGTTTGAACCCCTGGTACTGTGTATTGATTGCAGGAAAGTTTGCTGTAAGCACAAGATAGTCCTTGATCCGTAGTACATTTCTGTCAAAAAAATTTTCAAACTCATAACCAGAGTTGTTGGCAGACATAAACAAGTTGAAAACTCAACCAAAAGGTGTCTTTTCACCCCCCCAGATTTTCGCACTCTTTACACTCCCATTCGATAACTAAGGCGCAATTCAAAAGACAAAAAAGTGTCATTTGCAGAACCTAAATAGACGAATAAAACAAATAGAGTGCATGGTTTTGCCAGAAGAATTAGAAAAATAAAAAAGTCAATATTCAGAAGATTTGAACCCATTAGTCTTTTTTTAAATCCGCATGTGAGAACGGATGCGTCAGCCTCTGCACCAACTCAACATATCTGCGGATTTTAATACTTAGTCACATTATACTCTACACTTTTGTGTGACAACCATTGAGTGTTAAGAAAGTTTAGGGTCAGATTCGTAATCTACAACTGAGGGGCAATATTTTAAAAAAATTGGTCCTCTGCTAATTGTTTGTTACCCAATGCTCCGGGCAGAAAAATGCTTCTCGGTGTAAACTTTACACTTGTGCCAATACCGCAATATTGGGTGTATAAAAACAAAATAAAGTTGTATCTGTAATGCCAAGGTCAGGGCACCTTTTGAGCATAATTAGCATAATCCGCCTACTTAGCGGAGTAGCTGAAGAAATTTCGTTTTTTGTCTCGAACCCTTTACACTAAAACGATCACAGATCAAGAAATATTGCGTAATAAGAGAAAAAGAAAGGGTTTTAAGATATTGCCCTCCTCAACAACATAAAACCAATTGGACTGCACAGAAACTAAAATTGAGTTAGTTTAGCTAAAGGACACGCGAAGAGTAAAAAACCCGTTTACTTTACATTTTTGTGCAACAACCATTGAGTGTAAAGAAATTTTAAGGTCAGATTCGTAATCTACAGCTCTGGGACAACATTTAAAAAAATTGGCCCTCCACAAGCTATTTGATTTTTCAGTTTACACTTTACACACTCATTGCTAACTCGGTATTGAGTTTAAACAAAAAAACACCAGCATCGAATTTTTTAATTATCTATCGATTAAAAGAAACCGCACCTCCCAGGTGTGTGCCGTTGTTGCTGTGAGGGGGTACAACCCAGAATTCAATTTCTTTAATTTTTTTGTTTTTTTCTCAATTTTTTGATGCCAATGGATAGTGCTTGATGAGAAACGTTGAAAAATGGTGTTTTTCGCTATACCACCATTTTAAAGGCCTTTTTTGACCTTTGAAAAATCGTACACCCCCACAATTTTGTTGCTGCCCACGTATGGTAGTCAGCATACATGCACAGCATGGGAATTCTGGAGGGGGATGAAAACCTAAAGTGCCTTTTTTGGGCCAAAAAATGGCCGGTACGCGTTAAAAAAACATCGTTTTTTGGCGTTTCTGACAATACTCTATCATTCTAGAGCGTAAAATCATGAAAAAAATTTAGAAAAAAGTCGAATAAATTGACCAATATATCGCTTAAAACATGAATATATGGCGCGAAGCGCCGAAAATTTGGCGATTTTGAGCAAATAGATGGCCAAAAACCCTTAAAATATACTTTATCTACCAATTTTCAGGTAAGTTTAGGAAACTTTTGAAAAATCGCCAAATCTGGGGAGGGTGAAAAATATTTTGCGGGGGGTAAAAATGATTCTGCGGGGGATGAAACCCCCCCAACTCCCCCCCAAGATCATGTATGGTAGTCAGGCGCTAGTAAATTTTGAATTTTTTCTACAGCATCTATAGCATATATTTCTTCTTTGGTGCTGAGGTTAGTCTTACACATTAAGTCTAAAGCTAGCTGCTTTTGCAGAGTACATTGGCTGTTAGGCCCGTATTCACAAAGGCGAGCTAGCGTTAATCTCGAGCTAGGTGACGAATTTAGCTCGAGCTAAGTTCTTAGCCCGTATTCACAAAGGCGAGCTAGCCTAGCTCGAGCTAAATAATTGGACCTTTTAGCTCTAGATTTTAGTCCTGCTCGGAGCAGGACTAAATCTCGAGCTATCCATTTTTTGTGCAGTCTGTTTCGTTTATTGCGCTTTTAACTTAATGGACGTGATACAATTCTTGGATGATATTTACGCATTAGATGATATTCCGAATGAAGAAAATGTTCAAAGGCCCATCTTTTGATGATGAAAAGTTTAAAATACATTATAAATTACGGAAGGTTTTGGCTAACGAACCTACACTTGTACATTTGTTGGAACCACAGCTCAAATCAGCAGCTTATCGATTTATTACATTTATTTTACGTCCGTTTATCATCATTTATAATATACTTTAAACACACGTAAGTAAAACTGCTTCAATTTAATCAGCATTCATTTCAATATGGTGAATGTGTATTATTTTAACATTTGGTGGTAAGAACTATAACTTGAAGCCGATTGATATAGATAAGCCGTTGAATCATCCATGCGCTGCGACACTGAATAGCTTTGAGTTTGGCTCTGCTGCCACTGTTGTTCTAGCCTTTGAAGCTTTGTTTCGTAGTAGCGCTTCTTGGTATCTACTGTATCTTGCTCTCTTTTATCAACTCCATTCTTGCTTGATGCACTTTCTTTTGTGCTTCTTTTTGAAAATTTCCTATTTAGCTCGGGCTACGTAGCACACTGCTAGCTCGCCTTTGTGAATACGGCCCAACGTTAGCTCGAGCTAACGATTAGTTCGAGCTAACGGTTAGCTCGAGCTAAATCTCGAGCTACGTAGCTCGAGCTAAGACCTTTAGCTCGAGCTAAACTAGCTCGCCTTTGTGAATACGGGCCTTATCTCCTTTCCTAACGATATCCCATTTAGAGTCTTTGTCAAGCTTTGAGATTCCTGTTACAATAGCTCGGGGTGTTAGTGATAAATTATCATTTAATGCAATTTTAATATATGCTCCTCCATTAATGCAAAATGTCCTAATATCTGAATTGACTTTAATCAAACCTGAACCCTGCTGTAGGTTTTTATCAACATCAACTACCTTGAATGTCATACATTCATCAAAGCAAAACTCCTTTTTAGATTGAAAAACATTTTCCATAATACTCAAAACCTTGTCAGCATTCAAATATTGGCGCTGAGTGAATGGGTATGGGACTATTACACGCTCTGGGTGCCTAATTTCAATGCCTACCATACGGTCTGCAGGGTAGTCTACTTACGTAACATTTTCTCGATAACATCCTCAAAAATTGGTTCAAAAACTTCGATTATGTTAGGGCAATCATAAATGCTTTTCAACAGGAATGTTTTTGCAGTAGATTTAAACCTACGAACAGAAATAGATGGAATTCACCTATGTATATTGATTTAGAACCATGTTTAAATAGAACAAGTCAAAATGTACTCTTATTTATAGACAAAACCTATGAATACTAGATGTGTTTTGCTGCTTTAACGTGTGATTTCCTTGTATTAAAAAATAGAAGAATTGAAAGAAATCAAAAAATTGTCGTTTACTGAAGGCAAAAAAAGTCCTATGAGAGGTTAATCCGACCGCCTATAGAGCTATGTAGCAGAAACCTGGAGCGCCCCATGTTCCCCCTGATGATCCAACTTTGCTACTTTTGCCAAAAAATGAGTTCCGAGAGGGATTTTTTGAAACAAAAGCAGGCAGGTGGTACTTGAATATACAAATGTGTCCCAAATGCTCCGAATTTAATAGAGCTATGCAAGAAGCAAGAAGCAGGGCATCGCGTCCTGAAGCGCTACACTGAGCCTGAGCAGCAGGCCGAGGAGGAAAAGGCCAAGGCTGCTTACTAAAAGTCTATAAATGAGAGCGCGCACCAGGTATATTACATATGTTGAAAACAACAATGGCTTCTGGCGAAATAGCGTATCATCATTTTGTTCAAAGGCTCGTCGGAAAAGCAAATAACCGCTACTTGAGCGTCAAAAATGTTCGAAATATAGGCTCGTGTTTCTGGGGATTCATGAGCGAAGAGTTTAAGAAAGTGCAACGCGATATTGATAAACGCAACGCGTTCTGGGTCTTTGCTCAAAATATAAAGCAAACGATTCTGAATAAGGATATTGATGCTATATGTAGTCTATGTCATCTTTCGACATAAATTGAAAAATCATGTGGGAGAATTTGTACTAAAATTGTATCGATTATCACATAAATCGTGTGTTGTAATGTTAATAGATAAATAAAATATAGAAAAAAACGGGAATGGATAGAATACTGGAAAAATCGTACTACTACCCGCAAAGCGGGTTCACTTGCGTCAAAAAACTTTACACTCGAGTGGAAATAATTCGCCCGACCGCCAAATTGGAGCAGGTAAAAGCATGGCTAGAAAAACAGTCTACCTACACATTACACAAACCCGCATTCAAGCGATATTCTCGAAACAAAGTCCTAGTGAGCAGCATAGATGAACAGTGGCAGGCCGACTTGGCCGACCTTCAATCGTTAGCCGACCACAATGATAATTTTAAGTGCCTACTCAACTGCATAGACATTTTCTCAAAGTACGCATGGCCCGTTCCAATGAAAAGCAAAAATTGAAGATATTGTTTAGGCTTTTAAACACATTTTTGTATCGTCCGGCCGCAAACCCTATAAGCTACAAACGGACGCAGGAAAAGAATTTGTAAACAACGAGTTTCAGAAATTTTTGAAATCGGAATCTGTCGATTTTATCACCACTAAAAGTGGAGTGAAAGCATCTGTAGTAGAGCGTTTTAATAGAACACCCAAAGAACGCATGTGGAGGTATTTTACTAAAAGTAACACGTACAAGTATATCGACATTTTTGTCAAGAATTATGAAAAATTACAACGATTCGTTTCATAGAACAATAGGTACGTGTCCGGTGAATATGGCGGCTAAGAACAAGCGTGAAATATTAAGCAGAGCATTCCGCCTAACTAGCGATAATCAAACTGAATTCAAATTCGAAATTGGCGATAAAGTCAGAATAAATAAAGTGAAACGCACATTCGAAAAGGGGTTCTGGCCCAATTGAGCAGAGGAGTATTTTTTAGTTAAAGATACGCTAGAACCCCACCGTCTATTTAAGACCAATTGGGCGAAAAACTAGATGGTATTTTTTACGAGCCCGAACTGCAAAAGATTAACGTTTCCACTGACGATCTGTTCATTATTGATGAAATTATAAAAACGCGAACAAGAGGCGAAAAAACTGATTATTTGGTACGGTGGGGGGGGGGGTGGCTACCCGCCCGAATTCGATTCACGGGTCTCTAATAAGCTTAATGTATAAATAATGATTTTGTCTGTTTTGAATTTAAAAAATAGAGGTTGGACAGTGTTTTTTCAATCATTTAACGCTTTTCAAAGTATATAAGAAAATATCTACAAAGAGGCCAAATTTTATTATGCAAATCTTTACACAAAAAACCTCGATGAACACATCACCTCATCCATGACAAACGTTCTAATCTAAAAAACGCAAATTTTTGTAAAGTTTGGAAAAATTTTTGTAAATGTTGGAATATTTTTTGTAAAGTTCGGAATATTTTTTTTGTAAAGTTTGGTATATTATGTATCTAATCTGAATTTCTCAAGCATTGTTGAAACTATTTTATATGCTATATGCAACTCGTACTTGTGTTTTGCTCTTCTTAGAATCATTTTTCCGGCTTGTAAAGAGTGAAAATGTCACATTTCTAAATTTGTATACTTAGCCGGGAAATAATTCTACTTCGTGTTTGCATTGTCTTTTCACCTGATCATAAACTTTACAAAGGACAATGCGCACATCGAAAGAAATTTACCTGTGCGATGTCTATCACTTTGACTGCCAGGTGCCTGCATGACATGCGCTTGAGCAACGTTACTTGTGGTCTTGACTGTATGTGTCATGCGATAATATTTTCCTTGTCTGACCCCGGCCAGCCCCAGCCCCAGCCCCGGTCCCGGCCGGGGCCGGAGATTTTTTCAGCCAAGGTATCGCTCCGGCCCCGGCCGAAAAAGTCGCCCCGGTCGATCACTACACACTACAGGAGAAAATCAAAATCAAAGAAAATCTTATTAGAATGAGCTCAATAGTTTTAAAAATAGCAAAGACATCAAAGTACAACAAAAAATCAGCAAATAATTGTTATGAGAAAGGTAAGTACAACAAAAAATCAGCAAATATGAGAAATCTTTCTATTTTAGAAATCCTACTGTAGCTATTTTTGTGTTGAATTTCGCAGTTCCGGAGTGCAGTCATCAGAGTACAACAAAAAATCAGCAAGTAATTGTTATGAAAAATGAATTCACAACAAAAAAATCAGTAAATAATTGTTATGAGAAATGTTTCCATTTCAAAATTTCATTGTAACCGTTTTAATACTGTTTTTTGTTGCTCGGGAGTGTAAAGATTGAAATTAGCATGTATGAAAACCTACGCATGGAAGTCATTCGGATTACATTCACCTAAAAAAGTATGAGAAATCTTTTCATTTCAAAAACCTTACTGTACTACTTTTGTGTTGAATTTTGCGATTAGGGAGTGCAGATAATGAAATTAGCGTATATAGAAACCTCTAGAGGAAAATTGCGCAGGTTATATTACTTACGTAAATACATGTCGATAAGCATTTACTGTCGGTCATGTTTTGTGTACGTGTACAAAAGGTAGGTGTCAACAAAACTTAGGAATACCGGTCCGGATCTCCCCATTCCCCCAGAGCTACGTCCTGAAGATAGTCATATTATAAAGGCTTATTAAACAAGTAAGTAGCATCCGATGAAATGATCCAATGAAGCGGAAGAAAGTCGCTGCTAACCGGATTCGAAACGTGGACCACTTGCTCCAAAGCTCAGAACCTTGACCAATCGACTAACGCTGGTTCATTTCGATAAAGAATGCAATGTATTCGTAATGTTTTGCATTGGTTTACCTGCTATTAAGCTTATGTTTAGTATCATGGACCGACCAAAATGTTGGTGCCAGCATTTAAAATAAGCTTGAGTAATAGGATGTGACGAGCGGAGCGAGCGACGCGAGTCGCATCGCATCGCACCCCATCACTTAGGCTTATTTCGAAAGCTGGCACCAACATTTTAGTCAGTCACATGAATCTACAGAAACAATCCGAGCACCGCCTTATTTGTTTTCGACTTGACTCAATTCGAACTAGTTAGGTGGCAGCTTTCACCGAATACTACTTGATGTATATAACGTGGCTATCTAAATACATATGTGAATTAGCTACACCAATGCCCGAATGTTTCTTATCCTTTGATAGATGTTAGCGATCAAAAATCTGTTTATTTTGTACACACAAATTTTTGGGTACCGAAATATGGTACAGTAGTGATTTTAGTGTTGTAAAAACAAAGTTGTTCGACTTTTGGTAGTGTATTTCAGCTAATTTCTGGGTTTCTAAAGGCAAAAATCACAAAGAATCGTCTTGAAAAATTTGACATTTTTGCTGTTGAAATGAAATTTGTGCCATTATAAAGATATATAGAATGCACAATTACTCATTTTGGCGCCGCCGTAAATTTTTGCGAATTTCATATCTTTTTTGCAATTTTTGTCTTCCCAAAAATCTTTGTACATGTACGAAGACGGTCCCGAAAAGTCTTTGTAAATCGGGGGTAAATCTTTGCCGGGAAAACTGCTTCTAAAGCATTCCAAATCACCCAAATTTGACTTAAAATTAGGAGCATGCTAATTTTTTTAGATACTTCATGCCAAATTCATTGTTCACGACAACTCAACTTTGAGTGGAGCATGAATTTTTTCTAGTGCTTTGCGTCGGATTTATTATTTATCTGCATTTTTGTCTTCTAACCCGTTCAAAACCGCTCAAATTTTGCTAGACAAGTAGAACATATCAATTTTTTCGGCGCCTGCCCATCTCCTAATCTCGAGATATCTGACCTCAAAATTTTTGCCCCCCTCGAAGTAAAATCTTGGATGTGGGCTAAATTCATACATTTCTGTTTAACAATAAAATGCCTAGAATGGAGTTGAAATGTTCGAAATCAAAAGGTTTGATGACTCTTCAAATTTACTGGTCTCAAGTTTTGGAACGTCACTCCTCCCTCACTTTAGACCATGGCAGTCTATGATTCTAGTACTTGATAGATTTATCCAGTTAGTACTCTTAAAATTTTTGATGCTTCGCGTCAAATTATTTATTAGGATTTTGCATGCTTCATGTGCATGAATACACGAAGAGAGAAGTAACTTTGATTCTTGTCAGTCACCCTTATGCCTAAATTTTAGAAATTTGCTGTCGCTTTGCGCCGGATTCAGGGTCATCATGCCTGAATTGCCGAAAATGATTGCACTTAAATGGCGGATTTTCGTAATTGTTTCCGGCTTTTTGGGAAAAAGGTATGAAACCCCTCCTTCGAAAATTCTGGATTCTCGACTGAACCTGAAACGGATTTCAAATAAGGTCAAAATTGACTCTTGTCATACCCAGTCAATTTTCTTTGAGATTATTCAGCCTTTTTGAATAACAGGCAACCTTTTTTTAAGAAAAAGCCGACTTTTTCGACGTCAGTCAACTTTTTTGAAAGAACTAGGCAATCTTGAGCCAAGAATCAGCCAACCGTTTTCGATAGTCAGTCAGTTTTCTGGGTAGCTTTATATTTTTTAGAGCAAGGCAACATTTTCAGAGGTAAATAATTAAATAATCCTAAACTTGATCAATCAACCTTAGTCAATCTTTTTTGGGAATGGGCAATGTTTTAGAGAGGATCCCAACTTCTGTTAGATCAGTCAAGCATTTTCGAGAATCAATTAGGTAACCTCCGTACATGGGCGAGGTAGAGTTCGCCAGAGCAGGGAGCACACGTGGGCGTGGGAGGGGGGTATGCACCCCTCAGAGGCCGAATACCCCCCCCCCCGCAGAAACCAAAATACCCCTGCAGAATTTAATTTTTCATTTTTTTCTTTTTTTTCGCAATTTCTTGATGCCAATGGATAGTGCTTGATTAGAAACGTTGAAAAATGGTGTTTTTCGTCATACCATTATTTTTAAGACCATTTTTTACTTCTAATTTTCTGATCCCAAAAAGGCTATAAAGCAATGGTTTTTCGGCCAAAATCACTGTATAGCTATCAGTTTTACGAAGCTCAGGGGTGTAATATTCCCCTTAACCCCCTATGCTCATGAATGACATAGGTGCACAAGGTCAAGGTCGGCAGCGGAGGGGGGGTGAAATCCCGAAAATCCAAAACAGCAAATTTAACATTCACGATTTTGTTGCTGTTTTAAGTATCAAAATGGTTCGAATAGCCTATAAAACGTTTTTTTTCGTGGTAATATCGCATTTTAAAAGCATTTTTAGTCAATATTGACTGCACTTTTAGCACTAAAAAGTGCAAAAATTGATCAATTTGGGCGCTTTTTGATCAAAACTACTAATCTGGCGCGAAGCGCCGGAAAAATTTCGACGTTTTTACTGCTTTTGACCTCAAAAAGGATGCAAAAAACGTTCCATCAGCTCAAAATCGCCGGACAGTACGCGTCCGGCTGCTGAACCTTCAGGGGGTATGCCCCTCACCTTCTATGTGCATGTATGCCACCTGAGCTCTAAAAAACTGATAGCAATATAGCCGTTTTTGCCGAAAAACACTGCTATAACCTTTTTGGACTCATAAACTTATTGTATGAGCTCAGAAATGCTTTACAGTTGTTTTTCTCTGGGTATCAAAAGGATTTATGGCTATTTATCGACTTCAGAAAGGGCTAAATAGCTACATTTAGTCCAAAAAGACTATATTGATATGCGTGTGAGTTCAATAAGGCTATATATTCGCCACAAATGCTCGAAAATAATGTTTTTAAATCGATACCATCGTTTTTTGCCGTAAACTCGTTTCTACTAGCCACTTCGCTATCTCTAAGGTTTTAATTTTCATCCCAGTCCCCAAAACTTTGACCTATGGCATTGGCTAGGTTTTACATCATCTATGCGACATTTTATTTGTTTTGATTTTTTTAATTTATATCTTGAACATTTTACGCCATTTATTTAACATTTTGGGAGGATGAAACAAAAATTTTCTGAAGTTTCTTTTCTGGCTTAAAACGATGGATATGTGTGAAAAAATTGTCATATGGCGTTTCTGACGACGCTCATTCTTCCTAGACAATAAAAACAAAAACTAGTAGAAAAATATAAGAAATAAACAATAGCTATAAACGCTTAAAATAGGACCCGCCTCCAACCCCACCCCAATATCATTTACGTTTGCCTTAAGACTAGCTACGGGGCGGTAAAATTGAGAATAAAAATGTTTTCAAATTAAAATGAGTCTCTTTCAACGTTCTTACGCTCGCATGTAAGCTATAGTAATAAAAATGACATGATCAGCATCAGCGATGAACGATTAGCGTTTATGGGGTGTACTTATTAAAGTCTTTCAATAAATTTCTCGTGACTAAACCGTCTACATTTTCTCGTCTCGCGAGCGCTCCACGACTATTGTCTTGCTACATCAAACATAAACTGCGGAGTAAATGCATTGAGTCGGAAAAAGTGTCATAAATGTTGTAGAATCGCAAGGCGTCGTCGATTTGAAAATGCTTGAACGCGACCGCAGTGTGCCGTTCTACCGAACCGAGTCGGAGAGGTTTTACCGGGACAGCGGCAGCAGCGACCCCGCCGCCCTGCTCGAGTTGCCCTCTGTGCTCGACCCTGCCTCATTGTCGCTAACCGTGGTCATTCCGGCCAAGGACGAGCAGCTGCGCCTGCCCGACATGCTCAATGAGTGCATCGCGTCTTTGGAGCATGAGGCTCAACGAGACCCCACTTTCACCTACGAAATTATCCTGGTCGACGACTACAGCACCGACAATACGGGTTTGCACCCCCTTTATTGTTCTATCGCGTAATTTTCCTTTTATTGTTCTATATTTTTGCATATTCTATTAATGCGTTGCTTCACTTTCATGCAGACCGGTTTCTGACAAATTTAATTTATAAGGTGACCCGGCTATCCGTCCCACCCGTTTTTTCGTAATGACTTCGTTAATTCTTAATATTTTGATGATTTTTTTGGACATAGTTGGAAGTTGCCGCTTGATGACGTCATTTGGTCGCGTTCGCTCGTTTGCGGCGTAAGCTATATAAGTTTGCGTAAACTTTTATTTTTGTAGACCGTCCCACTTAATATCCAAACTATTATCTCACCCTAGTTTGACAAATTCTCAATATTTTACAAAAGTTTATCTTGCAAATATTGAAGATCCGGTAGGTCGTTGACTGACAAAGTTTTGCACGAACCTGCATAAACCCATTCTTAACAATTTATTTTCGATTTACGAGCATTTGATACTCAAAGTTTATGCACTCGACACCATTAACAAACAAATCCGATCAAACCGTGTCAGTAAGTTTCCTGTCGAATATTCTACAACTATATCCAAAACTCATTAGAACCTGATAAGAATAATATAACAAAGTTATTAAGAAAAAACATGTCGGATTGTAGTTAGGCTCTCAAAAACAGTTCGAAATACCTATATTGAACATTCTGTTACTTTTGCGAAAATCTGGCGTTCAGAAAATTTTGAAATTCAGGCATAAAGAAAGGAAGTTCTGAGCGTACTTTTTTTTGTATCTATTCTGTATAACTCCTGCTTACTTCTCTCGTTTTACTTGAACTCTTGCGCCTCGTAAAACCCGTAATTTCTCATAATATAATTTTGTGTGCTTTTTATGTACATGTGTATATACTATTTCTCGCGTCTTTTGTTTTTTTTATTTCTTTTATACTAACAGCATGCCTAATTTATTTACCTTTTATTTATTTATTGATTAATTAATTAATTTATTTTTTCATATTGATGACTTTCTGTTATTATGCACAGCACAGCATAAGAATCCTGGGGGTGAAACCCTTAAGTGCCTTTTTGGGCCCAAAAATGCTGAGTACGCGTCAAAAACACCGGGTTTTGGCGTTTCTGACGTTGCTCTATCTTTCTAGAGCATAAAAACATGACAAAATTTCGAAAAAATTGAATAAATCGAACAAAATATAGTCAAAACATGAGTATATGGCGCGAAGCGCCCAAAATTTGACACATTTGAGCAAATAGACGGCTAAAAACAATTAACAAATACCTTTCTTATTAATTTTTAGGAAATTTTGGGAAACTTTCGGAAAATTGCGGATTTTAGCGGGAGGGGGTTGAAAAAAATTTCTGTCGGTGGTGAAAATTTTTTTGGGGGGGGGATTTGAAGCCGATTCTCTAAGATCATGTATGTATGGTTCTGAGGCTTGAATTACTGTTCGATTAATATCAAATCGATTATTGATTGAAGCATTTGAAGCGAAGCGTCGAAAGTTTTAAAATTTGTGCTCTAAATTGGCAGAAAATTATGCTGAATTAGCTCTTTGAATACTCCTCAATTTGTTTTAGGAGTCATCAAAATGTTTGCTGCTACGAAAATCTATTGATGACGCAAAAGTGTGACTTCTCTATGTCTCCAAAAAAGTAAATAAATGCCATTCATGTAGGTATTATCGCACTATAAAGTTTGAGAAATCACGATCGACGAGGCCATAAATCATTAAAAATTCTTTATTTGGCCAACTACGTTGGACTAATGCGGAGGGGCCCAGAGGCGTAGCCAGAATTTTGGTTCGGGGATGGCATAAACAAAAATTTTTCAAGACTACTTTTGCATTGAATGCCAGTAACGTTGTGCATAGTAAAACTGAGTTTTTCGACCTTTAGTAGTGAAGCCTAGCTAATTTATGGGTTTCTGACGACCAAAAATACAAAAAGTGTAAAGCGGCGCGAAGTGCCGAAAATGTTTGGAATTTCTACTGTCTTCAGGTAGAATTTACGGCCTTTCTATTGACAAAAAATTCGGAAATAATATGTAAGTGGCGCAAAGTGCCAAGGAATTTAGTCATTTTTTACCGCCCTTGAGATTTTGTAGCTCTGTGAATACTAATAGTCTGACAGAATTATCAAATTTTGTCAAAACAATTTTGACAGTTTAAGCTTCTAACAAGAAAACTGCGAACTACTAACTTCGTCTGAAGATATTTTGAGCGATTCAGGCTTTTAAACGCAATGCTGGAGCTCGACAAAAAGAAAGAACAGTAACTGGCGGCGCTATACGCCGTAAAATTTTGACGTTTTTGCACTTTAAACTCAATTTATACGGTTTAAATCATACAAAACAGACAAATTAATGCCGGCGCGATACGCCTGAAATTTTTAGAAATTCTTAACCCTTTTACCTGACTTGTTCTCCCTAAAATCTCGTTGCGCTCGTACAACGAGATTTTACGGCTGCGGGTGTCGTGCTCAAGCGTTCCCAACGGGGTGCGGGACAGAGTCCTGGAAAATGTTGTGAAAAAAGCATTTTAATGTTAAATAGTAACGTTAAAATTTTAGCAAAATCGGCCAAATCTCGGTTCTGAATCAAGCCCAAAAACACTTAAAATTGATGAACTCCTACATTGCGCAGAACTTCTGAGCTATGCGTTTTTCGACCTCCGCTAATTACATAGCGAGCGCAGCAACGGGACGCTGCCAATAAGATATAGAAAAATGTATCAATAAAAATTTTGTTCTTACCGTTTTCAGACCCATTTGTGGCCTTCTTATTAAAAAGATGCAGTTCAGAAAACAGGAAATGCGCAAAAACATAAGAAAATAAGAAAATTTGGCCACTCCTCCCATTTAAAATAGGATTATGCGTCCTTGTAAAGAAAGACAAACAAGGCAAAGAATAGACAAAGTGGTACGCAATCATTTTCGCACTTTTACTATTATGCTTAACACGGTTTTTTTGTATTCGGCAAAGATTTTTCGCGCGATGTACAAAGACTTTTGGGGACCGTCTTTGTACATGTACAAAGATTTTTCGGAAGACAAAAACTGCAAAAAAGGTTCGAAATTCGCAAAATTCTCGGCGCTCCGCGCCGAAATGAGCAATTGTGTGTTCTATATATCTTTATGATTTCAGAAAATGCATTTTGAAAGATAAAATGCCAAATTTTTTAGCGCTTCGCGCCGTCTTGAGGCGATTATTACTGATTTTTGCCCTGAGAAACCTAGAAATTGCTAAAATACGTAACCAAAGGTCGAACAACTCTGTTTTTTTGCCACACTAAAATCGCTACTGTATCATATTATAGTACCCTAAAATTTGTGTGTACGAAATGTACAAAGACTTTTAGGGACCATCTTTGTACATGTACAAACGGACCTTGTACAAAAACACTGATGCTTAATAGGCATGCGCAGTTTCATTCAACGAACAAATAGTGCATTAAATTACTAAAGTGATGTGAAGTGCTGGATTATTTTAGCTGATTCAAGTTTTTTAATTCATTGGGTCGATATAAAAATAAATAATTATGACTCGGCGCGAAGCGCCGGAAAGTTTTGACGTTTTTGCCCTTTTGAACTCAGTTTTCTGGACACACATTATTGCAACAGAAAAATCAACAATATTTCTGAAAAATATCGGGGGGGTATTTGCCCCAATGCCCCCTGGCTACGCCTTTGGGGAGGGCGGCGGCCGCCCGTGGTAAGAAATCTAATAAGCCTCACGCTTGTTGATCGAACGGCGAAAATTTAGTCGGTTGTGTGTTTTATTTGAAGTTGAAGTGGCGCTGTCGTACGCGCGTCGACTGGGTAACGAAAAGATGCGCGTTTTGTCGCTGAGCCGCAACCGTGGCAAAGGCGGCGCCGTGCGACTGGGTTTTTGGGCGGCGCGCGGCCGCTGTCTGCTTTTCGCCGACGCCGACGGAGCGACTAAGTTCGACGATTTCTACCGGCTGCGCGACCGCATCGCCGAATGCGTCGTCCGTCGCTCTGGCGCTCGGGTAATTTTTAAACATTTCTTTAATATAATCGATTTATTTCACTTATAATAAAAATTAGTTTATGCCTAAAGTTTGTTTGGTCCGTTTTCTTTACGACCTTTGTCGACGTCGGTCGAACGGACGCGTACCGGCTCAAAATTTTAAATGGGCGTAGTCGGCCGATTCCGTGAGAGAGGCACTCGATTCTCCCTTTCGCGTGTATGACGTACTCGTACGTAGTTTTTTGTCTCAAACGCGTATCTTTACGGTTTAATATTTCGGTACAAAAATACACTCCGTCATCCGTAACCACGCATGCGCGCCGAACGCCGAGGCTGCGGAGGTACTCCCTGCCGGGGTTTTTAAAAAACACGCCCCCTCAGCATACGTGATATTTGGAGGGTTAACCCCCTCCCAGAAAAATTTTCACCCCGCCTTAAAATTTTTTTACCGCCCCCTCATAATTCGGATTTTTTGGAAGTTTTGAAAATTTTTCTAAAGATTAATAGAAAAGGTTATTTTAAAGCGGTTTTAGCTATCAATTAGCTCAAAAGTGCTACATTTTCTTCGTTACGCGCCATGTATTAACGTTTTGACTATATTTTGGCCGATTTGTTCGACTTTTTTCGAAATTATTTACGCCTTTACGCTCTAGAAAGATTGAGCGTCTTCAGAAACGCCGAAAAACGATATCTTCGACCATTGTATTACCGCCTTTTTTGGGCCGAAAAAGAACACTTCAAAATTTCACCTTCCCCCAGAATTCCCATGCCGCGCGCGTCTGCCCCTCCTCGGGATATTTTTTGATCAAAATCCATTGATCGCACTGCGTATGAAGAAGCGTCAAACGATGTTTAACAACGTCCGCGCGTACTTGTATTTTTTAGATCAGTAGACTGTTTAATTCATTCATCCGGACACTTTTTTCCATTATTTTGAATGTATTTGATGGTCCAAAGGCCATTCCATCGCCCTCATTGTTCCGTTTTCGTGCAAACTTAATCTCGAATATTTACGAAGGGGGAAGACGTAACAGAAAACATCTAAACATCCAATTAAAACGAGCTCGATCGCTAGTACAAAAATTACCAGTAGATAACAAAACTAATCATTCGCCTTTTGTGGAACATTTAGGAGTCCCCGATTTCGTATTCACGTACTAGTAGTTCTATTCTGGTATTGCATTCTAAAGATTTTTTTCCATTTCCCATCTCGCTATTTCGCCTTTTATAGGCGGCCGTACGTACGTCTTTTCGCCCTCTATCGATAAATTCCTTTGCGCTTTTAAATTTCTTCCACATTCTCACTTTATTTTCCCACTATGGAACCATTTTTATGGACAACGTCCCTTTATACGTACGCACCCCATGTACAAAACGAAGACGGCTAACTACCAAAGTCTTTGCGCATTTTGCGCATAATAAAACTCATTAAGTAAAATGGAGTACGGCGAGTTCCGTTGCGTATAGTGCTGGCCTCTAAAAAACCAGTCGATTTGTAAACTAAAAAACCACCCCTTTTTTCCATAAACAAAAGGAGATGACTGATGATATTCTACTGGCGAACAAGCTATGCCGTGAGGATTACAACTGACCCCTGATCTCTTTCCGGATCATTGAGAAACTTGAGAAATTTGTCGAAAAGTTCCTAAAAATTGCCGTTTTATGATTTTTTAAAGCATTTTTGAGGGTCAGTATTTCTACCCGTATTCATATTTGCTGGAATCTTTTATGAATCTTTTAAAAAATCTAGTTGTCCTATGCCATCCAAATAGCTACGGTATACCTTCTAAGTCAAACCTGAAAAAACCAGTTGTAACCTAAAAAAACCAGCGCCAATTTTTACAAAACTTGGCAGGAATGTGCCTCGTAGCACCTTACATGATGCCTGATATTTATTTTTCACAAAAAATGGGAATTACCCCAAAAACTGCCAAAAAAGTTTGATTGTTGTAACCTGAAAAAACCACTGTAACTTAAAAAAGACCAATGCTAAGTATATATCACGTTGCCATGGCAACGGAATTATGTACTTTTTATCAAGTTGCATAATTTTGCACTGATTTCTCGCAGAGGATGTAGAAGAGACTTACCTAGAGTTGTTTTTATCGCTTGAAGACTTTATTTGTGAAATTTATAGAATTTTCAATAAAATTCAGAAAAAATTATTGATTTTTATATAAATGTGATCAAATGAACGGAAATATCGTAAAAAATGAATTTTTTCAAAAAATATGATGTTAGGTCAGCTAACTATTTAACGCTGCACACCATGCGCTTCGCATAACATTTTTGGGGTGGTGTTTTTTATTTCCCATGGTTTTTTTACTTCCCAAATGGAATTTGCTGGTTTCTTTTAGTTATGACTTTGATCGATTTTTTCTCCAAGACTAAAGGGAGCTATGAAATGAACTAAGTAGCGAAAGATGAAGCATCGGCGGGACATTGCTCGGATTATATGAGTTTCTAGACTGGGGTGTTTGCTTAATGAATATATGCAAAAAAACATGAAACGTGGTTTTTTTAGAGGCCATGACTGTAATATAGACGATTTCTGCGTCTCTGGCAATAAAAATACGCAAATTTATCAGTATGGCGGGGAGCCCCGGAAAAGCTTAACGCGTTTGCCGTTTTCACCTCCAATTTCCAGTCTTTTACTCGAAAGATGATAGAAAACTGAATTTTTCGCTAACCGTCAAATTTTTGACTATTCTTGCCGATCGAAATGCATTTTAAAAGCTTTGACAAGAATGTCCAAATTAGTATTTACCATCTTTGAAATACTTTTTATTATATTTAATACGGCGCGTGAAAAGGCAAATCATTCAGTCTTGATCAGTTTTAGCGACTCGGCAAAAGGGAAGGACGTAGGTGAATACCTTTGCGGATATTGATTACTTATTTGCTTTAAAATCTGTATACAAAATTTCGATGGTCGTCACCATATACGCGCAGTGTAGGAATTCTGGAGGGGGCGAAATTATGAAGTGCCCTTTTTGGGTCCAAAGATGGTAGGTACGCGTCAAAAACATCATTTTTCGGCGTTTCCGACGACGCCTTATCTTTCTAGAGCGTAAAGACATAAAAAATTTCGAAAAAATCGAAAAAGTTGATACAAATATGAACAAAATTTAGTCAAAACGTGAGTGTAATGGCGGGAAGCGCCGAAAATTTGGCACTTCTTGGCAAATATATATATAGCTCGAAACGCTCAAAAAAGCATCTTTTCTACAAATTTATAATTTTTTGGGAATTTTCAAGAATTCGCCAATTTTGGGCGGATGGAAAAATTTTTAGGGGTGAAAATTTTTTCCGGGGGATGGTGAAAACCCTCCCCCTGAACCCCTCCCTAATTTCGTCTTTGGTGTTCCTGCTGTAGTTTTTCATGTTTCTCGAAATTTGTTTGGTAAATCTTTTTGGGAATGATTTTCAAAATAATTTTCAAAGTTCGGTTACGATAGCGAATGACCGGCTCGTTTTGTTTTAGAGCGTCGACCTTAACACTATGTCGGATGAGGAAAACGTTCCCGCCGTCGTAGTTGGCTCCAGAGCTCACATGGAGAAAGAATCTATCGTCAAACGGTCTTTGTTTCGCACCATTTTGATGTTCGGCTTCCACTTTCTGGTTTGGCTTTTCTGCGTTCGAGACATCAAAGACACGCAGTGTGGCTTCAAACTGTTCACCAGGTAAACTAAACGACGCTCGACCGCCCGTCCGCTATCATCGATTCGCTTTCGAATCGCCAAAAATAAAATGACTAGTAATAAATCAAACATATTAATAATATCAGGAACGGTAAAGATGCATAATACTAGCAAAGACAAATGCTCCGATGGAACAAATAAGATGAATATACTTGGAATTGTGAATTATTAAGGATTTAAAAGGAGATGACTAGGAAAAAGCTACCTAAATACGCAAAATCTGATAAAAATCACACTTTCTCTAAGCAACTCAAAAAATCGAAATATCTTCTGCGGCCAACAGGTTAAAATAAATATTTAACCATAAAAATGATTGAAATAGCAGCACGTTAGCTACGCAGAGCTTCGGGAAATGATATTGAGTAAACTAACAGTCTGTTTAAGCCAATTGAATGAAATAGCAAACATCGATGCATCTAAGACAATTGAAGAAATTGTTGGTTTAAAACAGTAGGAAACGATTAAGTTGACTTAAAACAGACTAAATGTACATAGGTACACTAGCACGTCCGTAACGATTGTGTACACTAATCAATCGGCCCCTGCTTTGCTTGCTATAATGCTCATGACAATATAAAACAACTTTAAATACAATACCACTTAGTTTTCTATCAGCAATACGAAGCCAGTCAGCGTGGCTACTTGCCACCAATTTTAAAAAAGTAAACATTATAGATTTCGTTTATACACTCATATCTGAAACTTTGAAAATTATTCAAAACAGACACTTTTTAGAGGCCGCAGAATATACTTCGATTTTTTTGCATTGCTTAGAGAAAGTGTGATTTTTATCAGATTTTGCGACTTTAGGTACCTTTTTCCTAGTTTCCTCCTTTTACATCCTTAGTAATCCACCATTCGAAGTATATTCATCTTTTTTGTTCCATCGGAGCGCTTTTCTTTGCTAGTACCTTACTTTTAATAAGCATGATTTGAGTACATCAGTCAGTAAACACATACAGTAACATGCCACAATAAAGACAGCAGTCCAAGAACGCGGAAAACAGTATTGTTCTTAATATCAGCATTATCCTTTTTAAACAAGACAACCGATCAAAGTTTCCAGCATAAAACTCTACGCAAATATCAAGTGTAAGGAACCGTAACGCTCAGATTTGGAAGTAAATTAAATTTGTAGTATAAACTACATATTAACAACAAATGAATATTGCAAACTTTACACAACTACTAGGTGTAGAGAAAACTAACAGTCAGATTCCCAATTCTGATTTTACGTAGAACATTTTGAAAACATTAAGCTTCCGCAAGGCTCTAGGACTAAACTTAATATGCAGTGTAAACTTTAAACAACCACAGAGTGTAAAGAAAATTTCAGTCGGATTCGTAATTCTGATATTACTCTGAAATTACGATCAACATTTATTAAAAAATCAAGTCTCCACAACGGCCCGAGGACAAATAAATATCAGATGTAAACCACTTTACACAACTGTTGAGTGCAAACTTACTCGCGTATCACATTTGGTTTCTGGTTCATTTTTAGACTTGAGATTATGTCCAGACTCATAACCCAGAACTTGGCAGAAAACTCGTTTAACTCCCTATTTTCTGACTTAACACCTTCCAAAAAAAGATAAATATTCATGTAAACAAACGCAATAAGCTGTGACGCGTACCGCTTAGAATGTATTTCATTTTATCCTATTCGACCTCGCCCGACTTCTGAACAGAGAAAAAGGCGAAGAAAAAATGGACAAACACGTATTTTCCACTGTCCACCACATTGTAAACTTTAAAAATCTGAACCTGACGCCCCATTGAGTGTAAATAAATGCGGTTCGGGCCAGTTTGTAGCCCTTCGATTGTAGTACGATTGTAATTGCCAAACTTGTGTTCCGCAAAATATTTGTTATGATTTACCAATTAGAGTACGGAAAAACCTGTTTTTTCGCCCATTTTACACCTCAGATTTTGAACTTTACACCCCATAAACAACTCAATATCACGTTTTTTAGAACGCGGCTTGCTTCGACGTGTAGTCATTACGAGTTACTTTATTTCTATTTTATTCAATTTATTCCAACTCATCGAAAAGTTGGCAGAGAAATCTTGGATAAAATCTGTTTTTTTACTCATCCACTAGAGTGTAAAGTTTAAATCCCTGGTATTGAGTGTGTATTGATTGTAGAAAAGTTTGCAGGTAAGCACAAGATAGCCTTTGATCCGTAAAACATTTCTGTCAGAAAAATTTCTTAAAACTCATAACCGGAGTTGTTGGCAGACATAAACAAGTCGAAAACTCGATCAAAATGTGTCTTTCTCATCCCCAGATTTTCGCACTCTTAACACTCCCATTTGAGAACTAAGGCGAAATTCAAAAACAAAAAAGTGTTATCTGCAGAACCTAAATAGATGAATAAGTCAAATGAAGTGCATGGTTTTGCCAAAGGAATTAAAAAATTGAAAAGTCATTATTCCGAAGATTTGAACCCATTATTCTTTTTTAAACCCACATGCGAGAACACAGTGCATTTTTGATAATAAAAATAATTATTTATTAAAGATGAGTCAAAAACCTCCTAAATAAGAAAAATCTGATCAAACAATATGCAATACGGAGTTATCTATCGTCATTAGAAAATAGATGAATAATTCAAAGTTCAACTCTTCATAGCTCAACAAACACTCGCTGTAGAAAAGCTTAAAGGTCCGATTCGCTATTCTGACCTTACGAAGAACATTTTTCTGGAAAATTCATCATCCACGATGCTCCGGGCGAAAAAATTTTTCAGTGTCAAGTTTACACCTGCACTAATAACGCAATTTTGATTAAGAAACGAAATAAATTTTAGCGCTTAGGACGAGGCACATTTTAAAATATTTCTTTGTCCTAAGTGCTACACGTCCTAAGCGCGTGTAGCGCTTAGGACGAGGCACATTTTAAAGATTATTACCACGTTCTGTCTACTAAGTGGAGAATATGGCAGGAAGAAAATATTTCTTTGTCTCAGACTCTTTACAATAAACCGCCCCTAAATTTGAAATTTTACGTTTTCGAAAAAAATAAAAAAATTCTCCCCTAGATTTTATAACTGTCTACCTTTTGAAACCAATCAGACTGCATAGAATGTAAAACTGAGTTAGATATGCTTCTGCGCATGAAAACAGTAGAAAACCGTCTACTTTACACAATATTGCGTTAAAAGAGGAAAATGCCTCCTCGAGATTTTGCTACCCTCTACATTATAAAACCGATTGGACTGCACAGAAACCAAAATTGAGTTAGATAAGCTGAAAACAAGCAAAGAGTAAAAACCCGTATACTTTACATTTTTGTGCAACAACCATTGAGTGTAAAGAGATTTTAAGGTCAGATTCGTAATCTACGGCTCGGGGGTAACATTTTAAAAAAAATTAGCCCTCCGCAAATTATTTGATTTTTCGGTTTACACTTTACACACTCATTGCTAACTCGGTATTGAGTGTAAACAAAAAAAGACGGCCATCGAATTTTTTTAATTATCCATCGATTAAAAACCGCACCTCCCATGTGTGTGCCTTTGTCGCTGTGAGAGGGGGACACAAATTTCGCGCTCGCTATGATAAACATATAAGAAAAAGGATGGCCAAGTGATACTATAAGGTAGCGCTATCGCGCTACCTATGATCGATAAAAAACGAAATGAAAAGTAATGCGAGTTTAAAAAATTATTGATAACGCCTCTCATTCATAGGTGGGCAGCACCGAAATTCTGGGGGGTGAAAAATTTTCTGAGGGGGTGAAAAATTTTAAAAGGTCAAAAAATGGTCTTAAAAGTGGTTGTATGGCGAAAAAAACACCATTTTTCGACGTTTCTCATAGAGCACTATCCAATGGCATCAAAAATTGCTAAAAAGCAGAAAAATTTTTTTCTGGGGGGGGTATTTTGATTTCTGGGGGGGGTATTTCAACTTCTGGGGGGTGCATACCCACCCAAACCCCCCCCCTACGCCCATGTGTGCTCTCATTCCCCGAACGTCTTTATAATAAAGCATTTTTGATTATAATGTCTTTTTCTCACTTCCGTTAGGCTTATTTATTTGCGTCTTACGCGTAGGCGCGCACAATGACCGATCTGCGGTCAGCCGTTCAGGCATATAGCTTTGGGGGGAATGGGGGGTCCGGACCCCCGAAAATTCAGAAAAATCAGAAAAATAGGACTTTTTAAACGTCATTTTGTGATATTTTTGGCTTTTTTGGGCTTAGTCCCCCCAAAAATCGGTGTTGGTTTCCCGAAAATAGGACGGCCAGCTACGTGCCTGCAGCCGTTGCTGAACAAATCAAAAATTATTGTTCTATCAGGGTTCCCACAGAACCTGGAAAACCTGGAAAACCTGGGAATGTCAGGGAATTTTTTTGGCAACCTGGAAAACCTGGAAGACAGGGAAAAGTCAGGGGAATTCACCGAGATTTTGTTCAAATGTTCGAATTTTTGTTCTTTTTTAACATGCTCTAATTTTTGTTAATTGATATAGGTACCTATATTGTAATTCTCATTGTGCACACCAATGCTGTATTTTTGATATTTTGTCGACATTACTTTTGTTAATCTATTTTAATGTAATTTGTGTAGAATTTTGAGCTAATAAACTATTTGATTTATGAATTCTTCGAGTGTCTGCCTCTCTTTATCACACTTATTGGACTGTATGGTTTATGCATTCTTACTTTTTCTCGAATCGTCTTTTCTGCATATCCTCACTCGGTGCTTAGAGCCAGATTAGTTTTTTAAAGTACTTTTTACTCAAAAAACGCCCAAAATTGAGGAATTTTCGCATTTTTTAGTGTTAAAAGTGACATAATGCAGTCAAAATGGACTGAAAATATGCTTTTATAATGCGATATTACCACGAAAGAATCATTTATATGCTATTTTAACCATTTTGATCGTAAAACCAGCAAAAAAATCGTGAACGTCAAATTATCTGTTTTGGATGTTTGGGATTTAACCACACCTGGGCGTGGGGGTTTGGGGTATGCACCCCTCCCCAGAGAAAATGAAATACCCCCCACCAGAATTCAATTTGCAAAAAGTTTTTTTGGTTTTTTTCACAATTTTTTGATGCCAATGGATAGTGCTCGATGAGAAACGTTGAAAAATTGTGTATTTTCGCCAAACTTCCATTTTTAAGGCCATGTTTTTACTTTTGAAAAAAGCTTGCACCCCCAGAACTTTGGTCACCTTTGGTAACGGCGCGCCGAAAGAAATTGGCATTTAAACATAAAGATCGATAAGAACGCTTAAACCGGGGTTTTTTCGACGTTTTTTGGAATTATGTGTAATTTTGCTTTAATTAGCTGACTTTAATTTTATTTAATTAAAAATTTTAATTTTTCGCCTACGAATCCGACAACGTTGCTTGATTGATTGCTAATTTCTGAAGATTTATTTTTAGCCTTTTCAGGAGGATGGTCACTGAAATAAACCTAAAAAACGTAATGTCCATTATATTAAATTAAAAACACGACGTTTACTGTTTCCTACCTAAAATTTTTGAGCTTTGCCTACTTCAGCTTCCGATTTACAAAAATTTAAATTCAAAAGCGAGTGCCAAGCTCTCATTGTTGGTGTCGTCACGAAAATCGTCGAGCGTTGCCCTCTCAAATATAAATTGATAAGAGGCCTAAGTGCGTTGCATCCCAGCATAATATCAGGCTCCATTTCCTTGGCCACAGAAAGAATGGACATTTGCCTGCAAATCCTCTTTGAATCCAACAGAATTTCTTCAACTGTAGCGGACGCAGCCCGTTATCAGTACGAGGCTTTGCTAGTCTCAGAAGCGTTTTTGGGGTCAGCATCAACCTACAATGAAAAGGATGCTCGGCTAGACGAATTTTGGTCAGAGTGGACGACTGAAAAGAATTCGTTTGGTGAACTGTTCATTGTTGTGAAAAAGCTGCTAATTTTATCCCACGGTAACGCCACAGTGGAAAGTGGCTTTAGCGTCAATGACGATTTACTGGTTGAAAACTTGCGGGAGGCATCAATTGTAAACCAGAGACTTGTTTACGACTTCATATTGACATCAGGTGGTATGTCTGAAATTCGAATCTCTACAGAATTGATAAAAAGCGTGAAGCAAAGTAGATCTCGTTACGAACAGTACCTGCAAGAGCAAAAAAGAGCGAAGTTAGCTGAAGATATTGAAGGAAGAAAAAGGAAACAGATATCGCTCGAAATTAAAGACCTAGAAGAGAAAAAGAAAAAAGTTGAATCGGCTCTGAACTCTGAAAAGGATTCATTACAATCAAAAATTGCCGATTTGAAACGCTGCTTGTAATATGAAATTTTTGTGAATAAACATTAATGCGTTTGGTAATAATTGTTTTGCTATGCTATTTTTCTGTTTTGGTATAGTCTGCATGATATATGATAACCTGGAATTTTTTTTGAAAATGACCTGGAAAACCGGGAAAAGTCAGGGAATTTTTTTGTGGAAGTCTGTGGGAACCCTGTCTATGTAATCAAAATGTGATTAAAAATGTGTTTATCTCGAAACGGCGGAAAATTACCGTTTTTTACCCTTCATATCGTTGTTGAATCGGAGACCTAAACCTCTCGAATAAGGACGTCGCATGAGAAGTTTGGAGTTGAGAGTGAATGGCATTTTAATTTTTATTCAAAAGTTTGGGGAGGGGTGAAAAACTCTCTTTCGTTGGGCAGTCGGCTCTTTCTCTTACCTACATTTTGGTCGTACACTCCATCCGACTCGTTTCCGCAAACCTTAAATAACGACTTACTTACTAAAAACTAGTTTTTGAATTAAAATCGGACGAAGGGTCAAGAATATCAAATTTACGGGAGATAAACGCGCAGTCGGCCTTGATTATGGAATCGCTATCTCGTCTTACTCGATGAACGTATGAAAGGCGTACCCGTCCCATTTTTTGCCTGATGCCAACGTAGTGTTGTATTTTGTGCCGCGAAATGCTTACGGGGTCGACGGCGTACGTTTTCTTGGGGCCGCGGGGTGGGGGAGTTAAACCACCTCCCCAGAATGACTACTTACCCCGCAAAATGGCTGCGATTCCCCCAGAATCGTCGATTTCTCATAAAAATTGCAAAAAGTACGCTTGTTAGGCGTTTTTAGCTCATTTTTGGCTCAAAAGTCTCAAATTTCCGGCGCTTCGCGCCATACGAACGCGTTTTGACTATAATTTGTTAGATTTTCTCGATTTTTTCAAGAAATAACCAGCATCGTTCGAAACGTCTAAAAACGGTGTTTTTGACGCTATACTTGTCGTTTGTAGCCCAAAAAGGCACTTTTTAAATTTTTTTGCCTTATAATTCCCGCGCAGTAGGTATATGGTCGACGCGCTCGTATACCGACCCGTACGGCGTGGAAATTCGGGGGCGCTTCAACCCCAAAAGTTTCTCGAAATATATTTTTGGGCTTGAAAGATAAGTAGCGTCAAAAACATCATACGTCCTTGGTCAGGGGCAATTTAGGGGCGGGGGCAGCCGCCCCCCCCATTGGCCCAAAATAGTGCGCAAAATTTAGGATTTTTTGAGCGATTTTTAGCGATTTTTGGATTAAAACAGCTAATTTTTACGCCCAAGTCAGGGTTCCGTCCCCCCCTTAGGGGTACCGCCCCTCCTCCCCTTAGGAAAATCCTGGATCCGCCACTGTCTTTATTCATTCTCTTCCGGTCTAGTTTTTGAAACAAAAAAAGTTTTAAAAAAGTATGTGAAATTGGGAAAAATATGGTCAAACGAATTATTGCCTTTGAGCCGAAAAATCGATAAAAATGCTCGAAACTTCACATTTTTCGGGTATCTTGAAAATTTAAAATTATGCCGGATTAGCATCGTTTTCGGAGGGATATGCGGTTGTTGTTTGGGTTCAACAACACGTAACACCCTTCCCGAGAACGCGTACGTACGCCGTACGCGCGGCGCATCAATATTCTATCCGATAGATGCTTAAGGCCCGTTCACACGGCGGCAACTAGCGGCAACCGGCCACCGGCAACCTGTTGGCCGGTGGCCGCAGGTTGCTAGCACAAAATGACACGGCAACCAGCCACCGGCAACCTGTTGGCCGGTGGCCGCAGGTTGCTAGCACAAAATGACATGGCAACCAGGTTCTGGTGGCCGGTGGCCGCTGGTTTCCAGGCAAAATTACGCAGCAACCTGCAGAAACCTACCGTTTTGGTTGCCTCCGGCGGATCCAGCAATGCTCGATTTTCTGGTGGCAGCCTACTATTTTTAGCACACGCATGCACTACTTTACATTGCTATCGATTTTTCCGCGAGTGTTTATTTGCGAACTGAGAAGAAAATCAATACTAATTATTTAGGTAGGTACTCTTTTTTTAGAATTAAACTCAAATTATATTTTATTCATTGAGTCGTCTTTTATCTCGATTATTGCCGAGTGTTAGAACGATTTCCGCTACCAAAAAAGGTTAGACAAAAATTAAGAATAAAAAAATGCATATAGAAAGCGGATTTAGAGGGAGGCGGGGGAGGGGCGGCCCCCCACCCGTCGTCAAAGATATGTTGGGGCGCAATCAAGAATAGACGTGTACTTTTTATGATTTTGGCCATTTTTATCATGATTTTTCAAATTTTTGTCAAATTTTAAGGCTAGTATCTGTGGCTAAAAATCGAAGGGTAATAGCTAGTTTTTCCGCAGCAGGAATTGCGTTCCTCATAATAGTATCGTTCCGTTGCACATGAGGCGAAATAAGCTTAACCAAAAATTCAAACGTGTCGACATTCATACGTAGAATTCGGCGGTAAAGGTCAGGATCATCCAATTTTAATTCAGCAATAAGTTGATTAAAAAACCCGTTTTTCTGCCGCTTTGCGATATAATTTTTAACCCAAATCCAACATAATTTTGGATCATTTCCAAATAATTTATAATAGCCGTATACAATAACAACGCAGCCTTCGCTAGAGCCATATCGTACTAAAATGGTATAGCTACCTAACCTATTTTCTGCAGATTGCCTAGCTTGGTTGCCACCAGCAGGTTAACGCTCGTGTGAACGAGCTTGTTGCCGGCAACAACCGGCTACCAGCCAGCAAGTTGCCGGTGGCTGGTGGCTGCTAGTTGCCGCCAGTAATCGGACCGAGGGTCACTTTCTGGACCCTCGGCCAGGCGACTTAAAACCATACGTGGGCAGCTAGAAAATTCTGGCGGGTGGGTGCAAGATTTTTTGAAGGTCAAAAAATGGCCTTCAAAATGGTAATATGGCGATAAAAACACCATTTTTCGACATTTCTCATCAAGCGCTATCCATTAGCATCAAAAAATTGCGAAGAAAACGAAAAAAATTTTCAAAATATCGAATTCTGGGGGTATTTGGATTCCTGGGGGTGATACTCCCGAACCCCCCACGCCCAGGTGTGCTTAAACCCCGCCTCGGCCTCAACCGAGGCCGAGGGTAATGCCGAGGGTCAAGCTTATATACCTATACCCATCATAAATAGTACTCTTAGAATATTTTGTATGCACATGAGCTAGAGAATAATCGTAATATTAAACACTTTATCGAACTGAAACAAATGTTTATTGCTGTTAGCCAGAATTCTTATTTCAATTTGATAAAGCAGATAATTCATCATCAAAATCTAGATCATCTGAATCAGAGTTTGCCTCATCTATTTCGCCTTGTTGTGCTATCACGTCATCGTTGTCGTCATCTTTTATCAGATTCTTTAAAGTCACACTATTATAACCAACTGCTTTGAGATTGTGCTTTACAAAAAGGAGTTTTTGAATATTTGATGGTAGCAGACGAGTGCATTAATTAATTAATGAATTAATAGTATTACATTTTTAAATAAATCTTTATGGTTATGTTTGATGAAAACAATAACAATAAAGGCAATGGAATGACCTTTAACATCAAATTTATACAAAATAATAAAAGAAAAATGTCTGGATGCATGAATTGAACTGTCTACTGCTGTAAAAATAACTTCATACGTGTACTTGAAATTACAGTACAGACGTCATTTGACGTTTTTTTATGGTCCAAGCAATCGGCTTTAATCCGAAATCGCCTGAGGATGCCTTCCAAAAGTCCTAGTAGGAGATACCCCCACTGTGCATGTGTGGCTTAGACTACATTCGGCCAATAAGAGCGCAGAGTAAATGGGTAAAGTGTGTTCCCGTTCCGGTAATTTTGCATCTCGTTTGGTGTAAACAGAACGTTGAAAGGGCAGTGTAAATTAATTACACGCGTTCTTTTCCGACATTTAACGTTTTATGTTGACTTTTTGCGTGTGGTGTAAAGTTGACTAATTTGAGAGGGGTGAGAGTGGCGATGTACTGTAAAGCGATTGAAGTGTAGCAAATCGCCACAATACGTCATTAGCGGAAATTTCGTCTGTCATTCTTTCTTTGGAATTTGCAAAAATTGCACTCTAGTCTACACAAGAGTTTAAACACTTTTTTATCTATCCACTTAATAATCTGTTAAAATTTGTTCATCACGCATCTGAAACATTAATGCATCGGTTTATTATTTTTTAAGACGCCACTTACTTTATGGAGTAGAAATTTGCGTGATTCCTGATGTTGTTAAATTGTGTAGTGTAAAAAGATTGTGTGTACAAAATGTACAAAGACTTTTAGGGACCATCTTTGTACATGTACAAACGGTCCTTGTACAAAAAACACTGGGGAGTAGTCGGCCCTTTCTAGGCAGGAGGGTGGGATCATTGAACTTCAGTTTTTGGTCATATCTGGCAAAAATAACTAAAAATGGCAAAAAGCAAGGTTTTTTTTCAAAAATTGGGGAATAAAAACTTTCTGACTTTCAAGGGTGGGCGAATTACCGACTTTACTTGTGTCGTCCACATCCTGCGTGTAGCCAGCAAACATAATACATTTTTGTCCTGTTCACCCACTAAATGCCTTGAATGAAGTAAAAATGATCTGATAGCGTTAAAATTTTCGACAAATTCTTGCATATTTAGTTGATAAAGTGACGAGGCGAGTCAAAAGGGCTGAAAAGCAACTTAAAATGCACAAATAGTTAATATTCAACGAATATATTGAACTTATTCAAATTTGATTTTAACCCTCGGCACCTCGGCACTTTTCAGCTTCGCCCTCGGCGCCGAGGCTGAGGCTCCAGAAAAAGTCGAGCCTTGCCGAGGCCTCGGTCCGATCACTGGTTGCCGCCTAATTTTGCGCTAGCAACCTGCGGCAACCGGCCACCGTCCACCAGGTTGCCGCCGTGTGAACGGGCCTAAAATGTTCGTTTTAGATTTCAAAGCGATCTAAAATTTCGTTTGAAGTGACTTAGATAATATTCGCGCAAATTAGATGATTTCTGCTTTAGTTGGGTAATTTTTACGATTTGCTTAAACGACGAGCCGAAATCTGGGCGAAACGGCTACAATAAATTTGTTAATTGAGTATTAAATTGTCCGCACCTGAGTAACGTAGAATAAAATATTTAACTGAGACGTTGCTCTGTATATAAAATGAAGATAATTGGCATAAGTCTAGTCCAACTCCCAATACCTATCTGTTTTTTGTCGGTCAGACCGGCCGTACGCCTGCTCTTTTCCAATTTGCACATCGAACGCTGGGCTTTCGACGTGGAATTGTTGTTTTTGGCCGAAAAACTGAACGTGGAAGTGGCGGAGGTGCCTGTGACGTGGCACGAAGTTCCGGGCTCCAAATTGACTCCTTTGGCGGCCAGCCTGCAAATGGCGCGTGATTTGTTCATGATTTGGTTTCGATATTTTTTCCGCATTTGGAGCATCGATACCGCGTACTCGTCCTAGCTTCCATTGTATTTGTTGCAATTGCGCTTTGGTGCATTTTTGTTATTTGCGTAGGTACAATACTCGATTCACTCCAAGCTTCGCACATTATTTGCGATGAATGATTTGGATTTAGGATTCTCTATATCTTTCATATCGGTACGAGGTAATATTTGTTTTCATTTTTTAAACTTTTTTAGTAAACAGGTATGTAGTAATCACACCTGGGCGTTGGGAGGTTTGGGGGTATACAACCCCCCCGAGAAACTAAAAATACCCTCCCCAGAAACGGAAATACCCCCCAGAATTTAATTTTTGAGATTTTTTTTGTTTTTTTCCGCATTTTTTTGATGCCAATGGATAGTGCTCGATGAGAAACGTTGAAAAATGGTGTTTTTTCGCCATACCATCATTTTAAAGGCTATGTTTTGACCTTTGAAAAATCTTGCACCCCCCCCTCTCCAGGATTTGGGTGCTGCCCATGTATGGTAGTAATTCTATCTAACGTACCTGTACATAGCGGAACACGGGTGCATCAATTTTGGTGAGGAAATAATCGTCCTTTTATCGTTTACTTTCATACAATAATTATGGCAAAAATTATATTCTGTGAATGGATTCTGTGTTTATTATAAGTTCCTAATCGGTTATTGCTCGTTTTGTCTCGTTTATTTATTATCGTTGGTCGTTTGGATTTAATAAAGCTGATCGCGGCGTAAACTCAGTTTATCTCTGGAAATTGATAGGTCTTTTAGGCCGCCTGAGTGAAATGAATAATACCTTCGCACCAGACGTGTTCTTGGGGGAGGCGGTTTTGACCCACAGGATGGCAACTGACCCCCCCCCCCCGCAAAATAACTGCGATCCACCGGAATCGCAAAATGGCTGTGATCCACCGGAATTATCAATTTTTGTAAAAGTTGTAAAAAGTGTGCTTTTTTTAAGCGTTTTATTTTTGGCTCGAATTTGCGGCGCTTCGCGCCATACACATGTTTTTGACCATATTTTGTTCAATTTACTCTTTCAAATTTTTCTAGATTTTTTGAAAGTTTTTATGTTATAGAAAGAACGAGCATTGTCTGAAAGTCCAAAAACAGCGTTTTTGACGTGTATCCATCATTTTTAGCCTAAAACACTTAAAAAATTTTGGGCCCTACCCCCCAGAATTGCCATGCTGTGCGCGCATGCTTCATACGTCAAAATACAGAAGTGTTTATTGAACAGAGGCTGGTGTAACCTTCGCATTACCATTTGTTTTTTACGGTGCTTGGAGGTCGTCGTCCTGTACTGGTCAAAATAAGCTTATTCTCACCTAATTTAGCGAATAGTAGTGCGATTTTTTACATTCTTTCTATATCTGAGATCAAGTCAAAAACCTTCACTCCGGCTTCATCAGTCAAAAGGTTACTGTATATTCTCTAATAGTTACTTATCAATGCACAATCGTATAGGTAAATGTTTTTACCATGTACATACAGCTGTTTTAATGATGTAAAAATACCTATATGATGAATTTTTGAAAATCTGTTAAAATGCCGTAATATACTTTACCAGCCCTTCTCCTCAAGTCATAAGCCATATTCTTAAAAGAAAAGGCCTTGTATAATTCTCAAGTCTAAAATCCTGCTGCCTACTTTTTCACTTCAAAACGGGCACACGTTCACAAGTGGATATCTTTTTCCCGGTGTCGACTGACGTGACGATCCTCCAGTCCTCTTGTTTGAATTTTTCCTGAGAATTTCAGATTACTAATAAAAGGTCCGACTCCCGAATGAGCTGCAGGGATAAGATTTTGTGGTCAATGTGAAGCATACGTGTACATAAGCACTATAGCTTGTATAAGTAAAGAAACAACATCTAGCTTTCAAAATAATACCAGGCTTCGATTTCTTGCATTGTTCAAAATTCGCAGTCTGCTTACTATGCATTTCAATATTTCTTTCAATTGATACCATACACTTCGGCGGGGGTGGATTTAAAGGGGCGGCCCCCCATTGGCCCAAAATACATATGTAGTAGGCGAGATAAAGAATGGATGCGTACATAATTTCAATATTTTTGACCATCAGTGGTCATTGTTTCTCATTCGCACCTAATGACATTCATTTACTTCCTTTGCGGTCTGAAAACTATTTTTCGCTCATGGAGTAGGTCTTAAAACAATTTCAAAAGCATGAACAGCTATTTCTGCATATGTAGCTTCCGTCTATTTTCAAGCGTAACTTTTAGAACTTTCGACGTTTCGTTTCAAATACTCCAAACACAGGAAATCGAGCAGTAAATCGCGCTTGTAAACGCCCTTCCGCATAAATTTCACAAATTTTTTGGGCGCTTCGTGCCATATTTTCGTTAAAGTCAAAGAGATATGATGATTTTTTCTCGCAAAATTGTCGAAAATTTATAAAATTTTCTGAAAAACTTTTGCGTCAAAAGTGATTTTAAATAAAAGTAGACAACGCAAAAGGCCAAAAAACGCTATTTCGCCCGTGAAGGACAAATAAATTTTTGGGCTTATTCTTGATTGTTTTTGGAAAGTTTGGGGTACCGACCCCCCTCCCTATTAGAAAATCCGAGATCCGCCACTGTATGTACATACTTCGGCTCTTTTGAAAAAGTCGTCCATTTCTGGACCAGCGGGTGAACATTATTTTTGAATTAGGTTTATTCTATTATTCGCATACAACGTTTATGTTCAATATGCAAAAGCAGTACATTAGCACCTTTTGTCAAAATTCTTACGCCGCTTGGGGTTTCCTTGTATTGCAATACACATTGCGTGCAAAAAAAGATCTTAAAGCTAAGAATGACGTCAGTCATACGACTAGAATCGCCTATTGACGGCTCAATCTCAAGGAAAATGTCGCCTTGTTCAACGCGTCATTTCTGTTCAATGTCAATAAGCTTATTAAACAATGTCGGAGAGGACGGCAAAGCGACACTCGGCGCCGACGACGACTCGTTCGACCGTCGGCGTCCACGAAGGCCGAAACCGGCGATGGCGTTCGACCAGCTGCGTCGCGTCGTCCCTGACGCCGCATCGCGCCGTCGGACTGTTCGAACGCTGGTCGACCGAACACGGCGACGACGTCAGTGGCGTTGCGCCTGGCCGTTTCCCTTCGACCGCCGCCGCCACCACGACGGCGTCTGACTCGTTGGTACCGTTGGCGCCGAATCCTCGGCGGCAACGTCAACGCGTAGTCGCGGTCGTCCTCGGCGACGCTGCTGTTGGTAAAACGAGTTTAATCGAACAATTGGGCAGTTGCTATTGCAGTTACGACAAAATTGCGAAGAGTGAGTTCCTGTTATTGAAAACACGATTCCGGTTGAATCACATTATGCATGTAAGATTCATGGCAAGTGAGTTATAGAGAAATTATTTCGTGTATTTAATTTCCAAGAAAGGAATCAAGTCGATACCTGACACACACGTACGGAGTTCGGTTTGTCTTATAGAGCCCTTAATGTAACAATGGTAATTGGAAAAAATTAGACAAAAACGAAGGACGAATCAGAATCAAAACTTTTCCGCAAAAGTGTTTAAAATTGGCTAGGGTTTCTGAATTAATGTAGTTTTTTTGAATGCTATTTAAGCATTTATATCAGGTTTTGAACTAATTCTGGCTAAAAACAGCTCTTTAGCTTACCCTTTCCCCTCCTCACTTCGGCCATGCTATGTATCCTTGATCAGGAGTAGGGACGAGACACGCACGTGGGGGTCTGGACCCCGAACCCCCATTTGCATGCCTGGTCGAAACGATATATGCACAGCATGGCCGATCTTGGGTGAACGGTTTTCAACCGGTCTGTGGGATTAAAAATTGAGCTTTTTTGGGGGCCAAAATGGCCTTAAAAACTGGTATAAGTGCTGAAATAGTGTTAAAGCTACGTTATTACACAGTTTTCGGTCAATTTGAAGCACTTTTGTAGAAACTTTTTAATTTATATTAGAGTTTTGACTTCATTTTGCCTCATTTTCCCCACAAAATTTTCCGAGCCTCAATGCTCAATTGGTATCGCTTCTATCTCTGAAAGCATCGACCCGGATTCGACTTCGACTCGAAACGAGGTTTTTCACGGGTAGCCGACTCAGATCAACCTAGCCTCATCATCCCTTCGGGGTCGATGAATGGGAAGCTGCACTAGTGTGGCGAAGGTCAACCCTTGGGAGTAATGAAGCGACCCCTTGCGGTATTTAAGCGAGAAAACACACGGCTCTGGTGTGTAGAGAATACTTAACTTTGGTTGGACATGCCTAATTCAGACCCTTTTTGAACAAAATTTTCCATTTTTCAATTCTGGGTGGGTCTAGACCCCAAACTCCCCTTGCGTGCATGTCTGGTCCGGTTTGAACATCCCCTCCCCTTAGTGCACGAAATGCATGAGCGTAATCACGCGTGCGTAGAGCGACCTTTTTGTCAGAGTAGCTGCTGGATCCATGTGGACTGTCCTTTATAGATGACTAGATAAAAAACGTTGGTGAGCGCTTTTGTAGTCCTGCATTTTTTGTTCGCTCAGCGTTCAATTTTTAAACAGCAGATTGATCAGTGTGACGCTTCATGTTGTTATTTTTTGACGTGGAAAAGGTTTTCAGACTGTTGAAAAAATCCGCGTGAAAGTCATGAGCGAAGGAGTCCGCCATTCTGGATAAAGAATCCGTATAAATTATTCAGTACGTTGCCATCGTTTGCCATTATTTTTAAAATTTGTTTCCATCGATTTTCGCCGCAGTGTATTTATTAATCGCATTAACGGAGTTTCTCGACGTTCTAGAGAATTTATTTTTGCACCACAAATAGTTTTTTTCAGACAGTGGGTATTCTATGGCTTCTGCGAAATTTTCGTATTTTGCAGCAGTTTTTCATTTTTTCAGCGGCGAGTCCAGAAATTTTTCATCTTTTATACTAAATTCCTTAATACATTTGTTATGTACATATTGTTACGACTATAGGGAAGAGAAAACAATTTTAGTCGTCTCTAGACATTCCTACAGCCTAGGCTTTACATATTTCTCCGCACTTCGCGACGAATTTCTGCTAGAATTTTTTAATGAATTCTGACGTCAAAAACACTTTTTAACGCGAAATATTCAAAAATTTCGAAATTTATCAGGAGAAGCCACTTCACCAGATGTGATTTTGAATGAAATTATTCTCTCAAAAGCGGCAAAAAGCGCTATTTTGAGGGTGAATAACGATTTTTTTACACTTTCTTCCCTCCAGCTTGCTTACCGGCAAATCTTAATATAGGACGTATGAAAATGGCAATGCATCGGTCGTCTAGCGCCGTTTTATTGATTTTTTCGCATGCTTTACGTTTACACGAATAACTTTTACGCAATAATTAGCTTTTGTCATTATTTAACTTAAACGAATTAAAAATAATAATGCTTCACTAGTTTCGCTTCCTAATTGTTTTCTTTCGTTTTTGCCGATATTTTAAAATCAGAAAAACATCGGTCTTTAGCCGCACCAGCTCATCAAGCGCGCCCTTAGTTTAGAAAATGAGAACAAACATACGTCAAAAACGATGTGCGTCATTCTCATTTGTCTTACGACGAAGAATGTTTTTTTTTCTGCCAAGTACTCAGGACTAAAGCGCACGCAAATGTATGTTTTAAAGGTTGCATGAGATGGCGTTGTGTTTATCCTCTCAGAAACATCTTGAACTGCAAGATACTGCATGTTCAAATTGCATAAAAAATGTTTTGTTTAGTGACAAGAGGTGCATACATCAGGCAGGCGTGTAAAGGTTACCGAAGTTTGAGCTGAGATTAAAGTTTCCTCCAACTGAAGGAATGAGTCATTCATCGGCTTTTATTTTATAACGTTAATGGAATAAAATTAATGGCAGCAATCCAGTGTGAAAAACACAGATTTTGCTGCAAAATGCAATAAAGAATATAATAAATCAATCCCGGCTGCAACGATCTATTTCCTACGATGACGTAATTAGCGCCTGAAATTTTGTAATTTTGAGTGACTTTTCGAGATTTTGTTCAATTTTTCTTGTCAAGTGTAATTATCCGATTCTTTAGAAAAATAAGCTAAATTAATATGAATTATTATTGAAGTGTCTCGTTAAGGTACTCAACAATATGTGTATGCACAGCATGGCTAGTTGCCGGTGCCGGCCTTTGGGTCGGCCAGGGAGTATCTTTTATCTACGAGTAAAATGGCCCATGGTAAATATCGGAATAGTGTAAATAGATTTAATTTATCTTTTTGATCGATTTAAATCAGTTTAAAAGTTAAAAAATATGCTTCTTGCCTTTCGGTCGTCAGAAAGTTTTGCTTTAGCTTGACGCGCATAAACGTCGCGTAGGGTCTGAGAGTCCTGGATTCACAAAATCCAGAAGATTCCATGATTTATTTTCCAGAGTTTTCCCAATTTTTGATGCGAATAGCGTTGAAAAACGGTACATCTGCTCCTACCATAAATTCTTTGGTATTTTTCGGCCTTCGCAAATTTTTGGATCCCAGTGTTTATATAAGGACCCTAACCCCCACGTCTATTTCTATTAACGAGTTACACTTGAATGCTAAAACGAAAAATAATTAGCTTTTCTGATTTCTTAGACTTTTCTGGGGTTATCTGAACAATATGTACGAATAGACATCTATTACTTTGTTTTCATTTCAATATTTACACTGAATTAGTTTGTTTTTGATCCATGGAGCTTTACGCCGCGTTGCACTTTCAGATTACGACTTTTGTTGCCTGATTGATGCTACAGATGTCGAAATTACTTTTATAGAGAAGCATTTGCACGAGGTAAGTATTCAACTTTCTTCATGATAAATCTTTATTAATATGAATGGCGCGTAAGAATTATGATTGTAACGTACAATTATGGTTTAATATATACATTTATTTGTACATGGACCTGGAGGGTTTGGGGAAATTTAGACCCCTAGAATCAAAATGCCTCCACAGATTACGTTGGACCCTAGAATTGAATTTTTGGCATTCTATGTGATTTTTGCCTGTCATGTATATACTATCCAAACCCGAAATTCGGTTGTTGCCCAAGAATGGATACAATAGTTCTAAGTTCATGCTTTTCACAACACGTTGTTCTCATTTTATCTCAATATCGTTATCGGAAGTCAGCTAACTACCGGGTGTCATATAACCTTTTGCACCCGCAGCCGTTTGAAATTTAAGCAATAACTCATTTTGATCTGCATTAAATTTGAAACTAAATAGCGCATATTTTATATTTAGTTCGACTACTATTAGCGCTTAAAGCAGCTGTTAACAGATCATGGTATGGACACAATAATTTCATGACTAAATTGTTATTGTTTTTGAGCCTTTCGATATCAATTTTTAAATTTATCTTTAAACTTTCTCGTGATATCGACCAGAGTCAAAGTTCGATGCACACATGGGCGTGGGGGTTGGGGTTTGTACCCCCTAAAATCCCGTAGACCCCCGAAAATCGATTGACCACCAGAATTGAATTGTTAGCGTTTCTTGGAATTTTACCCCAGACCCCCAGAATTCGGTCGGTGCCCATCTTAGTTCCAAGGTATCCTAAATATTTTTAGGCAAGAAAAATTAGGTTTTGGAATCGCCCAGGTGGAGAATTCGTCAGATGTTTCAAGCCATCTCTAATTTGGGATTTACAATCGGCAAGAAAAACTCTTGCTGTATGATCCAGAACGTGTGGAAGACTTGAGAGTAACTTTTCTCCTATTGGTTATTGCCATTCTTTAGGACATTTTGACTTTCTTTAAAGAAAATTTGGCGTCGCCATTCAGCAAATTGCGCAAAAGCAATCTATTTCCATGAGTCGGCTAAATATATCTGACTTGACTTCCATAAAGTTTTTCCTAGCAATCTAGCATAAATTGATGAAATCGGCTTCTGAATCGCGTGTCCATTTGAATGGGACATTTGATGCCGACAATAATATGCTGTTTTTTGTATTCATATGTTAGCACCATAATTATTTCCTATTTCAGTCTGAAAAATATACCTATAAGTTCCAAATTGAATAAAGCTTTCTGGTGCTATCTCATGTAAGTAGGCACACATGTAACTGATACGGCTGCAAGAGGTACAAAAGGTTATTTGACACCCGGCAGATCCAACGTATGTGCTATCAATCTTTCTTGGGCATTCCTATTCATCTAACATGGGCAGCGCCTGAATTCTTTAGAATCAAAAATAAAGGTCACAAAGTGCCGAAAAATTTGTGGCAATAGCAGAAAAAACTATCGTACGGCGTTTATCATAGAGCTGTGTTTGTTGGCGTAAAGAAGCGCGATATAGCAAATACATTTTTAAAAATTCAATTCTGGTGTGTTTTTTCGGATTCTGGGGGGTTTGAAATTGACGATGCACGTGGGGGTTTGGGGATCTCGACCCCATAGTGGTTGAATAGAAAAAAATGTGAATATAAATTATTATTGCTCGATGATAAAAATCTGCGCGCAGATTAAGTCAAGACATAAATAAGTGCTATTTTTATGCAGCATTCTGTTTAAAGTGACTAATTTCAGCCATTTGCCACGTTGATCAGGAATAGCTGTTGAAAATTCTGATCACCGTGGAATAGTCTTGATAATCAAATAAGGATGGAATGCTTGGGGTATACATCGTAAAACGAATTGTAAACGCTAACGTATGTAGTCCTGGGTCTTGAGAGTGTCGTACATTATAGCTCGGAAAGATTTTTCAGAAATTACGCCTAAATGCGAACATAGCATATGTATGCAAATTAACGATTATATAATACGTTTAATTATTTCACGTCACATTCCATTTCATTATTCTTCACAAACAAGTAGGTAGTTACCTGTATTCTGTTTTTTAACTTAGTGCATGGAAACGAGTCGGTAATCGATTGTGCTTACTGTAACTCCAATTTTTTCACTGCCCGATAGATAACTCGGTTCTACGACGTTTTGGCGCCGCCGTTTTGTCGCTAGCAACTTATAAATTATTCTAATTGAATCAATTTTGTAGCAATTTGAAATTAATTATATATTCAGAAAGCAGGTTCTACAAGCTGCAAAATAGCATAGTGTTCTTTCCGATTTGATGTGTATTCATTTGTGTACGACTGAAAAAATGTAGGAAATCCAGTGTATTTTTAGATGCATTTTATTATCTCACTAAATCCAATGATATATTCTAAAAGTAATTTATACCATCACTAAGAGAATTGAATGGGCTTTCAGAATCTGTATTATACTTCAATAATAAATGAAATGTTAATAATTAATAATATTACAAAGAGTGTGGCGCCAAAACGGCGGCGCCAAAACGTCCCATTCTGGATGACTCGGGTCACTCTGTACGAAATAAAACGTTTCAGGCGCCGCCGTTTCAGGTGCCGACCTTTTGGGCGCCGGCCGTTTTGGCGAAGGCCATTTTGGCGACGGCCGTTTCGGTGCCGGCCATTTGGGCGCCGGATTGAAATATTTTTTCCAAAATTGGCTTGAAATTGGCCAGAAACTGTACAATAACAGTTTTAACGCTATTTTAGCAGTGCAACTCACAAATGTAAATGCATAGCATGCTATGGCCATAGATGCACAACATGGCTGGCCGGTAAATTTCAATAACTTGTAAAGATTACCGATTTTCATCCATTTTAAGCCTAAATTTCGCAACATTTTCCACAGTAAAATTACCAACTCCTTATCAAAGATACTCAGACCGCACGTGGGCGTGGGGAATGGTGAGATCCCGACAAATCCGGCAGACCTCCCAAAATCGACTGACCCCCAAAATTGACTGACCCCCATAATTAAATTTTTGGCATGTTTTTGAGGATTTCGCGAGTTTTTCACCATTCTAGTCCTCCCAGAATTTGACTGCTGCTCATGTAAGGTCCAAACTCTACCAACCCTCGTCCCGTTGTGCATGTCTGGCCATAACCAACTTTATCACTCGTGGAAGAATAGATCCCAATTATGACGTCTTTTCAGCTAAATACCGTTTTTAATTATAGTTATTTTTCACAGAGCAATTTCTCTAAAGCTAACACATCTAAAACCATTTCTTAGCAAAGAGATTTTTCTGATGCCACTATTCGATCTGTAACCTAGGACTAATACAAAATCTTTCAAAAATTTTAAAAAGTTGTGGTTGAAAAGTCAGGAATACTCATGCCTGACATTCTTCGCCGCAGGCTATCGCCCATCAACGCGAGTGCATACGCATAAAACATTCTAAATAACTATGCATATTTTAAGTACTAACGTACGTGCATAAGCCTATTCAAAACCGTACCCAAGATTTCTTTACCGGGAGGTCCAAAAATTTTTCTGTCATATGTATAAAACCGTAAAGAATGTTATGCAAAAATAACAGGTTTTTCTAGCATTTTTCGCGAATTCTGTACAGAGAAAAAGAAACCATTGAAGAATTTAATTCATAGCGTGCAATTGCAGAAAAACAATACATGAAATCCAAGGGCCTAGCTGGCCTTCTGAATTCGGAGGGATTGAAATTCTAAAGTCAAATAGCTCAACAACTACTTATAAATATTCAGGCAAAAATGATAGTGTTCTTGAGATTTTTGAAGCGAGATCCACGCACTGAAAAAATCTTAAAAATTTAGCTCGATTTGATTCAGATTAGCTTCAAGATTTTTCACCCTTGTAAAAATACCTACTCGTAATCCAAAATTTTGAGGACTAGTTCCCCTCATCCTCCACAACTACGTCGCTGATAAAATCATAGATCCGCGCAAAGCGCCGAAGTCAATAATTCACCATGTCTCACTTCAAGACATAGCTCAAAAGTGTATAAAATCTGTTTGAAAATCTTTTCACCAGACTTTAGGAAATCTTAATTTTTTGGTCCAGGAAACTTGCTTAAAACATAACTTTTGTTCGTTTCGAGCGGTGAAGGGTGGCGCGGCTCCTCTGCTCCTGAATACGCGTCCATCAGGAAATTAACAAGGGAATACTGTCGGTCTCCTTAGACTGAACGACTAGTTTACGGTCAATTTCGAGCACTTTAGAGAGAAGTTTCTGCATGTTTGTTACACTATAAAGGTTGATCCCGATTCACAAATTGAGCGTTTTTGGGCCAAAATCACTTCAAAAATTGGTATAAATGCTACAATAGCGTAAAAACTAAGTTATTGTACAGGTTCTGGCCAATTTTGGAGATGATTTTACAGCCGAGCGCCAAAACGGCCGACGCCAAAAGGGCCGACGCCGAAACGGCCGTCGCCAAAATGGTCTGGCGCTAAAACAGCATCGCCAAAAAGGGCGGCATAAAATTGTTGTAGACCGTAGCTGTTTACACTATCGCGCTATGGAGAACTCGGGTTTAACAGTAATAAGACACTTTGCTTATCACGCGATTTAATGCGCCAGGTTGAAAAATATACTATTAGTATAGTCTATTTCACAAAACCTTGTGCTTGAAAATCAATTCTCAGCGATCTAGCGAGCAGCTACAAAAGTGATTTTTACGCAGCCTACTGTAATATAATTTGGCATAGTAAAACTTTATATGCTTATGAATTGCTATGCACAGTATCGTGATTGCTGCTTCAGTTTAAACCGCTTTTGTAATCAACTAACATCTACTAGAGAATTGACATCCGCGCACAAACTTTTGTGAAATAGAGTACCTATAGATAATAGTCTATTGCACGAAACCTTGTGCATGGATCACAATTTTCGAATAAATGCAAATTGATTACAAAAGCGGTTTAATTGAAGTAGCAATCTTGTCCTTTAGGAAACGATAAACATTTGAAGTTTGACTACGCGAAATTGCATTACTGCATGTTGCCGAGAAACAGCTTATGTAGCTAAGCTACTTGCTTTTAAACACTGAAAATTGATTTCCATGCTTACGGTTTCTTTGAAATAGACTAAATGTGCCTACCAGGCCCGGTCTTAGGCATGTGCTGAGTGTGCAACCGCACAGGGCCCTAAGGGGGCCCTCGAGGGCCCCTAAACACCAAGCAAGAAAAAATTTAGTGGATAATGGGTGGTCGCCATAATCGTCCGAGCTTGCATTTCTAAACGCTCCCATTCAGCAGATATAGACACTAAGTTGACCTTTTTGTTTATGAAAATTCAAAAAGTTTTCCACGCTGCTCACCAATTTCTCATACCACCTATAGTCTGTTTCACATATACCTACAGTTTTCTTAGTTTTTGTTTTTTACAATATGTTCTTATGATAATTGACATTTTGTGGTAGCTATGCTACAGAAAAGTTATTATCAGCAAACTATTAGTTTATAGGTCGAAATTTAGTATATGTGCGAGCAGTGAGCGGATCAAGGATTTTCGTAAAGAGGGCAGTACCCTAACTTTTCTAAAAACAAGCACAAATTGGTCCAAAAATTTACCATTTACGTGCGAAATAGCGCTTTTTCTGCGTTTTACTTTGTCTATTTTTAATTTGAAATCACTTTGACTCAGCAATTTTCGAAATATCAACCTAATTTACTCGATGAGAGATGAAGAATCTTGATCTTGAATTGATTTTTTTATTTCCTATCGGTAGTCGTAATAAGGTTTCCACCTTAATTTTATTCATTCAGATTTTTGTCGGTCTGGATGGAAGCTATTTATATTTTTACCTTAAGAATTATTTTTTGACAGCAAAAGTTATCATTCCTATGTTTCAGCAGGCACGTATCTAATAGGGAGTGGAGGATCAGTCCCCCAAAATTTTGTATGTAAATTATTTACTGTAAGAGTCCCCCGGAGGAGAAAAACCGTTATGTGCGAATTGCGAATTTTAAATGCAGTTGAAAAGACCGTCAGAATGAGAGTTAGCAGACTTTTGAGCCAACAAGCCCAAAATTTTTAGGAGCTCTGCGCCAGATTTATCGTTTTTGTATAATTTCTGTCTTCTGAACGCCCAATTTTAAATAAGGCATCGTGAATATGATAAAATTTTATGGCGCCTAGCGCAGGATTATTTATTTTCTGTATTGTTTTTTAATACAATGACCAGAATTGAGTATAAAGGAAATTAAAAAGTTTTTAGTACAGTCGAGCTTGATTAATTGAATGTTGAAGCGTGGCTATTCTGAACGACATATTTTTTGCGATTAAATTAAAGTAAATATTTATTTTTCTAAGAAACTCCAAATCAACATTTTGGCCTAACATAGTTGTCAAGATTATTTGACTCTAAAATTCTCGTCCCCTAAATCTAAAAGGTCTGTGTGGCTTTTTTCAGCATAAATTCTAGAAAAGTTTTGGTGCTTTGCGCTAAATTTTTCAGTGGAAGTATACATATTGCTCAGTGCACAAATATAGGTAATGAAAACATTTCTCCGCATCATACTCATACATATCTCAGAAATTTTCCGACTCAGAATTTTCGCAAAAGTTGTTTAAAATTCTAGTAGTTTTGGAATCTTGCAGAAGAAATAATTTTGAGCAAAAAAATTAAAACGGCGAAAACCGCTATTCTGTACGTAAATACCGAAGTTGTACCAATTTTTGCCTCTTTGAGGAAAAAGTTGGGATGCTGTGTACCCACAAGAATTCTAAATTCACCGTCTAGGATGAAACAGATTAATAACTTGTAGTACAATGAAAGCAGATACTTTTTAAAGTAATGAACTATGGTTTAGCCTCATGCTCATATTCGTAGTTTTCCGCCACCCGACCAGGGTGCCCCCAAATTGTTTCTTCGCACAGGGCCCCCAAAAGCCTAAGACCGGGTCTGGTGCCTACATAAATAATTGTTCATTTTTAAAGCAGTCGGATTGAAAGGGCAGTTGCAGATAGGCGGGTCTTGTGGAATAGGTAGCTCATTTATTTAGTGCTTATTACGTTCATTCGAGATTTTCGGTGAAACTAATGGGCCGGAAAATAGAGCAAATTATTTGTTGAGACATTTGGTCAAACAGTGGCTCGCCAATAGTCTCAGTACGTACTACAATCAAACACTAAGGTAATAAGATGATTAGATCAATACGTTAATGACGGGCAGAAAATGCTGTCATGTTGAAAGCTGAATCTTATTAGCATATTTGGAAACATTTTACATGACAGTGCAGAGCATAGAACGAGTAATTTAACAAATTAAACGAGGGAATATTGTCATAATGCTTAAATATAAAATCGCTTCCTTTTGTATTTTTCTTCATTTTGTATTGCAATTAATTAGCTCGAGTTTGTATTGGATCAAGAATTGCACACTGCTCTCTTTATGTACGACGTGACCAACTTTACCAGCTTTCGATCACTTTCGGAGGCGCTGATATTGTACAGTAAATCGCACTTACAAAGTATTCCTACTTTCTTGGTGGCCAACAAAGTGGACTTGCAACGACATCGTTTGGTGCAGGAAGCGGGTAAAACTTAAAATTGCTAATTTCAGCATTGGTATTTTACTGCCCTGCTAAATTGACTTCATTGCTTTCAAAGCAATTAATATTTGAGCTTGATGAGAAATGCCAATTATTCGTTTTTTACACCATCAATTTTTTGCGCTTTTTCGACCTTTGAAACTTGCGAGACCCCGAGAATTCCAGCCGTACTTCAAAAATAAGTGATAGTGAATGCGCTTTCGCATAAGAAATTTTTCAACAATGTAACCAACTTCCAACTGTATAAAAGCTTCAAAAACTCAAAACTTACAAAAAAAATCTTAAAAATGTCAGTCAAAAGTTTAAATACTAAAATAATTTTTTCCCTCTAATAAACATCGAAGCGAGAATTTCCGCTTTATCAGACATTTACTAACTCGAATCTCGTTTTAGGCAGGCGACTACAAGCGGTGCAACTTGCCTAACTCGGCACTGATCTCGAACTACTGAGTCCTCAATTTTTGGGAAAAACTTGCGTTTATTGGCCGTTTTTAGGTGTTTTTTTGGCCGTTTTTGGTCAAAAAGCATCTAGAATTGCATGGAACAAAACCTCATATTTAGTAAAAAATATCAAATTCTGGAGGATATATCTATAAAGAACTCACTAAAAATGAAACTCAAAAAACTCAGAGCTGAAAAAACTTAAGTTTCGAGAAAAAACTCACGGTTGGCAACATTGTCTTTCAAGCTCAAAATGAAAAATTGAAATAGGAGAATTAAACAAACGATGGAATCCGAACCGAACAAGCCTGATTTATTTTAATTGTCTGCGACCAGAAATGTAGCAGAGGGATTGGGGATCCTCCCACCCAGTGGCGGATCTAGGATTTTCCTAAGGGGGGCGGTACCCTAAGGGGGGGCGGAACCCTGACTTGGGCGGAAAAATTAGCCGTTTTAACCCGAAAATCGCTAAAAATCGCTCAAAAATGCTTAATTTTGCGCACTATTTTTGGCCAATGGGGGGGGCGGCCGCTCCCCCCCCGACCTTCCCCTAAATCCGCCCCTGCTCCCACCCGAAATTGGTCGTCTCTAAATCCTCCCTTAAAAGTCAGAAAAGTTTTGACCTTCCCCCCCGGTTTTTGGGAAAACTTGCGATTTCTGGCCATTTTTTTGGTCTTTTTGGCAGTTTTTGGCCAAAATTTAGAGAGAATTTACTTCCACCCCTTCCTCTATGCTTGATTTTTGCCCTCAGCCAGCATGCCTTTGCACGTGAATCAGCTTTTTCGGATTTTAGATTTCGAACTGGATCTTCCTGATTGACAGGAAAAGTTGTCTACTTTCGAAAAGTCAGCATCATAGGTGGGCAGCACCAAACTTTGGAGGTGTACGGTTTTCAAATGTCTAAACATGGTCTTAAAAATTGAGTATGGCGAAAAAACACCATTTTCAACGTTTCTCATCGAGCACTCTCCATTCGCATCAAAAATTGTGCAAAAAAAATAAATTTCAAAAATTGAATTCTAGGGAGTATTCGGCTTTCTGGGGGTGCGTATCCCCAAACACTTCCCCCACCGTCCACGTGTGGTCAGAATCATGAAGAGAATCCGTACGTACTCTTAAGTAGGGCTGGCAAACACACCTGGGCGTGGGGGGGGGTTTGGGGATACCCCCCAGAAACCAAAATACCCCCCAGAAATCAAAATACCCCCCCCCAGAATTCAATTTTTGAAAATTTTTTTCGTTTTTTTCGCAATTTTTTGATGCCAATGGATAGTGCTTGATGAGAAACGTCGAAAAATGGTGTTTTTATCGCCATACCACCATTTTTAAGGCCATTTTTCGACCTTCAAAAAAATCTTGTACCCCCAGAATTTTCTTGCTGCCCACGTATGCTGGCAAATCATCCCAAAAAGTGCATCGTCCTCGCCTTCTTCGACGATGGACGCATCATCGTCTCATCGACAATGGGAAGAAGGAAACAAAACACGCATCGTCCTCTCCTCGTTGACGATGGGCACATCATCGTCTCGTCGACGATGGCACAAAGGAAACAAAATATGGATAGTCCTCGTCTTCGTCGACGATTGTCTTTGAGACGACGACCCAAAATCTTTTTAATTGATTTGTTTTTCAAGAAAATCTGTTTTCGTAGGATTCTTTTTCAATTTTTAATAACAATTTGGACCCTACTCGTAAATTTTTAATGAAAGTTACGACACAATTCAGATGATATCTCTTCATCTGCTCATTAATGAGCAACCAACTCTTTTTGGACTCCACCAGAGACTCGCCCTTGCGGTTTACTGCCCTGCCTTATCATACTATTTGTGCCTGGATATCTTAAAATGCGAGCGATTTACTATTTGTAAGTTTCACAGTTGCAAAAGCTACTTGCAAACAATAATAACGATAGAGAAAATTTCACCATCGATGAATTGAAAGCGAAGAATATTCACATTCATATCTTTTTGTTCCGATTCCACTGCTTCATTCAGCAAAATTTGCTGAACAACAATGCAATACCAGCAGGGCCGTGCTTAGGGTTTAGCGGCCCTGGGCGAAACTTCATTTTGGCGGCCCCATAATTTTTAAAGGTATTATATGCATCATAATTATCATTTATGTATCTCCTTTACATATGTATGCACCTATATGGTCGCAGTTAGCATCCTATTGTAAATTTACTATAAAAATGTTGTGCTACGTTGTTATAAGTAGGTATCGTATGTTTTTCTCAAATAATTTACCTAATTCGCGAATGATAACGTGCTTTATTACAAAATAACTTTCCTAGCTTTCTGAGCGGCAAACTGATCAATCAATTGCGAAAAATCTAATGAAGATGATAAATCATTTTCAATTGAAATAATCACTAGTGCACTTAGACGAGAATCAGTCATAGTTGACCGCAAATATGTCTTTATTAATTTTAGTTTCGAGAAGGAGCGTTTCTGCTGAAACCACAGTAATAGGTATAATAAGTAAAATTCTGAAGCCCTCGCTATTGCAACTTTTTAATAAGGAATGATGAATTTCAAAATAAGAAAATATTTGAATTTATTAAAGGCAATTATAAGATAGGATTGTTGTTTTGCATTTTGTGAAACTTCTACATCAGGGTAACTGGCAATGTTTAATATTTATACGAATCTAGCTTATTCTTATTAAACAAGATGTAAAGCTTCACAGAAAATCAGGATAGAGAGAAGTAATGTAATATCAGAGGAACTTTATCGATAGAAACAGATTAAAACGGCATTCATGTAAAGCTCAGGCACGTAGCTGTGGGGGGAATGGGGGGTCCGGACCCCATAATTCAGCAAAAACCGGACAAATAGGACTTTTTACTCGTTATTTTGTGCTATTTTTGGCTTAGATCCCCCAAAATTGATGTTAGTCTCGCAAAAATAGGAGGGCCAGCTATGTACGTGCCTGCATAAGCCTACATCCGTATGAGCAAATACATTGCACTACCGCGCACGACTCAAACAGATACAGCTATGACTGTCATTTTCACTTATGAAATGCGCAGATGGATTTTCGTTTGTTTCTGGACACGATTGCTAATTTGAATTCAACTTTTGTTAAGGCACTCATATTATTCAAGGCGAAAACCTGGTGATGTCTCAACAGCTCCGCCAGTCCTAACAGCCCCACCGTCCCAATAGCCCCACCGAAAATCCTAACAGCCCCACCCGTCCCAACAGCCCCACCAGTCCCAACAGCCCCACCAGTCCCAACAGCCTCCCGTCCCAACACTCCACCAATAATCACAACAACCCCACCAATCCCAAAAGCCCCATCGTCCCAACAGCCCCACCAGTACTCCCAGCAGCCCCAACATTACTGTAATCGCTTTTATACGAGAAATGCGTTTAGCTGCAGTCAGAATAACTCTCTCTACCTGAGAAACTGGTAGACCCACCAGAATTGAAGCTTCAGCGTTTTTGCGCAATCCGTGATTTTGCCTCATTAAAGTCATCTCGCAAGATTATCATGCTCATTATGGCCTAATCTAGACTGCCAGAAAAAAATTAAAAATGTTTTAATTAAAAAAGAAGGATAAGTGTTAAGACTGAATGAAAATCGAAACTTTCACGCTAATCTGCTTCAAAATAGCCAGGAAATCTGGATTAGCGTAGTTTTTACGCTATATTCATACCACTTTTGAGGTCATTTTTGGCTCAAAACTCCTTCTCCAGACCGGTCGTGCTGCGCATCTATGATTATAACAGTGGAGCAGTTGGAAGCAACATTGGCAGCAAACAAATTATGCGGGTTTGGTGGGATAAAGTGACCGAGAAATGTGCTATAAGTAGAATTCTGGGGGTCTACCATAATTTGGGAGATTTCCAGAATTTCGGGTTAGGAGTCAAACTCAAAATATTCCCTCTCCGCACGCTTACTGTGTGGTTGGGACAGTGCGACTGTTGGAACAGTAGCACTGCTGGAATCGTGGAACTGCTGAGATTGGTGGGGCTCTTGGGACTGGTGGGGCTGTTCGGATTATTGGCTAGGCTGTTAAGATGGTGGGACTGTTGGGACGGTGAATTGTTATGACGGTGGGGCTGTTGGGATTGGTGGAACTGTTGTGGACGGTGGGTCTGTTAAGATTATTGGTAGGGCTGTTGGACGATTGGAGCTGTATGTAGGGGTTTTTGGTGGGGCTGTTGAGACAATCAAAAATCTGCTGCCTTGTTCTCAAAACGCTATTTCTCCATATGCTACATGCATGAGTACTGGTGACATACACGCTGTATAATTACATGTTTTACGTGCATACATACTTATACCTATTACACTAAATGGAACGGAAATATTGAAATCGAGTATAGCTTAGTAACCATTCTCTTAAAAATGCAAATTAAGATTTTAAACTGTTGTGTTTGCATTGGAACGGCGAAAAATCGATTCTTTTGAACGTATGTATCGAATTATTGTATGAGGGCCGCCAAAAAATGAATTCTATACGGCATGTATTACAACTTTTTTAGCGGCCCTTAATTTTAGCGGCCCCGTGCGGCCGCACAGTTCGCACCCCTAAGCACGGCTATGAATACCAGGAGCGGGTTTCCCAGTTCCCCCCTCCATTGGCCCAAGTAGTTGACAAGATAAAGATGGTGTAATTTGCAATGATTTTTGCCGGTCAGTGATCATAATTTCCTAATTTTATTCGTGAATTTATTAACTTTTTTGGCGACTAGAAGGAAGCCATATTTTTGCTTAGCAAGTACGTAGGGTTCAAAACGATTTCAATAGCAGAAACAGCTAGCTATATGTCAGCTTACTTTTCTTTTATTTTAACTTTAAAATTTTTCGACGCTTCGCGTCAAATGCTATAATACAGGGAATTGAGCAGTAAGTTCAAGTTTCTAAACGTCCTTTCCACGGTTTTTTTTGTATTGGGCAAAGATTTTAGTTCCGATCATACGTGGGCAGCAAGAAAATTCTGGGGGGGGGGGGGTGCAAGATTTTTTTGAAGGTCGAAAAATGGCCTTAAAAATGGTGGTATGGCGATAAAAACACCATTTTTCGACGTTTCTCATCAAGCACTATCCATTGGCATCAAAAAATTGCGAAAAAAACGAAAAAAATTTTCAAAAATTGAATTCTGGGGGGTATTTTGATTTCTGGGGGGTATTTTGGTTTCTGGGGGGTGCATACCCCCTCAAACCCCCACGCCCAGGTGTGGTTCCGATGTACAAAGACGTTTGGGGAGTGGGGACCATACGTGGGCAGCAAGAAAATTCTGGGGGGACAAGATTTTTCAAAGGTCAAAAAATTGCCTTAAAGATGGTGGTGTGGCGAAAAACGCCATTTTTCGACGTTTCTCATCAAGCACTATCCATTGGCATCAAAAAATTGCGAAAAAAACGAAAAAATTTCTAAAAATTGAATTCTGGGGGGTATTTTAATTCCTGGGGGGGTATTTTGGTTTCTCGGCGGGGGTGCATACTTTCCCAAACAACTCCCCCCACGCCCAAGTGTGGTGGAAACCGTCTTTGTACATGCACAAAGATTTTTGGGAAAACAAAAACTGCAAAAAAGGTTTAAAATTCGCAAAATTTTTCGCGCTTCGCGCCGAAATGTAATTGTGTGTTCTATATATATATATATATATATATATATATATATATATATATATATATATATATATATATATATATATATATATATATATATATATATATATATATATATATATATATATATATATATATATATATATATATATATATAATAGTCAGAAATTGCATTTTGAAAGGAAAAATGTCAATTGTTTCGGCGATTCGCGCCGTTTTGAGACGATTATCAGTATTTTTGCCCTCAGAAACCCAGAAATTAGCTAAAATACACTACCTAAGGTTGAACAGCTCTGTTTTTGCCACAGTGACATCGCTACTTTACGATGTTAAAGTAGGTACCCAAAACTTTGTGTGTACAAAATGTAAAAAGACTTAGGGAGGGACCATCTTTGTACTTGTTAAACCAGACCTTGTCCAAAAAACACTGCGTGCTTATATCCAGGCACGTAGCTTGCCCTCTATTTCGGGGGGCAACACCAATTTTGGGGGTCTAAGCCAAAATAGCACAAAATAACGTGTCAAAAGTCCTATTTTTCCGGTTTTTTCTGAATTTTGGGGACCCCCCCGCAGTCCCCCCACAGCTACGTGCCTGCTTATATCACGGTTATGTTGCGCTATTAAAACTTACGTCATACGTACATTTACCAATTTGTAAAGATCGATTGAACTCAATAAAGTTTGCTAACTAGTTAATAACAGATATTCTTATTTTGTCTCGCTAGGGATTCTTTGATTTTTTATTTGACTAATTTAATTTAAATTTAATTTCCTTGATTCTTGAATTTCGGCAATAAAAAACATTCCATGTTCGCCTGTAAAAGTGTCAGCTTGCTTAATTTTTTAGACGGCTGTAATTTGGCCAAGTTGGTGCCGGCTTGCCAGTTCTTAGAAGTGTCTGTTGCGCTCGGTCATATGATTGAGCGACTTTTGTTTGCAATGATAGACGCCAACGCCTCAATTGGGGGCGCATCTCCTAGCCCCAAAACTCCATTGGCCGAGTTGCTGCTGCGATGGCGTCGTTCGGCGTCTATTGGCGCCGCGGCGCCTCAACACCGCCGTCGCAGCACAAGCGTTGATGTGCATCCGCCGTTGGCATTGTGCGCCGCGCAGTTTGGGCGGCATCTGGTTGAATCTTGGCATAGCGTCGTGCAGCGCCTCGCTCCATCAAGCATCGTCACTTGTATCACATGTTGCATAGCTTGGTGTGCGCCTGTGAAACCTATGTATAACACAGCTCCGTATCCAGATTCCACTTCAGGGTCGGATCAGCATATTATGAAAATCTACCGCACAAAAACGAGTTAACGCACACTATAAAGACCCGTTATGCGTCTATTCACTTCTACAGCTTGAGCTGATAAAATGTATAAAAATGAAAGGTGGTCGGCAAATATTTCGGTATTTTTACTCTTTTAAACTCAATTTTTTGGCCTTTTGAATGGCTTCAATATTTTTATCCGTTTATGCTACTTTAAGCTCAATTTTGCAGTTTTCTGAAGCTGAGCGGCTACAAGATATTACATATAGGCACTGGCGCTCGAAGCGTCGGAAAATTCCGATATATTAATATAACTTGAAACCCGATTTTACGCGTTTCATGAGTAATGCAAAAAAATTTTTATTTGGCGAACAATTTTATCTGAAGAATTGAAATAGGTGTGATTCTGATAGAAATTCAAAGCGCTAAGGCCGTAAATTATAATCAAGCTGGGTATCCGTACAATTTCTTGCTGAAACTCCCGAAAGAAAATTTTAGGGTGGGAATCTCCCTTATGTTCCTGGATACAGGCCTGCTTGTGCATACCTACGTCTTCTTCAACTTAGTGCATGGCGAGTGGCGACCATACGTGGGCAGCAAGAAAATTCTGGGGGGGAATGCAAGATTTTTTTGAAGGTCGAAAAATGGCCTTAAAAATGGTGGTATGGCGATAAAAACACCATTTTTCGACGTTTCTCATCAAGGACTATCCATTGGCATCAAAAAATTGCGAAAAAAACGAAAAAAAATTTCAAAAATTGAATTCTGGGGGGGGTATTTTGATTTCTGGGGGGTATTTGGGTTTCTGGGGTGCATACCCCCAAACCCCCCCACGCCCAGGTGTGGTGGCGACCAAACTCATTGGTCATTGTTTACGCATGTGGGCCCGGTATCAATATATTTAGGCTTAAATAATAACAGAAAGTCATCAATATGAAAAAATAATAAATAAATAAATAAATAAAAGGTAAATAAATTAGGCATGCTGTTAGCTAGCATAAATGAAACAAAAAGACGCGAGAAATAGTACATACACAAGTACATAAAAAGCACACAAAATTATATTATGAGAAATTACGGGTTTTACGAGGCGCAAGAGTTCAAGTGAAACGAGAGAAGTAAGCAGGAGTTATACAGAATAAATACACAAAAAACGTGAAAAATATGAACAGGCGAGGTCATGCCAGCTTTAAATCTGACTTCAATGCTTAAACATACTTGGCCAGGTTTAAGCCTGGCTTAGGCTAGGTTTAAGCCTGGCTTAAAATTGGCCACGTATGTATGTTCAAACATTGAAGTCAGGTTTAAGCTTGGCTTAAGCCTAAAGATATTGAAACCGGGCCATGGACTTCTATGTATTCACGTACTGTCACTGAACTGATGCTTGCTGAATGATTTCGCTGGCGTCCTATGCTCCCGAAGCCTACAATCTGTTTCATACGACCTTGCGGTTTTCGATTTTCTTTTAGAATTTTTGCTGCCGCAAGTTAATACCATACAATAAATATGGGCCTATTTAATGCACTCATTTAGGTACAATCTAACCAATTGTTGGCTTAAAAAAGAGGCGACGAAAACTACAAGCTTGTGTGATATAGATGCGGTGGGTACGCTGAAGACAATATATCACTTTCCATGCATTAGGTTAGAATATGGATGGATTATCATGAGGTAGCGCGTTAGCGCGTACCTATAATATACTTGGGTACCCCCAACACCTGGGCACCCCCCTCTACAGCTATAACGGGACACTTCTGGAAGGTGCGGTTTTTTTTAAAAGAAAGATAATAAAAAATTCGCTGCCCGTGTTTTTTTGTTTTTCTTGAAACTCAAAATTGACTGTGTAAAGAAGGTGTAAAGTTTTTGTGTAACGTTATAACATAGGACAAATTTTGGGACCTTTTTACTGCGGCATGTGGACAACTGAGTATTGATGACTCGAAGGATTGAACAGAATAGGATAATAGAGGGATGAATTCTACAGATGACACTTTTTTTGTTTTTTGAAATTCGCATTATTTATCGAACGGCAGTGTAAAGAGTGCGAAAATCTGGGGGTGAAAAAGCACTTTTTGGTCGAGTTTTCAACCTTCCTATGTCCGATACTAACTCCGGTTATGAGGTTTTTAAAATGTTTTCTGACAGAAATGTAGAGCGGATCAAGGGCTACATTCTGCATATAAGCAAAGTCTTCTATGCTCTATGGTGAGTTAGATCCTGGGGTTTAAAGTTTACACTCTAGTGGATGGTGTAAAAAAACGGATTTTAACTAAGATTTCTCTGCCAAATTTTTCCGCTTATGAGTCAGCGCAAATCGAAGACAGCATTAATAAAGTGCCTCACAGGGGCTAAACATCGCAGCAAACCGCATTTAAAAAAACGCAATATTGAGTTATTTATGGGGGTGTAAAGTTCGAAATCAGAGGTAAAAAATGGGCTAAAAAACACGTTTTTTCTGAAGTTTGATTGATAAATCATGCCAAATAATTTTTGCAACAGAATTTTGGCACACAGGAATGTACTACGATTTAAAAGCTACAAATTGTACCAAACCGAATTTCTTTAAACTCAATGGGGAGTTCGGTACGGAATTTTAAAGTTTACAGTGTTCTAAATGATGGAAAATACGTTTTTGTTGCGTTTTTTGTTCGCCACTTTCTCCGTCCAGAAGTCGGGATAAGTCTAATAGAATAAAAATGAAGTGCTTTATATCGGGTGTATGTCAAAGCAAATTGTCTATACATTAATATTTAGCGAGTGTAAAGTCAAAAATTTGGAGTTTTAAATGCGTTTCTGTCTTGTTTTTTCTGCCTGCTTCTCCGGTTACGAGTCAGGGACACGTTTATCAAGTCTAGAAATGGACCAGGAATCAAATTTGATATGCCAGTCTGGCGCATATGTTTACACTCTACGGTGTTGTAAAGTAGTTTACACCAATTGTTAGTTTGCCCATAGAACATTATGTAGACTTAATTTTTTCATAAATATTAATCGTAATATCGGAACAATATCAAAATTACGAATCTGACTAAAATCTTCTTTACACTAGGTGTTTACATGAAGTTTACACTACATATATATCTTCGTTTTTGAGCATTCCTGAAACCTAATTTTTCCTTGGAGCCTAGAAGTTTTCAAAGGATCAAATGTGAGACGTCACGTAGGCGCGTTTGTTTACATCCAACAGTGATGTAAAGTAGTTTACATTCATTGTTTATATGTCCTCAGACCATTGTAGAGACATAATTTTTTCATGAATGTTGATCATAATATCCGAGTAATTTTTTACACTGCATGTTAGCCTTTGTTCTAGAGCATTGCAAAAATCGAAATTTTTTCCTGAGATATAAAAATTTACAGGGAATGAAATATATACGTCAATTGGGCGCGCTTGCTTACACTCAGCAGTATTGCAAAGTGGTTTAAACCTAATGTTTATTGTCTTTAAAACATTATGGAGACTCATTTTTCCATAAATGTTGAAAGAAATATCGGAGCAATATCAAAATTACGAATCCGACTAAAATATTCTTTACGCTATGTGTTTGTGTAAAGTTTACGTTACGTGTTACCCTAATTCGATAGACTTGCAGAGACTTTGTAACTGAAGTCAAGAAATTTTCAAGGATTCATATGTGAGACATCAATTAAGTGAGTTTGTTTACCCTCAAAAGTAATCTAAAGTGATTTAAAAATTATGTTCAAGTGTCCTTAGATCATTGAAGAGATGTAATTTTGTCTTAAATGGGTTGCATTAAAGTTAAATCTTTCTTAGCCGTGTTTATAATATGTTTCACAAAATCTTGCACATGGAGAGCTATCGTTTAATTGATGTAAATTGCCTGCAAAAGTGGTTTAAAATGAACCAGCAATCACACTACTGTGCACAGAAGTCGACAAAGATATACAGCTTTATTGTAATCATGTACATTAATAAGCCGTAAACTGTTAGTATTCTCTACACCTAGTAGTTGTGTAAAGTTTGCACTATTCATTTGTTGTTAATATGTAGTCTATACTACAAATTTATTTTACTACCAAATCAAAGCGTTAGTGTTCCTTACATTTGATATTTGCGTGAAGTTTTTGAATTTTTGCCGAAAATCTTTGCCTTCTAATTTACCAACATCCCGCCTTTTCCATTTTCTTGAAGTTTAAAATCTTTTATAATTCTCTCATAATTTAATGGTAGGTTTTAACTTTAAGTTTCTCTTGGTTTACAACTCTCGCTTAGCAAGCTCATTTTTCAAAACTTTTTCATAGTGATCAGATTAGTTGCGTTTAGTTTGGAATTGGTGGACGGTCGTTATTTTATTACTCGGCTTAAATAAACCAAGTGACTATCTTTTGATTATTTTCTTCATCGCAAATTCAAACACCCAATTTTCAATTTGAAAATTGACCCAATTTTCAATTTGAAAATTGATCCAATTTTCAATTTGAAAATTGAAAATTGGGTGTTTTCAATTTCAAAAGTCACAACACATTGTGCTTGTGTATTGATTGAGTGAGGATTTGCAATGTGAATTCGTTGGTTAAATTTTTGTGCTTGATTATAAGTGAACTGTACATTAAGAAGAAATAACTTAATGCAGTTTTAATTTGAAAATGGATGGTGTCAATAAGGTTGTCTTGTTTAAAAAGGATAATGCTGATGTTAAGAACAATATTGTTTTCCGCGTTCTTGGACTGTTGTCATTATTGTGGCATGTTACTGATTGTGTTTACTGACTGATGTACTGAAATCACGCTAATTAAAAGTAGTGTACTAGCAAAGAAAAATGCTCCGATGGAACAAAAAAGATGAATATACTTGGAATTGTGGATTATTATGGATGTAAAAGGAGGGGACTAGGAAAAATCTACCTAAAGTCGGAAAATCTGCTAAAAATCACACTTTCTCTAAGCAACGCAAAAAATCGATGTATATTCTGCGGCCTCTAAAAAAGTGTCTTTTCAATAATGTTCGAAGTTTCAGATAAGAGTGTATAAACGAAATCTAGCAAGGTTACTTTTTTAAATTGCTGGCACCTGATTGATAGAAAACTAAGAGGTATTGTATTTAAAGTTGTTTTGTTTTATGAGCATTATAGCAAGCAAAGCAGGAGCCGATTGATTAGTGCACACAATCGTTTCGGGCATGCTAGTGTATCTACATTAAGTCTGTTTCAAGTCAACTTACGTGTTTCCTACTGTTTTTAACCAACCATGTCTTCAATTGTCTTCGATGTTTGCTATTTCATTCAATTGGCTTGGAAGACTGTTAGTTTACTTAATGTCATTTCCCATAGCTACTGCATAGCTTACGTGCTGCTGTTTCAATCATTGTTATGGTTGAATATTTATTTTAATCTGTTGGCCGCAGAATATACATCGATTTTTTGCGTTGCTTAGAGAAAGTGTGATTTTTAGCAGATTTTCCGACTTTAGGTAGATTTTTCCTAGTCCCCTCCTTTTACATCCATAATAATCCACAATTCCAAGTATATTCATCTTTTTTGTTCCATCGGAGCATTTTTCTTTGCTAGTATACATACATGCATAGGTAGGTAGGTACTCGCTCGCGCTGTTTACTGACTATCTATGATCTTTTCTCACGAAACCTTGTGCATGAAGCACAATTCTTGAGTGCTTGTTAACCGATTACAAAAGATGTTAAAACTGAAGTACCATTCACGATACTGTGCATAGATAGCACTTGATATGTACATAAAGTTTAATTGTAGTACAGTAAACTGCCTATAAACTGCTTTTGTAGCTGCTTGCTAGGTCGCTGAAAATTCATTTCCCTGCACAAGGTTCCAAGAAATTGACTATCATAGGTAGCGCGTTAGCGCGTACCTATAATATACTTGGGTACCCCTAACACCTGTGCACCCCCTACAGCTATAACGGGACACTTCTGGAAGGTGCGGTTTTTTTTAAAGGAAGATAATAAAAAAATTTGCTGCCCGTGTTTTTTTGTTTTTCTTAAAACTCGAAACTGGCTGTGTAAAGAAGGTGTAAAGTTGTTGTGTAACGTTATAATATAGGACAAATTTTGGGACCTTTTTACTGCGGCATGTGGACAACTGAGTATTAATGACTCGAACAATTAAACAGCATAGGATTATAGGAAAATGAATTCTCCAGAACACCATTTTTTTGTTTTTTTAAATTCGCATTAGTTCTTGAATGGCAGTGTAAAGAGTGTGAAAATCTGGGCGTGAAAAAGCACTTTTTGGTCGAGTTTTCAACCTGCTTATGTCTGATACTAACTCCAGTTATGAGTTTTTCAAAATGTTTTCTGACAAAAATGTAGAGCGGATCAAGGGCTACATTCTGCATATAAGCAATGTCTTCTACGCTCTATGGTGAGTTAGATCCTGGGGTTTAAAGTTTACACTCTAGTGGATGGTGTAAAAAACGGATTTTAACTAAGATTTCTCCGCCAAATTTTTCCGCTTATGAGTCAGGGTACATTAAATACAGCAGTAATGAAGTGCCTCTCAGGGGCTACAGATCGCAGCAAACCGCATTTAAAAAAACGCAATATTGAGTTATTTATGGGGGTGTAAAGTTCGAAATCAGACGTGTAAAATGGGCGAAAAAACACATTGTTTCCCCAATTTTGATTGGTAAATCATATCAAATAATTTTTGCAACAGAATTTTCGCACATAGAAACGTACTACGACTGAAAAGCTACAAACTGTACCAAACCGAATTTCTTTACACTCAATGGGGAATACGGTACGGATTTTTAAAGTTTACAATGTTCTGAATGATGGAAAATATGTCTTTGTTTGGGTTTTGTTCGCCACTTTCTCCTTTCAGAAGTCAGGATAGGTCCAATAGAATAAAAATAAAGTGCCTTATATGGGGTGTATTTCATAGCGAATCGCGTATATCTAAACCAATATTAAGCGAGTGTAAAGTCAAGAATGATGTGCTTTAAACAGGTTTCTGTCTTGTTTCTTTCTGCCAGCTTCTCCGGTTATGAGTCAGGGACATGATTCTCAAGTCTGTAAATGAACCTGAAACCAAATTCGATACGCAATTTTGGCGCGTATGTTTACACTCAACAGTTCAGTAAAGTGGTTTAAACCAATGTTAATTTATCCTTACGACATTATGGAGACTTACTATTTTCATAAAAGTTGGTCCTAATATAGAAGCAATATTGAAATTACGATTCTGACTAAAATCTTCTTTACACTACTTGTTAACATATCGTTTACACTTTATATTATTCTTTGTTTTAGAGCCTTGCGGAAAGCTAATTTTTTCCTTATGACTAGAAATTTTCAAGGAATCAGGTGTGAGAAGTCGCTTAGACACATTTTTTTACACAACAGTGGTGTAAACTGTTTTACACCTAATCTTAATTTGTCATCAGACCATTGTTGAGACGTGATGTCTTTATAAATGTTGATTGTAATATCCGCGTAATATCAGATTTACGAATCCGACTAAAATCTTCTGTGCATTCTGTGTATGTAAGTAAACACTGCATATGAACTTTTGACCTAGAGCCTTGCAAAAACATAATATTTTTCTTAAATTCAAAAAAACAATAAAATAGAATATGTATACATAAAAGTATAGACCACACAAAAAGCTTAAAAAACGCGTTTTTGTGCAAAGAGCAAATTTTTGACATGTTCTAGGTGGTTTTTGTAAAAGTTAGGTTGAAAATCCTAGATCCAGTACCTAACTTGTCGTACCTAATACGTTAGTGCTTACAAACATTATTTATACACGCAATGTGATAAATATCATTTTAAAATTTACTGAAGCAAGCACGTAATAACATGCAAGAAATTTTCCACATATGTATATGTATTTAGCTATCTTCAATCATAGCGATTGGGCAAAAATCATTGCGCCCCGTTTGCTACGCAATCTACCCAACTGTAAAGAAATGTCCACTTGAACGACGCATGCATTTCACTTTGAAATGCGTGTTTCTTAGGTCGATTAGCCAGTGCATTGCTGCGGGCAGTCAACTTTATCGGACTAAATAAGAGTCAGCGAGAAGTAAAATGACAAAACGTGAGATTATTTGTTGAAGTTGCATCATGGTCGAAGTAAGCAACGATCAGAAGCGATAAGTGAATTCCAGCTTGAGCACAGAAAATGATGCTGCTTCGAACTTCAGCTAAATTATATTGCAAACGCGCGGAGTCGGAATATAATTCATACACAATGCAAGTATAAATTGCTGAGATGGAAGCAGTACCTAATGACATTCGCTACAACACTGACAAAGATAGGAATAACTACTATTTTTTGCTAACAAAAAGTTGGGTACTAGCAAGAAAAAATGCTCCGATGGAACAAAAAAGGTAGAATATACTTGGAACAAAGAATTATCAAGGACGTAAAAGGAGGGGACTAGAAAAAGCTCCTATGTACAAATGTCACAAAATTTGCTAAAACTCAGAAATTTCTTAAACAAAGAAAAAATGAAAGTAAGTAAATCAAAGAAAAAACCTACCTGTGCCTAAAACTGCAAGATCTGCTAAAAATCAGACTTTTTCTAAGCAACGCAAAAATCGAAGTATATTCTGCGGCCTGCAGAAGAAAGCAGCATCCTGTCGAACAAAGATAAAACATTGGGCTAGATAACTGAACCACTCACTCTACAAAAGCAGATATCGCCATAGCTGAGCAGCGCCATGTTGCAATATTCTTCTGGGGAAAAAATAGTAATTATGGTATGTTGGAAAAACGGCAATTTTCGACGTATCTGATTGAACACTGGTGCATACCCCTAACCTCCCATGCCTAATGGTTATCAGTTTACATGGGCCGGAATGAAATCCGGGTGGTATGGTGGGATTAAACGCCAGAAGAGTACTGAATGGACGCATGCATTATATAGAAATCACAGTCTTTCGTTGCGGTATCGCAAATAATCATAGGATATAACTTTTTGTAATATTTATCTAGCCTCAATATCGAATAAATTAACGTTGCAAGTGATTAACAAAACGCAGATTTGAGATTTATTTTTTAAGCTTTAAATTATGCATTGGACACCATACCTAGACGTAGGGGGTTTAAGGAGTATGCACCCCAAGGCAAAATACCCAACAAGAAAACGCAAATACCCAACAATACCTCCAGAATTCAATTTTTTAAATCTTTCTGCTCTTTTTGGGTTTTTTGGTAGGTACCAATAGATGTGGCTCGACAAAAAACGTTCAAAAATGGTGTTTTTTTCGCCATAGCACTATTTTTAAGGCCAATATTCCAATTTGAAAACCCCCTCAGAATTTTGGAACCGCCCACTGTATGGTGGACAATATGAGAAGGTTCACCTATTTTTTTCAGAGGCCGCAGAATATACTTCGATTTTTGCGTTGCTTAGAAAAAGTCTGATTTTTAGCAGATCTTGCAGTTTTAGGCACAGGTAGGTTTTTTCTTTGATTTACTTACTTTCATTTTTTCTTTGTTTAAGAAATTTCTGAGTTTTAGCAAATTTTGTGACATTTGTACATAGGAGCTTTTTCTAGTCCCCTCCTTTTACGTCCTTGATAATTCTTTGTTCCAAGTATATTCTACCTTTTTTTGTTCCATCGGAGCATTTTTTCTTGCTAGTACCATCGGAGCATTTTTCTTGCTAGTACATATTATGCACGTATATATGTTATAGCATATGTGTGCTCGCGTAGGTAGATATTTGGTTAAACCTAACGTTAACTATTTGTGGTTCCCTTTACGTACCTACCTATAGTCTGTTTCATTTATTCGAGAGCTTTTTAGTCAATTCTTTTAAGGGCTACAGTAAGCTAAACAAGACGAATTACTGTACTTAGGCAGATCAGCAAAGTGAGGGCGATTGGCTAGAATTCTTCCATTTCTAATGCACTAATGCGCCCAAATAAATTTGATTTAAGCATTTAATCAGTGCTGGGGGACATACTATAGTAAGGGCGCTAAACAAAAAGAAACCGGCTGGAATCGAACCCGGGTTGCTTCGACTACAAGCAAGAGGTTTTACCACTGAGCTATGCGGGAGTCCGCTGCGTTTCTTAACATCTTAGTCCATTGTGTTTATAGTGTCGACTCAGGATAAGATGAATAAACGATTTCTATCAGTAAGTTAATTGATCTGCTGGAAGACGAGAATGAATTATGCCGCAAAAATGTTATTGAAAAACCCTTCTTTGCTATGTAGCTAAAGTGAGATCTAGCGACTTACAGTAAATAAGAAATAAGGGGTTACTGTAACCTCCGAAAACATTTACTGAAAAAGCTCTCGGATAAATGAAACAGACTATACATTAAGTGACTCATTTTTATGAAGTTGATCATTATATAGTATGTATTGTATGTGATATCTAGGCAAATCACCGGAAAATTGCTCGTCAAACTATAATATATATATCACGACTGTAATAATACATAGGTACATATGCACCTAAGATTGTAATTTTACGCTGCATGTATTTAAAAATCGCCTACTACGATCCAAAAATGCGGTGGTTCCCTTCAGATGCCATATATTTAGAAAAGATGCTAATTTTATGCATTTTGTAATCTGATTCAGGCTAAAAGGAATTTTTTATCACAAAATACTTAGCCAATAGAAGAGATAAGTAACGGGATTACTTCATTCTCCAAAGCAAGATTTCATATATTTGGTGAGCAATTTTCCGGACACGACTGTGTTTCACATTTGCGATTTTTTCTAAGAATTTTTGTTGGTGTGTCGTTTAATACATATTTAAATCAATTCGAATAGCCACACAAGCTACGGAAAGTCAGGAGGCTGAAATGATTAAAAACGTTAAATAATGGGAGGATGACGTAATTATTCAAACCAAGAAGAGTTAACGACGTATTCTTTCAAACCTGAATTGACATTGACGTATTTTTTCGAAAACAGGTCAACATAATTTTTCAAAAATGAGCCTCGTGCTTTGAAAAAAGCCTTTAACAACTTACAGTAGATTTGCTTTACTCAGCAGATAATATATATACATAAGGACGTAAAAATTCAAATATTCGTGTTTCTTAATACTTGAATTCCGGAAAATAAAAACTTAAATATTTCAAGATAGTCATTCTCTTGGTTTTAAATTTTGTGTCGCTATACCTATTTGAATTTTTACGTGAAACAAATGTATGAAAAAGAATCTCGTTCTTTACACTGCGCAATGTATTTGATCATTTGAGCCCGACAGTAACAACAATTCAAACAACGGCATGTTTTTTTCGAAACTTTGATTAATGCAATTTTTCAAAAATTTAATTAACGTATTTTTTCAAAATTTTGATTACTGTATTTTTTCAAAACTTTGATCAACGTAATTTTTCAAAACTTTGATTTACGTAATTTTTTAAAATTTTGATTGATGCATGTTTTCAAAAATTTGATTAACATGATTTTTCAAAAAACGAGATTGACGTAATTGTTCAAAAACGAGATTGACGCATTTTTTGATGGACTTTGAAGCGAAAACATTGTCATAAACGCCAATAAAACCTGCTTCTTGATTTTCTTATATATTGTAACTGCTCATAAAAGTGCCACCAATGAATACATAAGTGCTACACTTATGCAAATTTTGCAGTGCCGCCTAGTGCACTGCGCAGCATTATATCGCAATCAGGGAAAGACTGATTCATGGTAAGAGTACCTAAGGTGAGACAGGGGTGACGTTTAAAGAGAGGATTTGACCCAGTAATGCAGCTAAAGCTAAAAAAGCTTAAGAACCACTTGACCAATTAAGTTTACCAGACATAAGCGTGTGGTACTTGTATATTTCTATGATGATTGGGTGCTTCCTGGGAAGGGGTGACCTTGAATAGACTTTAAGTTCAAATGTTTTACGAAATCAGTATACCAATTGTGTTAAAATTCCGGATTTAGGACGAATATGTTCCAATCAAACGGTAGTTTTTTTTCAAAAATTGAATTCTGGGGGTATTTGAACTTCTGGGGAAGAAGTAAAGAGAAAATTTCGAGTGTCCTCATTATGAGTATTCCATGCTCTTGGAACTGAAAGTTCTAAAATCAAGCAAAAATACATTGAGGAAATTATTTAGCTGTAACTAACATTCGCTGTTGATTTCCTAGTTCAGTGTATTAATTTAGTGCTACCTACACAACCTCGTATTTTCATTATTCTTTTAACCATTTTTGGGACCAAATGTCTCCGTATTTTCTATTCAAAAGCAATCCTAATTCATTCAAATGAATTTCCTGGGCCCAGCCCGTAAATCCTACTAATGAAAAAGATGGGGGAAAAATAGCATGATAAGCATAGGTAACCTAACCACACATGAGCCTTGGATAAACGGGAAAACTATGATAAGCATAGGTAATCACACCTGGAGCCTGGGAGAAACGACGAAACCATTATAAGCATAGGTAACCAAACCCGGAGCCTGGGAGAAACGGCAAAACCATGATAAGCTTAGGTAACCACACTCAGAGCCTGGGAGACATGGGAGAAATGGTGAAACCATGATAAGCATAAGTAACCACACCCAGAGCCTGGGAGAAACGGCAAAACCATGGTAATGTAGATGCTGTATCTACACGCGTTTCACGTTACAAAACAGAACGTTGTTGACCGCATCAAATTTGGTCAATTATTCGCCGAGATACAAAATCGGCGCTCTAGCCGATAAGAGGCGAATGTTTGCTGAGTCAGCCTCTGGATGTCCAAAATTTGCCTTTTGTCGCACAACCTGCGACAAAGCAAAATGTGCAAATAGCCACCACTGAAGTCGTCACTACTTCGGCTGCACCACAGTCCGCTGTCGCGACACCAATGGACATCTCAACTATCATATCATCAATGGCTTTGCCATTTTCCGTCGCTAAGCCATTGCCGCCATCCAGAATTCCGCAAAAAGCGCAGCCAGCCACGACTGAGCAGAGTGTTGCACCACCTGTTGGACAAGCAATGTCGGTGCAAGAAGACTGGGAACAGCATTGCATGAATCGCTTTTGCAATCAATTTTCACCAATTTATGGAACAATTGGCCCAAAACAGGCCATCCTTCTTGTCAACCAAAGATTGTTACAATTTCTGTGATTGGCTCGGGCCGGCAGATGGCATGGCAATTTATAAAGGACTGCTTGATGACACACAGGTCTATTATAACTCACTTTATGTGCGATACCTGCGATATTGAAAAGTTGTGAATACGCCAGACAGGCCCAGGATTTTGCCAACAATACCCACAGAAGTGGAAGAGGAAGAAAGCTACCCAAATCAGGCTGCGCCACATTTCATTATGCAGCCAAAAGTATTTCAAAGGCTGTTCTATCTTGACCCGTTATTCACGCAAAATTGCATGTTTATAACAACGGGCTATTTGCTTTATGAAGTCAGCTATCATACTTGGTGAATCCCCCAATTTTTGGTGATACCACTGGAAATGACCAAACGTAGCAGATACACGCTACCCACCAAATTTTTCCCGCATCGCATGCAGCCAGAGCCTGACCATATGGCCCACTTTGCATTATGCTATGACAAATGATCAAAATATTCAAGGTGTTCCAAGAATTTGAACGCAAATATGAGACAACATTTAGCTGTGAACCAATTTTTGCCATGCCAAATGTGATGCAAGCTTCTTCGCTGCTGCGACATATGGACCAACATTTTTACACATTCGCAGCTCTTTATGTCAATCCTGGAATCGCCTGGCAAATGTGCGAGCAAATTTGTTGCATGTTGTTTGCAGTGTTCCGTGGCCCAACCTATACGCAATTTCCGAGAGAAGCATCTCCGGAATTTCCGCAATTAGCTGAGGAAATTGTGGATCCAGTTGCTCTGCATCGCAAATCCAACAAATTTACAAAGCAGCTGATCCAGAACTAACAGTTCCGGCTCAATTTGGCCGCCACAAGTCATGCCAACATTTGTCCTTATATTTGCAGAAAAAGTTGCCAGACGTGTTGCAATGTATTTGTCAAAGTGCGCAACGCCGCAAATTGCAAAAACGTCTTGCTCCTTTGCAGGGTCCAACTGGACCCCAAACAAAGATGAGACGCAACATTCTCAAGTTTTCCTTGCAAGCTCAAATCAACACTCGCCGAGCTCAAATGACAATTAAACAAGCAGAATGGGAAACAGATGCCGCCACCGCTGCTCGTCACTGTCGAGCATCGCCTGGGTTTGCTTGTCGTTTCATTTGATGTTCATTGGGAGGATCAAACTATTTACCTGGAACGTATCACAAAGTCATACCTTGTTTACGAGCAAGCCGCCAACATCAAAAAAGCTACAAACATATTCAATGAACTTTCCAGACCAATCAACAAAGAAAGCAAAGGCGTGAAAGCCAGATGATGACCAACTGGCAAACGTTGGAGTTATCTAGGCAATCTAATTCAAAACCCGGTCCGTCCCATTTTCCATGACAATGGCAACCTCAAATGCAAAAGCCGGCCATGACAACGTCGCATATGTCTGTGATTCAATGCCCGCAAAACCACTATAGGCCGCACTCTACACCGTTGCCGCGATCATTGCCATGTTCAACTGAGGTCTTTGATGATATTCGTCGACCGTCTACACCATCGCAGCAATCATGCATTCATTACGGTTTCAGTTCTCCACCGCCAGGCATCATCTCGTTTGATGAACATCGCAATCACAGTCTTTGACAGTGTATGCAGCCGCGTTTCGATTCATACAATTGTGATCATTTGTCGTCTTGCCACATTGACAGTTATTGTGACTCTAGCAATTCGTCGCAACAACAATCTAGCCATTTGTCACGTTTTTTCCCGACATCCAAACCTGACTATAAGCATCGCCATTGATTATTCTTGGCTTATTGAACTGAACTCTACGATTGACGCCGGAATGACCCGCAGTTTTTTGCCTATTGCTACAATTTTGTGTGCCTTATCGTAAATTTTTTTCTTGCCAGTATTCTACTTTTATTGCGTATTGTTACAACATTCCTTGTGTCTTAATCTCGTCATTTCATCTCATTGATTTAATCTCGTTTTTGCACATTCATTCTCGGCCTTATCTTACAATTTTATCATAAAATATACTTAATTCATTATCTTATTTCATTTTTCCGTTCTCAACACTACTTAACAGAGGCTCAGTCATGGTTTCAGCCTCCATACTTTTCACTCAAAATTCTTCTCCCCCTAATCTACAGGGAGTGAGACGGCAGAATCAATCGACAAAGTCAACATTTCCATTTGTTGGGCCACCAACAACTTTCTCAATTTTCGCAAAATTCGGCCCCCCCTGGTCCGAATTTTTCACCCGGAGAGGGGAGGAGTGTTGATGGTGTATCTACACGCGTTCCGCATCACAAAACGGAATGTTTTTGACTGCATCAAATTTGGTCAATTATTCGCGAGATACAAAATCGGCGCTCTAGCCGATAAGAGACAAATGTTTTGCTATCAGACTGCAATGCTGATAGTAAGAAGCGCTGTGGCGACTTAGCCACTCAGCGTTGATTGGTCTCACTAGCAAGTCACATACGTACCCCGAGAGGTATGCAGCATGAGCTATCCTGTGGATTTAATATATGTCCCCTTCTCTTATCATATAAAAATAGGCGACATGACCACTAATCCAATTAAGCCTGTGCTGAGATCGGAAAAAATCAATACATTATATAGACGCCATCTATCCAATTCTTATTGATTAAAATTATTGTCATAAGCATAATTTCGTTTTCTGTTATACGTCCCCTTGAATTCATATTAGTTCTTTGGCCGTGACTTTCCGGTGTAGCTGCGTTTACTTGTTTATTTTCCGTCTATTCAAACGACGTGTTTCTTCTACTTATTTTTCATGTATATAAACTAAGCAAGTTAGCCGCCTAGAATTGCATTATACTGCAGGTAGGCTTGGTATTGGTGGCCGGCTCCGATTTAATTATTCGTCATAAAATTCAGGTGACTTATGTACCTTCTAGTTTTTTACTTTATCGAAAATTCATCTTCCCAATTTTCGATCTAAGAATCATAAAAATTATTTCATAATTTTTATGGAAGATGACTACCCGGTTGAGGGCGCTGTGTTGCCATATTTATTGTTCATTGTGCTCACTGGAACCATAAAAGTAATTATTTCCGCCATAGGTAATCTGGTGCGAAAACAAGTTTCGAATCTTTTTGTGATAACTATTATTTTGGTCAAAAATAGGTTAAACTGACCACAAGCTAATTCTGGGGTTACTTAATTACTGCTGCATTAGGTATCTAGGGCGTAGCCGCCTAAATCTCCCTAGGTACGGACAAATCTAGGTCCGAGGAGTTTTTAGGTCGTAAGTAAATTGAGGGTCAAGCGGTTGAATAAAGGCAAATTGCCATAGCAACCTGACCAGCGCTAAGGTTAGCCAGGTAATTAAGTAAGCCCCGTAGGTACCTATAGTCTGTCGTTGTTTAGGTAGTTGTTGTGTGTTTGGTATCTCCTTGGGTGGCGGCATGCTGTCCGTTTAGATATCTGTACATATGTACTGCAATTACCCGCTCAACAAATGATTATATTTACAATAAGCATAGGTAACCAAATCCGGAGCCTTGGAGAAATGGCGAAACCATGATAAGCATATAGGTAACAAACCCGAAGCCTGGCTGAAACGGCGAAACCATGATAAGTATGGATAACCACACCCAGAGCCTGGGAGAAACGGGATAAACATTGAAACTATGATAAGCATAGGTAACCACACCTGGTGCGGGAGAAATGGTGAAACCTTGATAAGCATAGGTAACACAACACCACCCGGAGCCTGGGGAAACGGGATAAACGGCTAAGCCAGCATAGGTAACCACACCATGGAGCGCGGGAGAAACGGGAGAAACGGCAAACCATTGATGGGAGAAACGTTTCTCCCAGGAGGAACATTTCTCTTACCGGGGGAAATTTCGATGGGAGAAACGTTCCTCCCACCGGAGGAAACACTAGGATTTACGGGTTGTCCCATTTCCTGATCCTTGAGGTTAGGTGGAGGTCTGGAACCAGGTGTTGAAAATTGGTATTTTAGGTACAAAGCTCCGACTATAGCCAGTGGTGCAGTCCAGCTTGGGTTTTAGATATTTACAGACGGACATCCCTAGAAGGGGCAATGCTTGATTTTCCATTTGTGTACAGCACACGTGTCCTCTAATTGTCCACACAGCAGGACATAACCTCCTCCTTCAAGCCGCGCTAATGCCCCAAGGCTCATCAATCTAAAAATTTGCATGTCTATGATGCTTACAGGCACATAGCTGGCCTCCTGAATTCAGGGGGCTGAAATTCTGAAGTAACAACTTGCAGATGGACAAAAATAGTGGTGTTTTTGAGCGTTTATTCTCTACAAGTAAGAAAAAATTTTAAAAAAATATTTAGATTTCACTTCGCTTCGAAAATTGTGTTGCCTAAACACACAAGTGATTTCTCAACATTCAGTACAAGCTCGATCTTGCTGAAAAATTGTTACTTGTTTTATACTCTATTCAGGTAGATTGCAAACAAAAGCAATAAGTATGAAAAATGAATAATTCTGCAAGGAGCATCGACTTAACTTCTCCATTTATACACTTGAGCTGTTTGAAATACAGAATTACAAAAGTTATGCAACAAACAATAAATTTGACGCAAAGCGCCGAAAATTTTGGGCCCAAGCATACATACTAAAATCTATTCTGGCGAATTTTCAGACAGGTATATACATACGTGCCTACTGTATGTAGGCATTGTAGGTACCTATAGTCTGTTTCAATTAACTTTTGCGGTTTTCTTATGAATTTTTCCACAGGAATCAGAAAGTCAAATGAAACAGACTTGTACATGCTATGCTTTAAAAATTTCAAATTTTCCTGAAGGAGACCTCTTGTGAAAGATACTCAACTTTCGAAATTTTGGGAGGGACCGGTCCCCCCATAGGTGGGCGGCACCGTAGTACTGAAAAAAAAATTTTCAGAAATTGAATTCTGAGGGGGGGAGGCAAATCAACCTAATGAAGATGCCACTTCTGCATTTCACTGCACGACTATTGGTCGTTTTGTCTTTGTAAACTGATTCAATTATAGTCTGTTCCACACAACTTCGGTCATAAATTTATAAAACTATTCACGGCAATAAGCTGTTGCGATTTTAGCATTGATATAAGTCATTCCATGTCAAGTAGTCCAGAGCTCCCCACTCGACCATAGATTCTGCTAAAATTTTGCATGTAAGTACCCTATGGTCTTTCACGAGCATCTGCGACATTTTTTTCATAACTTCGAAAATTCAAGTAGGTAGAGCCCAAAAACTGAACCCTACTATGTATTGATTGCACGAAAACGCTAAAAATCGGCAAATTTGAAACTGCATAGGCGAACTAGACCTTCTTATCCGTTGAAAACTTGTAAGCATAGACAACTTTTTGCCCTCTTTCAAATAAAAGTAAAATTATTTCTCAGCGCTTTGTTCTCTTGTTGTTATTACTGAGTAAATTTGTCGTCAAAAATTGACTCTTCAAAATTGTATCAAAGTTTCATATCAGATTATAGGATACCCGCAGCATAAAGATATAATCGATCAAACTTTCCAAAAATCCAAAATATGCTTGTTTTTCAAATTTTCAACTGTACTTTTCTTAAAATACATATCCTTCAATTTTTTCTTTTCTCTATCGTTGGAAGGAGTAACTTTTTCTCTACCAAAGTCACAAAATCATTGTTTGAGACCTTTGGTAATCTTCACATAAAATTTTATTGAAATCGGAGATGGGTTGATTTTTAAAATTGGACCACTTGACATGCACCACTTGACCCATCTGATATATAAATATTGTAATCCTCGGCACTATCGGCGTGCAATGATCGTGCAAAGTCATGCTGCACGGAAGGGAGTCAGGATGTTCCGAAAATTCTTTGCTATATAAAGCGAATAGACATACCAAAAAATAGTTTTTATTGCTTTTGACACTGAAGCTAATTATATTAAAAAGGTTTATATGATACGAAGTAGAGAGTCCTTGTTAAATACTGTAGTAAATAAAACAAGCCTGGCACGTACGTACGTATCGCAACGCGAGCGAGTCGGCGGAAAACTTTGGTATCTTTCCTAGTCCCAAGCACTCTTTTGGAGTAAGTTAAGAATATGGTACCTTCAGAATACTATATAATAAACTTCAGAAGAGCGGATTTTTTTGCTCAGTACTTAGAACATGCTGAACGAAAACGCGGAAAAAAATTTCACCCTATGATCAATATTACAAAAGCTATGGGTTTCATTAATTATCCTCTTATCCACCTAAGTATTTGAAGATTCAAACAGCGGAATGCAGAATCACATGTAGATACCCAATTTACGTCGACCTATTCATCTAAACATCGACCAAAGCATCTATACATCGGTACTACTGTGCCTGCCTGGTGCACACCTCCTTTTTGGGACCATCTTTGTACATTTACAAACGGACCTTGTACAAAAAAACTGGGCTTAGTCCATGTATGGCACCAATCTGAATCCTTAAGTGATCCCAGAGACATGCCCGATCGATATAAATACAACAACAACAACAACAACAATTTATTCGCTAAGTCAAAAGAAAATATTAACATACATGGATAGGACGAATGAACGAAAATGAAAATACATGAAAGACAAAACAAATTAAGTATGACGAAGCAGGGTAAACGTAAAGGCAATAGAAAAAGCTGCTCTTACTTACGCCCCTTTAAGAAATTTAGAAAGGTTTAATCTTTTAAGTTTAGTCAGAAAAACGTGTCTATTTGGAGCACTTATAATCTGTTCAGGTAGAGAGTTCCAGATAGGAATTATTCGATTACAAAAATCAAATTTTCTGCAATTTTTATTTACATGATTGACGAGAAGTTTGCAAGAATTTGCTGCTCGATTAGAATTTAAATTAATTGTGAAGAAATCCTTGAAAGGAAGAGCTTTACATTTGATGATAGAAAAGGCTAATGTTAGGTCGTTATGGAGGCGTCTTAGCTCAAGAGTGTCCAGACCAAGTTCGTGTAATCTTTCAGCATATGTCAAATTTTTATCACTAAAAATTCGTTTCGTAAACCTTCTTTGAACCCGTTCGACGGAAGTGATATCACACAGCAGGTAAGGACTCCACAAAACACAGCAAAATTCAAGCACTGGTCGAACGTAAGTAATGAAGGCCTTAACAAGTAATAATCTATCCTTAGAAATAAAACTATGCAAGATCAGATTGCTTAAGTGCATGCCTTTTTTCACAATATATTCACAATGAGATCTGGACGATAAATTAGAATTCAGAAAAACACCCAAATCTTTTACACAAAGTGTGTCAGTAGAAAGATAGAAATCATTTATGTGATAAGAATGCCTAGGGTTTGAACTACCCAGATATAGAACTAAACATTTATTAACTGATATTTTTAATTGCCATGTATTGGCCCACTCATGCACATAATTTATGTCAACGCGAAGTGTCATGAAATTGGATGATAGATTCCAAAGTTTGATATCGTCAGCAAACAAAGTAAAATTACTGTTTTGGCGCATTTCACATAAGTCGTTAATGAAGATTAAAAAAAGTGTGGGACCTAGTATACTACCCTGGGGCACGCCACTGGTAACAGGAATGGAATCAGATAAAGAATTTTTTAATTTTAACGACTTCGGGATCTATTAGTCAAGAAATTTTCGATCCAATTAAAAGAGAGTTTGTTCAGTCCATAAGATGCCAACTTAATTATGCAGTTTTTGTGTGACACGGTATCAAAAGCCTTACAAAAGTCAATGTAGACAATGTCAACAGGAATTCCCTCATCTAGAAATTTGGTCCACTGATTTTTGCACTCAACAAGTTGTAACGCACATGATCTATTTTTTCTAAAACCAAACTGTTTTTCACTTAGCAGATTTTGCTTCTCTAGATAAGAAAGCAAGGACATGTTCATTATAGATTCCATTAATTTACAAGAAGCACAACATAAGGAAATTGGACGATAGTTATCAACTGATGACATATCCCCCTTTTTATGAACTGGGATCACAACAGCTTTACGCCAAAAATCAGGTATCTTTCCACTTTGATAAGAAACGTTGAAGATGGTTTCTAAAGGTGAGAGCAACACTGTTTTCAACTTTTTAATAAAATATGCACACAAGCCATCGGGGCCAAGCGACAAAGTGGGCTTAAGCCTACTTATGGATTCAGAAATAGTCAGAACATCAAATTTTACAGAAAGAGGATGAGCATCACTTTTGACTCTGTTTGCGAAATGGGGAGAAACAAGATCGTCAATAACAAAATTACTCGCAAAAAAAGAGTTGTAAGCATTAGCTTTTTCAAAATCATTATCATCCTACCATCACACATTAATATTGAAGCTGACTTTGTCTTTCTTAACCGGTCATTTACGAAAGAATAAAAATTTTTACATTTCGAGAATTTAAAAGCTTACGTTCCTCCCTCGTGAAAAGATCTTTCAAAGCAAATTTAATTTCTTTAGTAATCTTCTTATACTTGCTTAAAATAACAGGAGCACGACTCTTTTTATACTTTTCCCAAAGTTCCTTTTTAGTCACTTGCAATTTACGACACGACTTTGGCAGTGATTTTTTATGCACAGTATGCTTAAAGGGAACGTATCGATTATAGCTGTCATTAATTATGTCAAGAAAAACAACATAAAAATCGTTAATGCTAATGCAATGGGTAAAACAGATGTGCCAATCGATAGAGGCTAAAAAAATCTCGATAGATGCATAGTCCGCTTTTCTAAAGTCATACTCAAGGGAGTTTGGTTGGGTACTACAGACGCAGGTAAACTGAACTCAATGCTACAATGATCACTATTAGAGAAAGGTTCAGTAGTTAATACATTGAAGACAAGATTGCCGGAAGTACATCAAAACTAGATCAAGAATATTTTCATCTCTATTTGGATCAAAAGATAATTGTATAAGACCAAGATTAAGCTAAACAATCATAAAATACTTGTGTCACAGGGTTTCTATAAGCAGAAATAATATTCAAATTCAAAATCAGGCAAATTAAAATCACCTAGTAGGATACAATTTTGAGCATTTTCGACATAATGTTCAAATAATTTACTAACTATTAGCGATTTCTGAGTCATATTGGGGTGGACAATAACACATTATGAATCTGACAGATTTTACACAAGTGAAAATCACAAACTAATACTTCAGGACACAAGAATTCTTCCACAGCAGAAACATGTGTTGATTTTTGAGGACTTCTTGAAAAAGAGTGCGACACCTCCTCCCCTATAGCCAATTCTGTCACATCTGTGAACAGAATAAGTTGCATATGGACAAATTAGGCCATCAGAAATATGATCATGTAACCATGTCTCAGAGACGAACACTAAATCATAACGTTCTGAAGAAAGTAGAGCATGAAATTGAGATATCTTATTTTGCAAACTTCTAGCATTAAATAAACACAGTTGATATTGATTTTCTTAGAATTTAGCTTTTTAACAGGAACAGTAGGGAGTGAACTCCCTAAGGGCGAGGCAAAAGACAGCTTAAACTGCTTCAACTCATAAGAATTGCGATTGATGAACCAATTCATCTCGCCCGAATCCAGTTTTTCAGCCAATTCAGCGTTCAAATGGCAAAGGGTTTTGCGCTGTTGCCAAGTGCGATCAGGTCTAGCATAGACCTTTGATCGACAGCCTCGATCAGAAAATTTTGAAACGCAACGGATCAATTCGGCCTTTGATTGTTCGAATCACACTTTACCTTAAGGATCCGTGGCAAATCGCAATTGTCCTTCCTCAGAGACGATGACAGGGCCCAACCGACGGATGCTGACGAGTTTTGTCGTGTCGAAACCGGTCTGTGAGGCAAAACGCTTGACATCATCGTCCAATTTCTCGTCTTGATTGATCGGGGCGAAGTTTTCCAGGACAGCAGTGGTCTTTTTCTGACTCGGCTTCCATCGTATCACGAACTGCACTAATGACCATCTTGTTGAGATCCATCGGTGGATGGACAGTGGCTAGATTGTTCGGAGCAGGATTTTTCGTGACCAGATCAGCCAGCTTGTCGAGACGACTTGTAACCGTAGATTCGAATGAAGCGAACCGTTTTTCCAAGCTGGTGAGCTTAGATTCAAGCGAAAACATGCGTTCCCCATCGGCAAACAGATGGGGCAAAAATACAATTGATCCAAATCGGCCATAACGTTGAACTGAACGTCCGTCAGGCCAAGGCAACCAGCGTGGGAACCACTTGTCACAAAAATTGCAGCGAAGCGCCTTTGCATTGTCGTCCACATGACCTCTGCACTTGCCGCACGACTCGAGATCGAATTTTGGATCACTAGCTCGTTTTTTTGCCATTGAATGAATATCGTATCAGAGCGTTCCTCTAATGAGGGTCAAAATAATTTCGGCACCTCTTATGTGGTTTTTGAAAAAAGAACAAGACAAGAAAATATTTATTGTCTTTGTCCAAAAGTTTTTTGATTTTACAATTTTATTGTCAAGCGGGGCACACCTAGTTGTATCACACTCCGTGATCTGTATGTCCTTTTGTCCAGTCGCTGTTTTATCACGTATTTATGTTTTACCAAATTTTGTGTATTTTTCTGGATAATAAATATTTTCTTCTTCAAAAGTAGTATACGAAATTGGGATTCTCCAAGATTTCAGACATTTTTCATTTTTGCCAAAAGCTCTGTTTTTACAGTGTTTTAAGTTGAAATCTTGGAGTTTTTGAAGAATATGTTGTGAAACGATTTTGCGCCATTTCGGCAGAACTGCCGGAGTAACTTAAGAATATGGTACTTTCTGAATCGAATAAACTTTAGAAGAGCGGATTTTTCTGCTCAGTACTTATAACATGTTGAAAGAAAGCGCGGAAAAAAATTTTATCCGTCTATGATCAATATTACAAAAGCTATGGGTTTCTTTAATTAGCCTCTTCTCGACCTAAACAAGCATCTTATCGACCTAAGTATCTGAAGATTCAAACAGCTGAATGCAGAATCACATGTAGATACCCAATTTACGTCGACCTAAGCATCTATGCGTCGACCTAAGCATCTATATACATTGACCTAAGCATCTATACATCGACCTAAGCATCTGTACATCGACCTAAGCATCTATATATTGATCTGAGCATCTATACATCGACCTAAGCATCAATACATCGACCTAAGCGGGAGCGACCTCGACCAAAGCAGCTTGAAACACGTTTTAGATATACTAAGCCTAAGCCTGAGTATAATTGAAGCAAAAACTTATATTTTCGTATATCTTATCGGGTAAAACCGAAAAAACATGCAAAAAAATATGAAATTTTTTTAATTTTTTTTTCAAATTTCAAACAGCTTTCCGCGCCTTTTTCTCTTTTTCTCCTTCATTGCTATGCTTCCTTCCGTTATTTCAGCCCATATTATTTATTTCTGACAAATGTGTAAGTCCTTGGATCGAGTCGTTTAATCGTCTCATGCAACACTCAAATCGAGAGTTGCCTGCAACTTTGCAAGTATGGCTCAGATTTTCACCAAATTTTCTTTCCGCGCTTCAATTTATCATGTTCTATCATTTTGGCAAAAAAATTTGGCATTCCGTATTCGTTCTGCATTTTTTCTGAAAGTACCATATTCTTAAGTTTAGCCAGAACTGCCATACAATTAGCGCCGAAAAACGATAGGTACTTTGTGTCACTAAAAAGCGGGAAAAGAAATTAACCGAATCCATACAGTACTCACAGAGTTACGGTACTTCAAACATCTTACTTCGACATATACTATTTTGAGCCACTTTATGGAATTTTTGCAGTCTATCAAAAGATTCCAGTTTTTACTACAAACATATTTTTCTACCATTTTCAAGGTCGCAGATTACAAAAAATTAAATTATACTGCGTGGAAACCAAGATTGAAGAAAAATTTTTTATAATTTTTTGCACAAATTTTCAAGAAATTTTTTTATTTTACCATTTTTAGCATTGTTTTCATCCAGTTAAAGATTTCTACTTAAATACGATTCAAACAGCATTTTCGGATTATCTCAAAGTTTTAACCATTTGAAGATTCAAACAATGGAATGCAGAACAACATGTACCTACCCAATTTAGGGTGACCTAAGCATCTATATGTACATCGACCTGAGCATCTAAACATCGACCTAAGCATCTAAACATCGACCTAAGCATCTATACATCGACCTAAGCATCTATACTTCGATCTAAGCGGGAGCGACCTCGACCTAAGCAGCCGAAATCAACTTCTCAGATACACTAAGCCTAAGCCTAAGCGTCATTTAAGCAGAAATTTGAATTTTCACATATCTTATCAAGTATATAAAATGACAGAAAAAAACATGCAAAAGACTATTTTTTTCAAATCTAAAAATTTTGAAACAAAAATTTTTTCCGCACAACAAAAGTCATTTTTTCGTAATCAGCGACCTTGAAAATGTCAGATAAATATGTTTTTAGCCCAAATTCGGAACATTTTTGGTAAACTGTAAAATATTCCCACTTTGATGTAGCTATATCCGGAGTGACTTGTTCAATCGTTTTTGCTCAGATCGCTACAGACTTTTCCTGATGTCTAGTTTTTGAAACACCTCAGATCCACACATAGCCGGGCAAGCCTTAAAGTCTCGGCTAGTACCGGAGCCCAATTTTTTAGTTGGTTGCCTACATACATGCACAGTATGGGAATTCTGGGGGGGTGAAAACCTAAAGTGTCTTTTTTGTACCCAAAAATGGCCGGTACGCGTTAAAAAACACCGTTTTTCGAATAAATTGACCAATATATCGCTTAAAACATGAATATATGGCGCGAAGCGCCGAAAATTTGGCGATTTTGAGCAAATAGATAGCAAAAAACCCTTAAAAAGACACTTTTTTTACCAATTTTCAGGTAACTTTAGAAAACTTTTGAAAAATCGCCAATTCTGGGGGGGTGAAAAATTTTTCGCGGGGGGGTGAAAAATGATTCTGCGGGGGGGTGAAACCCCCCAAACCCCCAAGATCATGTATGGTTGCCTAAGTCAGAAAAGTGGTTGCTACATAACTCCTGCGTGTAAAAATTCATGCATCGAATTTTTAAGATGGTAGTCTTGCATCCACGCAAAGTCCATTCATAATTTCACGCGAAGTCACACCATTTCTCGCGGCATTTTTTTAATTAAAAATGGTATGTCAAAATTAGTATGGTGTAAAAAATAGTGCAATCGATAATTTGCATAGCAATTATGTTTAAAACCTAATTGTTTTAGTAACAATAGGCGTTTAATCTTGAAGAGACATTCACCGCCTTTAATATGCTTATTTTTTATGCAATTAATTGTGGAACAATAAAACTTTTACAGAGTTCCTCATTTTCATGTCGTAAAATAGTATATACGTTTTCACTTGAAATATAAATCCTGCTTGAAATGCGCGAAAATAGTCAAAATTCAGCGCAACCTAAACATCAATAACAAATAATAAAATTAAATCGATTTGGTGCGAAGCGCCGGAAAAATTTGAGATTTCACCTTTTTGAAACGCAATTTTGCATTACAAAAATTGTCCGAATTCGGCGCGAAGCGCCGGAAAATTTTGAAATTTAACCTTTATGAAACGCAATTTTGCATTACAAAAATCGTCCAAGTTTGGCGCGGCTTAAGCATCAATAACAAGTAACATACCTGGGCAATGGCTGACGGTTCGCCCCGTCCAACTTCCAGCCAAAAGGGAGGGTGGGTCCCTAGACTCTGAAAAAGGTGGGTCTGTAACTGAAAAAAGTTCGGTCTTTGCCTGAAAAAGGTGGGTCGTTCAGCTTAATCAGTGGGTCTGTCACTGAAAAAAGGTGGGTCCATCCATGAAAAAGGTGTCGAACAGTGTAATAAGATGGTTCCTGTGCATGTTTTGGGAACTGATCATGATATACTGTATCTAGCATTTCCTTAAATTATCTCCAAAAATTTTCTCCCTATACAAAACATAGCCGCGTCCAACTTTTGATTCGGCCCGTCCTGGTGATGGGCCGATATGGGGCATTGCCCAGGTGTGAAAAGTAATAAAATGAAATCAATTCGGCGCGAAGCGCCGGAAAATTTTGAGATTTCATCTTTTTGAAATGCAATTCTGCATTGCAAAAATTGTCAAAATTCAGCGCAGCCTAAACATCAATAACAAGTAATGTATGTATAAAAGACTAGCGCTTATTTACACATAAAACAGGTGGACAGACAAGTATGTATTGTTAATACATCGATGTGTAGAAGATCATAAGAATACGTATGTGTTTTATTTTGATCTGACGAATTGTTATTTTCTCTAAATTAGTCTTTACTTACTTGAGTATAATCTCTGAATTATGCATTACTAACCACGGTTTTTTTTTTGTATTCGGCAAAGATTTTTCCCGATGTACAAAGACTTTTTGGGACCGTCTTTGTACATGTACAAAGATTTTTGGGAAGACAAAAATTGCAAAAAAGGTCTAAAATTCGGGAAAATTTCGGCGCAATGAGTAATTGTGTGTTCTATATATCTTTATAATGGCAGAAATTGCATTTCAAAAGTAAAAATGTCAAATTTTTCGGCGCTTCGCGCCGTTTTAAGACGATTCTTAGTGATTTTTACCCTTAGAGACCCAGAAATTAGCTAAAACACACTATGAAAAGTTGGAGAACTCTGTTTTTACCACACTAAAGTCGCTGCTATACCATATTATAGTGCCCAAAAATTTTGTGTACAAAATGTACAAAGATTTTTAGGAAGACAAAAACTGTAAAAAGATGTAAAATTCCCACAATTTTTGGCGCTTCGCTCCGAACTGATAAATTATTTGTCCTATATATCTTTAAAATGGCAGAATTTGCATTTAGAATGGAAAAATGTCAACATTTTTCGGCGCTTCGCGCCGTTTTCAGATAATTTTTAGTATTTTTTGGCGTCAGAAACCCAGAAATTAGCTATAATACACTACCAAAGATCGAAAACCCTGTTTAACCACACTAAAATCGCTACTGTACTATAGTATAGTACACAAAAATTTGCATGTACAAAATGTACAAAGACTTTTGGGGACCATCTTTGTACATGTACAAACGGACCTTGTACAAAAAAAAACACTGTTACTAACGTATAGATTTTCAGAGCCCAGTAACCGATTTGGTTGTCGGGATTTAAAAATCGGTTGTTGGGATCTGAAAAATGATTGCTGGAGCTCAAAAATCGGTTGCTTGACTCCAAAAATCGGTTGCTGAGGTCTCAAAATCGATTGCTAGGGTCAAAAAATCAATTGGTGGGATCCGTCGGTTGCTGGGGTCCTAAATCAGCTGGTGGGCTGAAAAATTGTATTGGTGGGGTATTAGAATTGGTTGCTGAGGTCCTAAATCAGTTAAGCTCCAAAACTCAGTTAACGGGGTCCAAAAATCGGTTGCTGGGGTCTTAAAACCAGTTGGTGGGCTTCAAAAATCGGTTGATGGGGTCCTAAATCGGTTAATGGGCTCCAAAAATTGGTTGCAGGGGTCTAAAAATTGGTTGCTGGGATCCTAAATCAGTTGGTAGGCTCCAATAATGGGTTGCTGGGGCCCGAGATCGGTAGCTGGGGTCCAAAAATCGGTTGCTGGCATAGGTGGGCAATCAACTGATTCTTATACTCCAGCAAGCGATTTTTAGACCCGAGCAACCGATTTTTGAAGCCCAGCAACTGATTTTTGGACCCCGGCAATCGATTTTTAGCCTTCAGCAATCGATATTTTAGCCCAGTAACTGATTTTTGGATCTCAGCAACCAATTTTTGAACCCCAGCAACCGATTTTGGCCGCACTGTTGGCGGCATCTCATATTGTAAAATGCCTAAAAAAGTTTTTGTACAAAACATAGGGTGTAACTGGTAGACCCTACGGCTGGTACCGAACCTGCTTAGGCTGATACCCGGTTGAACCTGGTTGAACCCCTTGCCCAGGTGTTGTCCGGACCCCCCAAAATTCATGAAAATCGGAAAAATAAGACTTCTAAACGTTATTTTGTGCTATTTTTGGCCTTTTTGGTGTTTCCTCCCTAAATTGGTGTTGGTCCTCCCAAAATTGGAGGGCCAGCTACGTGCCTGCAAATTGGACGGAGCCGCAGAATTTTTTGATAAGTAAACGAATATATTCGTAGCAGGTCTTTATTATTTTGGTTACTAATTGTAGTCAGAAGATGGCAAAAAGAAGATAAAACGACTAGAATCAAAATAAAGCTTTGTTACACAACAGTAAAATACTTGTTTTTCAGAATGACACTTTGTATGATTATATTGTGATGACAAGTAATTATATGAAATACTTAATTCGTCTGCACATCGGAGTTGTAACCCATCTTAGCCCGTCTACGGAACGGACTGATAAAAGGCTGGACGGGCTGGATGGAAGGGTCATTTTTGGATGGACTGATTTTGAAAAAATGTGAGAAAACAGTGGAAAATTAAACAAAATTGTCTTTTGTAACCCATTTTCAGCCAAACTAAGGTATAAACCAATCACACATGTGTGTGGGGGAGTGTATTGACTGAACCCATCGAGAATCTGGCAGACCCCTCCCCAAATCGATAGCCCTCACTCCAGAATTAAATTTTTGGTGCTATTTTTAGCAATTTTGCCTTATTGGTCTCCCAGAATTGCTTTTTGTAGATAAACCCCTGAATTTAGCTGCTGCCCATGCATGATAACAACCTACCTTTGAAAGTCTATATATGTACGAGTTGATGCTTTAGCTATTGCCCTGGTATGCTTATCTGGGACTTACTGTTGCATAAGTTTGTTGCTCTGAGAGCTATAAAACTTATTTCATAGCCCAACTTGTCACTAGTTCTGTTAAATATAATTTGGCTACACGTCCGAACACCGCTCTTTACGTTTTTGGACATGACAGTTTTTGTATATATTTGTCCGTTGGCGCGAAATCACATTCTTTTCCATTCCCGAGGAAATTTAGATCCTAAAATTACCACATGCACAGCTGACCTTACGATTTCCCCTATCATGAATAATAACACGTGTTTATGATTAATCTTTCTCGCATTCGATTTTTTTAGACTACATTTTTAAAAATGAGTTAGTCTATTTTGCATGTCTAAATAATTAATAGAAAGTGAATGTGCACTATATAGTAGTCACACTATTTCACTTCATATGTTCATGTGACAACTGGCATTTCTCCGGTACCTGATTTAGCCTCCGGCTCCAGCCGGAGCAACACGGACAAATCCGGCTCCGGCCATTTAGGCCGCTCCGGTCGATCACTTACCGGACCTCATTACAAATTCAAAGAATTGTTGCATAACTTGAATGATTTGAGTAGGTACGTATTAGTGATGTCCCGGTGCCGCTTTTTTTGCCGGTGCCGGTGCCAGTACCGGTGCTAGGTTTATTTAATATAATACAGTATACATTAGTATTTCGCAGATTTAAAACATTACTCGTGCTTTAGCCTTTTGTTATTATCTTCATCTAGCGAATTTGTTAATAAATTTGTAATCAGTTCAAAAGTCGTCAATCTTTGTGATTCTAAAATTTCGACAAATCATAATTTAATTAAATAATGCGTCGATAAAATAATTTTAGCTTGCTTAATGAATGTATGGTTTTAGGAAGAAAATTTGTTACAAGAGTCTTCTAGAATCTTTGTGCTATAAGATTTTGACTCAAGTGCTATTGCCCTACTGTATCGTTTTATTGGTTTTGTATGATGTGCTTTTGCTGGAAATAGACTTAACTGATGAGATTATTACGTTGCATCATTAATGTACATGCGAGTACCTAAGTCTCCGAAGCATCATAATTAGCATGCTATGAAATGCGTATATTCGGTGATTTTTTAAACAAGCATTCCGAGTTGCGCTTTCTAGTCTGATTTACATGCTTTTCTTGAATAAACTTGCATAAAAAAGAACTGCTGTTTATTGCTTTCTTCAATTCTTCACTTGAATTATATTTAGCTAACTTCGAACCTGTATTTATCGCAGCACCGGCACCGGCGCCGGTGCCAGGCAGGCACCGGCGTGCTGGAGCACCGGTGCCGGTGCCGGTGCCGGTGCCTGGGACATCACTAGTACGTATTTATGAATTTAAAATCGATATCCGTAGCATTAATTTTTTTATGATGGCGTGCATGCGCGCACGTAAATGGTAATTGTTTGCGAATGGTAATTATTAATTTAAATTATTTGTCTAAAAACCGACTCCTGTCTTCATTTACAGATACGTATCTGAATCTTGGTTAATATATTTTCATATTTAGGAATAATTTTAATAAAATTTAGTATAAGATTCGCAATCTTTCATTATTAATTGAATTTCACAATATAGATCCTCGTATATAGAATAAAAAGCTCTTTTGTTCAATCGATGATTTTGAAGTACCTACCTAAATGAAACGAATTAAGTTTTGATACTTTGTTACCCCGTAATGTAATTTATCTATTCGCTAAAATTTGGGTATTTTTATTACTTTTAATTTTTGATTATTAATTTTTTGAGTAATAATTAATTATCTTGATTATTACTTTTAAATTGATGTATTAATAAATTTTTTCAGTATTTTTTAATTCTTAATTTTTATTTTTTCAACTGTTTTACAGCTTTTAATATCTGAAGGTTTTAGAAAAATTAAAACATTTTTTTTAATATTGCAATATTCTCCTTTTTATTTTCCATTTTCAAGATAGAATAATGACGTACTCGCTTCGATAAACAAAATTTTATAAAATTTCATCCCCGCGAGGCTGCGAGGAAAGAAATACTTAGGCAAACGAAATTTCGGGAAGCATGTACCACACGTACGATCAGATGTGTACTATGTGTCGCGCATGTACGTTGACCCGCGTCTATCGACGGCGTACGTGTCAAATTTGACAGTTGATTTGAAAATCTGCATAAAAAAAGGACACGAATCCGCTTCAGAGCCCAATTTTGCGAATTCGCGTCGAACGTCAATTTGTTACTAAAATTAGTAATTTTTGGCATTTTTTCGCGCAGGTGAACGCGATGAAGTAAAAATGGAAATGAGATTTATCGCACGATGAAATCTCTTGCGTGCGCGAATTATTGAGCGATGCGAACTTCGCACGAAGTATAAATCGAAAAAACGTATCGCGGACAATCCTGCGATTCGCCCGATAGTATAAATCGAATCCGCGTGCACCGCCCGATCCTGCGACTGCGATATTTCGCAAGTCCGGCGCGATGCGTGAAGTATAAACCAGTCTTAAGCAGAGTTTGGGCTGTTAACGAATTATTCTGGGTTAACTACGCTAGCTCAAAATTGTGCCGAAACCTTGTTTTATTGTATTTTGAACGCTCTCAAGAATTTCCGATTTTTCCTTTCTGGGATCGTTTTGGAAAACAAAAATATCTATATTTTAGGTTGCGTGCATAGGTGGGCAGCACAGAAATTCTGGGGAGGGGAGTGTGCAAGATTTTTCAAAGGTAAAAAAATGGTCCTAAAAATGGTGGTATGTCGAAAAAACACAATTTTTTAAGGTTTCTTATCCAGTGCGAAAAAATTGAAAAACTTAAATTCAAGGGGGTGCATACCCACCTGACGCCCACGTGTGGTTGCGTGCCTTCCCCCACCCGCTATCTGGACACGGGCTTGGAAACATGCCAAATTATCGTTTTAAATCTGTAGTCCTTTAAGGCGCATTATTTCAAATGAGTGTCCCAAGTAACAATAGAGAGACTGGATCTGAGCCGATTTCGGAAATGGAAAGGGATGAATTAGTTTTTGAGGAATTGCCCGCTGAACATTCAGCTAACGGAATTACGGATTTAATGTCGACGAACTTTAGCAAATTGTCTCAGGACTGGCGACAGCGTGTCAAGGCTTCGCTGACTAACGCCCGTTACAGTAAGCTACATCAATCTACGCAGGCATGAAGGAAGAACTCCGTTGTACCGAGTATAAAAAATTATTGTATGGCGCGTAGCGCCGAAATTTTGACACTTTTGAGCCAAAAGATTGCTAAAAACGCTTAAAACAGTATGTTTTCTGAGAATTTTTTCAAAAAATCGCGAATTTTGAAGGAGAAAAGGTGAATTTTTAGGGGGAATGATGTATGGCCGTCCTTACTCCATCTCCCGAGTCCCAACGAATACAAGCTGAGATTTTTTGACACTTCGGGCTTCTACAAATTTTTTTGAAGAAACTTGCTTCTTAGTTCTATACTGGAGATTGATAGTTTAGCAACAGTGCGCGTTATTTATCTGCATAATCGCTTTTAAAGTAATTTTGGGTTTTTTTGAAGGCTACGTAACAGAAGTAAAATTTTATGCATTCTGGCCCTCGAAAATTTTTAAGTGTTACTATTTCTGCCCACCCCCCCCCCGTAAAGTTCTTGTACAGACGGGAAAATGTTAGCGAAATATTGAAAAAGTAAGAGGTACAATTGTAATATTATTTTTTCATCTAAATGACGAATCGACTTTTTACGACACATGTAAATGAGCGTTGCACCTTCAATTGATTCTTTTTTATCATTTTTTTGTGAATTTTCTCGATTTGCGAGTTAGCAGAGCGATTGAGACTGAAAATTTTTAGATCTGACGTCAGTGACAAAGTCGGTCTTTTCTGAAAAGTCGCCCATCTGCTTGTTCGGCAGATTGTATTGTCCCATTGACGCTATTTCGCATAGCGAGTCGGATCACTCGCCCCCGGATTCTGAAGTTTTGTTGCCCTTTAGTGCGTTCACCTACGCCTTCTCTAGAATCTATTGGTTTACGTACAGGTCAGTTTGAACCGAAAGTTTACACGACTGATCGATTAACGCGATTTAATTTCCTTTTACTAAAAATATTCATCGAAGGTATATAGTCCTACGCGTACTTGCGCGTAGGAAGGGGTAAGAGGGGGTATTTCCACCCGCTTAAGGGTCCAAAATCAAGGTAATATCGAGCAGTTTGAGCCAAAGCGGTGCATTGTTTTAAGCGATTTCGACTCGAAAATAGCCAAAAACGCAATTTACTGGAGTAAAAATCCTAAATTTTACCTTTCCCTGATCCGATAATTTCGGTGTCGCCCCTCCGCGGTCAATCTAATCATGGATACTTATGCTACTCCTACAGTTCTCGAATTTAGCTGAAATTTTCCTAAATTTTATAAAACTAATTCGAGATTTACCGCAAAATCACATTTTTCATTTTTGACGGGGATTGGCGCCTAGCCGTCAACCGACGTATAAAAAGTGGCTTACGCTCGCCCCGCCATCCTAAACCGGACATTAGAAAAGTCGTTTAGAAACGTTGCATTGCTTTAATTTGAGCCAAGACTTTGCTTATCTTGAAAAGATGATTTATTTTCGGAATAGAGCTACATAAATTAGTAGAAATTATTCGAATGTTTTTCATTAGCAGACGCACGTGTAATAGGATTCCGGGATTCTGATCTTCGGAAGAAACAAAATTTCAATATAAGCATGCACCGGATATGTGAGGTTTAATCTTCTTTCTTGTCATTCTAAGGCTTGATGTAAATAGCGTAAAAACAAATAAATAAATATGGTGTAAGTTGTCAATGCGTACATGATCTTGGAGGAAGGGTATAGGGGTCCAGCCACCCCCAGAAAAGTCTAACCCCTCTGTAAATTTTCCCCCTCTCGCCCCTGAGAATTCGCGAATTTTTCAAAGTATCGAAATTTTCCGGAAATTCGTTGGAAAGGTGCTACTTTAAGCGTTTTTAGCCATCTTTTTGCTCAAAAGCGTCGATTTCTCGTCTCTTCGCGCGATATACATACTCATTTTTGACAGTATTTTGTTCAAATTTTTCCAATTTTTTTAAATTTCTTCTAAAGTTTTTGTTTTTATGCTCTAGAAAGATAGAGTATCTTCAGAAAGGCTAAAAACGATGCTTTTGAAACTCTTATCCACGATTTTTAAGCCCCAAAAAAGCACTTTGAAATTACACCCCTCTTTCTCAAAATTGACACACTGCGCATGTCTGGTGAACGTGATTGGACGTTAGGGATGCAACAAGTACCCGAACCCAAACCCGAATACTCGGGTACCCGAACAAAATTCAGGACCCGAACCCGAATAAACTGAACTTGACTACCCGGACCCGAACCCGCATGTTTATGGATTTTATTCGGGTTTATTCGGGTATTTTTAAGCTCTAAAATCCCACAATTGTATGTCAAAGATTCGAAAATTTTCGGCTTCTTGCGCCGTTTTCAGTTTGCTTGACCCTGCAATGCCGAATTTCATGTAGTTATCAAGTGCACATTAATGGCTGTTTAATTAAGTGGTATATTTCAATCGATTCACGTGAATTTTTAATATTTTCATTTCACAAAACGACTGCCAAATGATATCGTATAAAATGCCAAACACTGCTTCTTTGGTCGTAATTAAACTTGGTTTCTATCAAATTAAACTTCACGAATAACAGTTTTTCGGCAGCACACATTCCCACAGGGAGGGGTATTACCTCCCTTAGGGTCCAAGACCCAAGTCACTAACAGACTATATTTGGTGAAAACCTTTTGAATTTTTTGAGCTTAGTTTATACTATAGGAAAAGGGCACTTAACTATTAGAATTTCATGAAGTAATACAGTATTTTGGAATGAAAGCAATAGTAAATAGACAAACTATTTCTATAAAACATGTATGTAACAGCTCAAAACTTTGGAAGAGGATGTCCTCGGCATACATGTAACAGCTGGAAATTTCGGGTGCGGGTCACGTGGCCATTTTTAGAAGAAGGGGGGGGGTTTGCGACTCCAATTTCAGGCTAAAAATGACAAAAACACCTAAGAATAGCCAAAAAACGCAAGTTTTCGCCAAAAAATGGTGGAGGAAGGTCAAAAATTTTCTGACTTTGAAGGGTGTGCGGGGCCTAAAAGCATTGGTGGGGAATCACCCAAACAACCTGTTACGTTTATGTTTCTCAGTCATTTTTAGGGGGGAGGGATAAGCGGCTCCGATTTTTGGCCAAAAGTGGCAAAAACATCTAAAAATAGCCAAAAAGCGCAAGTTTTTGCCAAAAATGGGGGAGGGTGGGTCAAAATTTTCTGACGTTGGGGGGCTGTAGGGAGGACGTCCAACCTGGGGTGGGGAATTCCCCAAAGCACCCTGTTACACGTCTGGTTTTCGGCCATTTTAGGGAGGGGTGGGGGTATAAATGACAAATTTTTGGCCGCAAATCGCAAAAAGGCACCTAAAAATGCCCGAAAAGTGCGGGTTTTCGCCAAAAATTGATTTCGGCTCGTGCATTTAGTTTTGGAGCCATCTTTATGCAATGTCAAAATACTTTCTGGGGCAAAGTGATAGTATTTTTGACCATTTTACAGTATTTTTTAGAAATTTCAAAAATTTCGGGCGCTTCGCGCAAAATATCACTAATATACTGTATTTAGTTTCGAAGGGGCATTAAATACTCCAAAATCAACCTTTGTGTAATATAGGCATCTTTATGCAGATTCAAATATCTTTTGTATCTATTTCTACTGTTTTTAAAAATTTTATGCAAAAAAAGTACTGTTTAATATTTTTGCACATTTTTCCCTTCAATGATAAAATTGACTAATTTATATCGATATTACGTTGGATTTATAAGCGCAGTGGTGCTTATTACAAGATTTGATTGGCATATTACAATTTTTTTAATATTTATGATTTTGTAGTACAAGTTGTTTTAGCTTTTCCAGTCGAGTTTTATGTGTTAATTCCATCAAAAGCTCATAAAAATATTGGCGCTTCGCGCCGAACTAATATTATCAACTAAATTCAGGCCAAATCGTCATATTTAGGACTGAATGTGGGTCGCAGGTCACACACTGGTTGTATGCAAAAATTTGTATATTTAATAATATATTTATATAATATATCTACAAAAATTTGTCTGCTCATTCAAAGACTTTTTCGGAGATCTTTATACATGCACAAAGAAGCTCGTACAAAAAAATCGTGTCGACTAATAATAATACACCACTTAATTCACTAGTCTCCCATTTTAGGATTTCACCCCTCCCTCAACTCTGGACCTTGGCAAACTATGTTCGGCAGTTTCTCCAAGCAAGCGATTTCGCGTGGTCTCATATATCAAAAGTAGTTGTTAATGTTATTTGTAGGTGTATATCAGACACAATACACACAGCGCTACCTCAAATTTAGATTAGCGTTCTTGCACACTGAGAGGAGGAAGGAAAATCACTGGATGCTTGAGTGAAACATATTAGATAATTAGGCACGAGGCATCTAATAATAATAAAAATTTTAGCATCTGGCTTACATGTACCTAAGAAATTCGCCATACACTGGTATTCCTATATACTTACTGAAATACCCGAACCCGATCGGGTATTGATTTTGATACCTGAACCCGAACCCGAACCCGAATAAATTGAAGTGGACTACCCGAACCCGAATACACCAAAATTCACTACCCGTTGCATCCCTATTAGACGAATTTAACTATATAGAATAAGGGATAATGAAGATTTGCCGTACACCAATTATTTCAAGGTTTTCTTCAGACGTGCCGATTTTTTCATTAAACAGCATTCGCACAGGTCTCTGCCCCGCCGCTTTGGTCATGGCTTGTCCTCGACGCCCGTATAGTTCTGAAATAATTGTATGATGTAATGGATCGAATGGATAGTAAAATTTTTGCAGTCAGACCCTAATTCGCAGTTTAATTTTTCTGTCAATATCCATTAATTTTGTCTGATGCTTATGGTTTTAATAAATTTCTGCCTCAGTTTTGATTTTACCGTAAGTTTTCCACGGGCGTTTCTGGTTTTATGACTACGGACGTTCTCGCCACGAAATTTTAACAATTGACCGTCCTTAGAGTTTCTTTAAGGATTTAGCGCCTATGTTATAGTACAGGACGTCGTCGCGTGTTTTGTGTCGCTGCGCTGAAACGACCTTTTGCTGGGGGTCAGCGCTATAATTATAAGGCTTGGGATCGAACCAAATATACCATTAAATAGAGAACGTAAAGCTGAATTTATTGACGCCAAATTAATAATCTGTGCGTCTATCACTTGCGCGAGAAACAGCTTTCAAGATGATCTGAGTATGAACACAAACCAGTAAACAGACTACGTCGATTTTCGAGACTTTTACACATGCTTTCCTCGTGTCTGTGGGAAATTTCATATGACTATCGACCAGTGTTTTTTTGTACCCGGCAAAGATTTTTCCCGATGCACAAAGACTTTTCGGGACCGTCTCTGTATATACCTGTACACAGATTTTTGGGGAGACAAAGATTGCAAAAAAAAAGTCTGAAGGCGCTTTGCGTCGAAATGAGTAATTGTGTGTTCTATATTTCTTTTCAATAGTAGAAATTGCATTTCAAAAGATTAAATGTAAATTTTTTCGGCGCTTCGCGCCGTTTTAAGACGATTCTTATTGATTTTTGCCCTTAGAGACCCAGATTTTAGCTAAAATACACTACCAAAGGTCAAACCCTGTTTTACCACATTAAAATCGCTACTGTACCATATTATAGTACACGAAAATTTGCATGCACAAAATGTACAAAAACTTTTGGGACCATCTTTGTACATGTACAGACGAACCTTCTGCAACAAAAACGCTGCTACCGACCATAAATACGCATAGGGGATGAGGGGTGTATTACGCCCGCTGAAAGGTCAGTCAAATAGGTACTGTCAGGCGGGTTTGAGCTGACGGAACGTTTTTGCATCATTTTTGAGGTCACACCAGTAAGAAAGTCAAAATTTTTCGGGCGCTTTGCGCCTGCTTCGTACATTTACGTATTGTTTTACCCGAAAAGCGCCAAAAATTGATAAATTTCTGTATTTTCTAGTGTTAAAAGTGGTATAATGTAGTTAAAACGGACTAAAAATGCTTTTAGAACGCGGAATTACCACGAAAAGTTGTTTTATAGGCTATTTCGACTATTTTGTATGTTAAAACAACAAAAAATTCGTGAACATTGTTTTGGACTTCTGAGATTTTACCTCCCGCCGACCCTGACCCTGCGCACCCATGCTATGGACCAGTCAGATTTCTGCAAGTATTTGCGCCTCGACCTCATCTTCAAGAATGGCCCAATGGTTTCGGCGGCATTAAGGTTGAGTGAATTTCCGTGCTAAATATCGTTGCCCCAAACTTCGACCTTTGATCGTTTTAAGAAACGTCGGATCGCACTAGCACGCACGCGAGGAGCCCGGTCGCGAACAAAAAGAGTCTGGCCAATGACCAAATATCGTCCGGGCCCAAAATATGACCTATTCGATATTGATATAAAACTTCGAACGGAAACGTGATAAATATTTTTATAAGTCTCGAAAATCGATATTTATTTATTGCGCCCACACAGTGATCGTTTAAAAAATGTTTCTCTCGCCGGTCTTAGGCGCGCTGATTATTACTTCAACATCAATAAATTTCATTTTAAATTCTCTATCTAACGGTACATTTGGTTCGAACCCGAGTTCTATACTTATAGCGCCGACCCTCTAGCGAAAGGTTACGAGCCACACATGCACACAGGGGGTATTACCCCCTGAGGGGTCAGCTAGACCGGTACTGTCCGGCGATTTTGAGCAAACAGGTCTTGTTCTGCATCATTTTTGACATCAAAATCAGTAAAAATGTCAAAATATTTCCGGCGCTTCGCGCCAGATTAGATACTTTTAAGTACTCTTTACTCAAAAAGCGCCCAAAATTGATAAATTTTTGCATTTTTTAGTATTAAAAGTGATATAATGCAGTCAAAATGGACTAAAAATGCTTTTAAAATGTGTTATTAACACGAAAAAACGTTTTATAGGCTATTTTGACCATTTTGATAATTAAAACAGCAAAAAAATCGTGAACGTTAAATTTACTGTTTTAGATTTTTGGCATTTCACCCCCCCTGCCGACCCTGACCTTGTGCACCTATGTTACGAGCCACCCCGTATTATTACGTAGACAACTCTATCTCGACAGATTTTAAGCAAGTTTTAATTTCCCGACAACGCCCCATTCCTTCGTTGCTCGGAAAAGTAAAGTCGCCTTTTTTAGCCATAATACGTATGAGCCGGTTTTATTACGAATTTGTTAGACGCGGTTTTGAAATTCCGGTCGCCGAGAAGTTCGACACGGACTGCGGTTGGGGCTGCATGCTGCGCTGCGGTCAGATGCTGCTGGCGCGCGCCTTGTTCTTGCACAACCGCGGCGCCGACGCGCCGCCGGACGACGAGCTCGACCGCGCCTTGTTGGCGCGTTTCGTCGAGGACAGCGCGTCGCACCGACCGCCGTTTTCGCTTCACCGGCTGGTCGAATTGGGCGCCGCGTTGTGCGGGTCGCGCGCCGGCGAGTGGTTCGCGCCGGGCGCGACGGCGCGCGTACTCAGCGCCGCCGTGCGGCGCTCCCAACGTCAAGGCGTCCAAGATTCGCTCGTTCGCGACTTGAACGTTTTCGTCGTCGGCGAATGCGTGTTGTGCGTCGACGAGTTGCTGTCGCTGTCGTGTTGGGGGACGACGCCGCCGGCGTCGCGCGTTCCATCGACGACTTCGTCGACTCGAGCCGCTTGTCGCCGTCGGCGCGACGTCGGCTCGAGGTCGTTTTGCCTCCGGCGGCGGCGCCGCTCGCCGCGCGACTGTCGCCGACGGTGATCGTCGTGCCGCTCCGTCTAGGCGGCGATCGCTTTAACGCCGCGACGTACGTGACGCCGTTTAAAAAACTGCTGGCGTCGCGCCACAGCGTGGGCGCGTTGGGCGGCCGACCGAAGCGCTCCCTCTACGTCGTCGGCTGGCACAACGACGCCGCGCTTTGCCTCGACCCGCACTACTGCCACCGCGCGGTCCACCTAGACGCCGCCGCCGCGTCCTCTTCTACTTTTCCCGTTCAGGTACGCGCGCCGAAGTCCGGTCGCGCGCTAACCTAGTTTCCACTCGCGGCGCAACGTTTTGTCGTCATTTCGTTCGATCTACGTATTTTCTAATTCTGAGCCGTCGTCAAGATTCTGGTGATTCGTACATACGCGTAACGGCTCGAAATTTCAGTTGGGGGTCCCCGGCCATTTCAGGGCTTGCTAAATGACTCTCAATTTTGGCTCAAAATGGGCAAAACGCCTAAAATGGCCAAAAGTCGCAAGTTTTTCAAAAAATAAGAGACAACCAACTTTGGGTGGGGGACTCACGATCCCGCCGTTACGCGTCTGTTTCCACGTAAGTTTGAGTTAAAATTTGAGTAAAGAAAAATTTTTGATCGAATTAATTGCAAATACACTAGAATTCAGCTACATAACAAGTAATGATAACGTAATCGTTAATGCCGCGCTCCAGTAAAGCGTTTTCTATCAAAGAAACAAACCTGTCGAATTATGTACTTTATCATTGAATTATGCCATTATTTACGTGCGGAATTGCAAATGTTATGGTAAGTTCATTTGATCAAACGTTTGGTTTCCCACAAATAAAAAAGATGATAGAAAGCGTCGTGAATCATTTGTTAGTTGAATTGCAAAAACAGGGTTATAACGTTAAAATTATGCGCTCAAAAATACATCAAATTTTGCAATAGCAACCTTTCTGATTATCCAGCGCATTCATATATTCAAAATTGCTTAAGACCATTTTGAAGTTTAGAGTTTTTCTGTATCCGCCTTAATAATCTGTTAATCAAACTGTGTAAATAAAGCCAATATGCTAAAATTATGCGTCAACAATACTTTAAATTTTCCAATAACGACATTTTGAATTTTTCCTTCGCGTTTGCACTGCGCCTCCCGTCACATTCCCAGACGCGCTTCATAAGACATCCATATTAGTAAGTACCTTCGGTTCTCATTCGAGTACGCTAATCATATGAGTATGTAGTTGCGTCGGCATGTTCCCACGTCAATAGCTCACGCTTTTTGTTTACTCATTGTTTTTCCTCACACGATTGAACAGGCCAGGTACGGCAGTATTTCATGTGTAGGTTTACAATGATTTTTATTTATTTTATTTATTTATTTTCTTTCTTTTAGAATATTGTTTTTGTTATTGATGTTATTACTATTATTATAGTATTCATAGTATTCGGGCACATCGACGTAGATTTTCTATTCCCGTCTTGCTCTCGCTATCTATTTACTCATTGTGTTTCCTCACGTGATTGAACAGGCCAGTTACGGCCAGTATTTCACGTGTAGGTTTACAATGTTTTTATTATTTATTATTCCATTTATTTTTTAATTATTTATATATTCTCTATTAATGTTTCTTTTTATATATCATAATATTTATAGTATCTATAATGTTAATTCGTTTATTTATTTATTCAATTAATTAATTTTTTTCTCTTTTTTTAACGATGAGAGGCAGTCTAGCCGCCTAGACTGGTGCCGCTAGGTTGCAGTGACAGTCAGAGGATCAAAGGCACGAAACTGTAGCAACCTAGTTCCTCTCTGATGACCTCGTCTATTTATGATTTTTCGATTTTTTCTTCTCTTTCCTCTTCTACGTTTTTTTATTTTATTTATTTATTTATTTTTTCTTACCTTTTTTATGTAAGTTTTCGTTTTATTATCCTGCCTGCTTTTTCTGTTTTTTTCTGTTTCATTTAGACTTTTGCGCCTCATAAAACATGTAATCTCTCATAATCTAATTATTTTTAGGTACACTTGTGTTATTCTACGTGTCCTTTTTGTTTCTTTCTTACTAATAGCAGGATGCACGCACATCTATATCTGTCTTTCTTCTTTTTTTCAATGTTTATTTATTTTTTTATTTTTTATTTTTTCTTTATATTTTTTTCCTTTTTTTGCCCTCATTATTTCTTTTTGTTTATTTCTTTTTGCTTCTTTCTCGTATTTATGACTTCTTACTATAACAAAAACGAAGCTGTCGTGCGCATCACTGTTTTGTTTTTGTACCAGCTCTTCGTGCACGTACAAAGATCTCCGGAAAAGTCTTTGTACGAGCGAAAAATTTTTTGTACATAGAATATATAGATATAATATTAAATATACACATTTCTACATACTACTAGATTGTTATCCGAGACCCGCACGCTTCACGAAAAGCGTTAATTTGTCCTGAATTCAGCCGGTTGTATTAGTTCGGCGCGAATGCCGAAATTTCTAAGAGTCTTGGGTTGAATTTACGCATAAAATCCGACTCGGGAAGCTGAAATAATTTGTGCTTCTCTATCAGAAATAAAACAGCGATTGCGATACGCCGACCGAATCTCATAATAGACGCAAATTCGCTTATGAATTTAGTGTAACGCGTAGATTAAAAGTCAATTTTATCTTCAAACGGCAGAAAACGGCGCAAAGTTGTTTATTAGTTTTTTTCTGCATTAAATCTTTATAAAACGATAGAGATAGATGTCAAACGTGCTTAAATCTGTACAAAGATGCTTAAAGATAGATTTTGAGCGTTTAAGTTAAATTTCAAACAAATTTCGGCGCCCAGCGCCGAAAATTTTTTGAAATTTCGCTCAAAAATACTCAAAAAAGCGTTAAAATTACCATTACTTTGCCCAAAAAAGTCCGCGCACATTGTACGAAGTTGGCCCCGAAAATCTTGTACGAGCCTTTAAATCTTTGTCTCGTATAAAAAACGGTGATGCGCACCGTCGCGCGAGCTTGTGAATGATACTATCTTGTTCTAAATGTCACTCGACGTCCCATACTTTCTACTTAAAAGAAAAACCTGAGGGAAATTTCGAACAAGCGACGACTTTCGCGTTCGTGCGTTATAACAATGTTGAGTTTTTAAATATTTCAAATTGCGACTTTTAATTTTACACTGATTGCTCGTTTTTGCATTTGTTTACATTCAGTCGTTTTTCTGCTCAACGCCGCAAGAGATGGCTTTCGCTGACATGGACCCTTCCTGCGCCTTGGGCTTTTACGTCCCCAACGCCACGGTCCTCGTCGAATTTTTAATCCATTTGCTCGACGTGAGTTTTCCACTTCGTCGCTCTCTTAAACCGAAATTGTTTAGCGAAAACATAGTTGATTATAGCTTTATGTCTTTACTTATTTTTCTAATTTTTAGCAAGACGTAGCTTCCATATCAGTGCGCGCAATACATGCGCAAAGGGCGAGGGGCGCACGTGGTGACGTACTGCAGCCCCTCGGAAGGTCGAATACCCCATTTACCTCAGAAACCGGAATACTCCTCCCCCAGAATTCAATTTTTGAATTTTTTCTCGTTTTGTCGCAATTTTTTGATGCCAATGGATACCGCTCGATGAGAAACGTTGGAGAATGGTGTTTTTTGCCGTACCATGATTTTAAGACCATTTTTTGGCTTTTTTTGCACCCCCATCCCCCTAGAATTTTGGTGCTGCCCACCTATGGTGAAGGGGTATTACCTACCGCCACCCTTTTAACGACCGGACAAATAGTTACATATTATTTGATGGTGTCGAACTGATTTTCTGCATCATTTTCAAGAACAAAGTCATTAATAATGCCAATATTTTTCTAGCGTCTTAAAACTTTTTGTGCCGTTTACTCAAAAAGCGTCGGAAATTGTTTCAAAATGGTATAACATCTTTTGCTCAATGGATCAACTTCGATATGTTTTAGTGTTCGAGGCGATATAATTCATTCAAAATCGACTAAAAATGCGGCATTATGACGCAAAAGCGATTCATATAGGCATAAGTGGGCAATGACCCGGGGTCAAGCCCGTTCAACCTTCCGCAAATAAGGATGGTTGGCGTCTTTCTAAAAAGATTGATCGGTATTTGTGATTTCAAAAAGGATTAGCCATTTATGGACGTATGTAACTATGTACGGGTGCATATTTTATGCATATTTTTTATATATAAAATATTAATTTCTGTTCCGCCGTCTACATCCACGCCGTGCGTATTGATTACCTTACCTTACTAGTAATCCGTTTTATGAACTAATTTTTGCGCGCAAGCTATAACGGCAAATTTTTAGCAATGCTAGTATATAACGCCTTTTTATAGGCTTAGGAAATTTTGTCATTCAAGAAAAGCGTAGCGTAAATCGCAAAATATTTCACCGACGCTTCTGACTTTGTCGGCTGGTTATAAGCATTCTAACTTTTAACCAGCATTAGTATTTTTTACAAGGTCCCCTTGTACGCGTATGGAGACGGTTCCCAAAAGTCTTTATACATTTTGGACGCGTAAATTTTAGCGTACTATACAATGGTCCGGTAACGCGTCCCGCATTATAAAACTGGGCTTTTTGATCTCTTTAGTGGCGAATTTTGTTCAATTTACGGTTTTCTGATAATGAAAAATAGAACGGCGAAGCGCCAGAAAATTTTTATTTCTTACCATTTTTTAGAAGAATTCGCGACCCCTTATCTATAAATAGTTCAGAAAAAACTTAAGGTGAGCGAAAATTCTGAAAATTCAGTCGTTCTAGCCGTTAAAAACGCAGTTCTGAAACTTTTATGAAAACTGAAAAGGAGGAAATTAATAATTTCGCACAAAATAATTTTGACATTTATCATAATTTCGAGTCAAAAAATTTAGGATTTTAGCAGAAAAAGAGTGCAAATTATCAACTTTAGTACGAAACGATAGAATGTTTAGGATTATTCGAGCTTTGAGCAATAAGACGATAATCGGTGCGAAGCGTCGATAGTATTTTGATGTTTTTACCCTTAAAACTTAATTTTCGGCGTTATAAAGCCATACGGAACAGTCAATCACTGATTCCGGCGCCCAGCACCGGAAATTTTTTTAGAAATTTCACACGTTTTTTGACTCTTTTTGTCTTACCAAAATTCTTTGTAACACATAAAAAGACGATACCGAAAACTATTTGCGTATCATGAAAAATCTGAGCCTAATAAAAAAAATTATGCTGCGTAGTAACTCCAAAATAATATTCAATTGGCCAGCCTGAGTTTGGAAAGGATTTACCATTTAAATTTTGAGAGTGATTACGGCCTGATCTCTTGCTCATTAAAACATATGCTGTGATGAACTAATACGTAGTTGTCATTTACATAAACGTAGATCCAGCGCGAAGCGCCCGCAAAACCTTAAAATTAAAACCTAAAATGGCTTGGTGATTTGAAAATAATGAAATCCTCAATAACTTTTTTATTCCATACAGCTGCGTCATATATGCACATAGGGAGGGGTGGTATTACCTTACTCCCTGAAGGGTCAGCCGGACAAATACTGTCCGGCGATTAGGAGCTGATGGAACGTTTTTTTGCATCATTTTTGAGGTCAAAAGCAGTAAAAACGTTCAAATTTTTCCGGCGCTTTGCGCCATATTCGTACTTCCAAGCACTTTTTACTCAAAAAGCGCCCAAAATTCATAAATTTTTGCATTTTTTAGTGCTAAAAGTGATATAATGCAGTCAAGATGGACTAAAATGCTTTTGAAAATGCGATATTACCACGAAACAACGTTTTATAGGCTATTTTGACCATTTTGATCGTTACAGCAAAAAAATAATCGTGAACGCTAAATTTACAGTTTTGGATTTTTGGGATTTCACTGCCTTACTACCCTGACCTTGTGCATCTATGAGCTGCATGCAGTCCTGTATCGAGGATTTTATTCCAGTAGGGGAATCGTCAAAATTTTGAAAATGTAAATAATATGTTCAGGCCCGATTCAGGATTTTATTTGGGGAGGCGAAATTTTAGAGATCAGATATCCCGAGAACCAATAGGACATGGGCAAAAATAGAAGCATTTGTTACTTTATTTCATACTCAAAGACTCGTAAAACAAATCTATCGTTTAAGCTACATATACAACTGATTTCTCATCATTCAATGGACAAATAGCTTCTGTCTTTGTGTTTAATATTTTTGACATCTTCTACTTGTCTAGCTTAAATTTGAGGGGTTTTAAGCGGGCTAGAAGACAAAAATTAGATGAACTAAAATTTCATATTCATAAGTCAAATTTGAGCTTTTTCAGTGGGCTAGAAGACAAAAAGTATAATTGAGCAATGAATCCGGCGCGATGCGCCCGAAAAAATGACATGCTCCTCGTGTCTTACTCAAATTTGAGCTATTTTGAGCACTTTAAAAACTGAACTATACTTAAATAAAAAATCCGGCGCGAAGCACCGGAAAATCTTGAGTTTACTAGCTGAAAAGTACGCTAAAAACCTGTTTTGGCGTAGTCTTAGATGCACTTCGCACATTTTTCACTTTTCCCTTCGGGGACCTTTGCAAGAAACATAAAATTTTTTCATTTCGGGGGGGGGCGGCCTCCCCGCCTTCCTTAATACGGGCCTAAATGCATTTATAAGCTGTTTTATGCGAAAACGTGCATATTATAAAACTGGCGCGAAGCGCCGAAAATTTTTCTCACGTTTTCATTCATTTGAGCTCAATTGGAAGCTTTTGAAACATAAACAATACAGGACTTATATCTGGCAGAAAATTCCTACATTTTAATTTTTTTAAACTCAATTTCGCAGGTTTCTGAATATAGACAATGCGGTAATTATAAGCTAGTGCAGAGCGCCAGAAATTTTCATAAATTTTATCTTTTATGCTAATTTGGCAGCTTTCCGAACGTACGCAACTCAAATTATATATGACGCAAAGCGCCTCGAAATTTCGATCTTTTTATCACTTTAAGTTCAATCTTTGCAGATTTCTGAGTGTAAGCAATGCAGTAAGTATGCCTTGACTTGAAGCGCCGGAAATTTTCGGCATTTATATTTATTTAAGCTCAATTTTACAGCTTAACGAATGAAAGTAGGTAATTAAAATTTCATCAGGAGAAAAGCGCCGAAATTTTTTAATTTTTTTATTCTTTCAAGTTCTCTTTTGCCGTTTTCCAAAGACAAGGTATGCACAAGATAAAACTGGCGCGGAAAGCGCTGGAAAATTTGGACGTTTTAATGCTCTCAAAGCGCGATTTTTTGCACCTTTTCGAAGATAAATGCAGAAAATTTTATCGGGCGAAAAATTTTATTTTTGAAAAAAAGATAATTTTGTATTCCATGGTAATTTAGATTGAATTCGCCAAAAATTTGAGAATTTTTTCATGCTAGGGAATGTCAAAAACCTACATAGTTTCATAGATAAAAAAATTCTGCAAAATTTCAGGGAGGAATTCTCTCACTCCTTTACCCCCATAATTTTAGTCAGGAAAGGTAGATGAAAATTGTTAGAATTATTAACCTTAGATTGCACGACCTCGGATATATATATATATATATATATATATATATATATATATATATATATATATATATATATATATATATATATATATATATATATATATATATATATATATATATATATATATATATATATATATATATATATATATATATAAAAAATATATATATATATATATATATATATATATATATATATATATATATATATATATATATATATATATATATATATATATATATATATATATATATATATATATATATATATATATATATATATTAGTGATGTCCCGGTGCCGCTTTTTTTACCGGTGCCGGTGCTACATTAGCATATTATATAGTGTACTATGCTTCTTCAAAAAGGGTTAAATTTGTACCTATTTTTCACCAGATATACATATTAAGGGCAAAATTTCATTTGGCTAGTAATGACTTCATTATTTTTGAATTTATGAATACATATTAATTTTCTCACTTAAGCATTAAACAAACAAAAAATTGTAATAAAATTGAAATTTGAAGAAAAATAAGTTAAATAGTGTATTATAAGTTTAAGTGTAGCGCAATCTAGATTGGCTTGTGCAGTAGTTGATTCTTTAGTCAAATCGAAATTTGGTTTTGCTGCATTACTTAAATATTCAACTAGTAGGAAACAAACATGAAAATAGCCTCAAAAGCTTTTTGAGGTTAAATTATTTGAGTTTATCATTTCACATTTCAAAAGCCTCTGAAAAGAAACATGGGATATATTAGTAATGCAAAAGACTTACATAGAAGTTCATTTACAAAATTTTAACAAGCTTTTTCTGAATAATTTGCAGGAAAAAGTTTTTGCATAAAAACTATTTTAAAATTCTAGCTGCATTTAACGGTCTTCTGCTCACAAAATGGAAAAATAAAAATGGATTTGGTGAAATTAAGTTGAAAACTACTCTGTAGTACTCATCCTTCTTGCCTACAGATGGTAGAATTAGAAGAACTTTCCACTCTATATGTTGATGTTTTTAATTTTAATTTACTTTATTTATTAGTGTCCACCCTTATTGCTGTTAATTGATGTTTTCAATAAGATGTGTTTCGTTAAATGAATAATTCATTTTTAAAGCTCGAAGACTTGTTCTGAAGTTCAGTCAAAATGCTTCACTATGCTAATCAGAAGATTTTATTAACAAAATGCTACCTTTTTGCGCCTTTATTCATTAAATTAATGATAAATGAGCTTCAATTATTCTTTTTACACTAATTTTTCTCTTTTATTTAGCACCGGCACCAGCTCCGGTACCAGCCTAGCACTGGCCCGGTGCCAGTGCTTAGGCACCGGCGCCAGTGCCGGTGCCAGTGCCAGTGCCAGTGCCCAGGACAACACTAATATATATATATATATATATATATATATATATATATATATATATATATATATATATATATATATATATATATATATATATATATATATATATATATATATATATATATATATATATATATATATATATATATATATATATATATATATATATATATATATATATATATATATATATATATATATATATATATATATATATATATATATATATATATATATATATATATATATATATATATATATATATATATATATATATGTATGTGTGTGTGTGTGTGTGTGTGTGTGTGTGTGTGTACCTACAACATCAAAACATAAAAATCCATATATTTGTTATGATACTTATTTATTCAGAATTAGGAAATAAAAAATTAACAAGTTCATCATTTAAAATGAAACAATTTTGTTTTCGGAATTGAATAAAATTATAAATCACAATGACTATAAATAATTAAAATAAGTATAGACGACTCCCTGAACATTGATGAAAAATTATTTATATTAAGATATTTATCAAATGCCTAATAAGTAAAATACCCTAGTATTAATTTGTACCTTGATTACCAATTAATTAAACATATTACTAAAAAATGAGATTTTACGTAATTGACTGTCAGACTTTGCGTACAATTAACAGATAATATATGTATGTTGCTGCTTTTTTTGTAAAAATAAATCAGATTTAAGGAGTAAAAAATTAACCTATATTATTTAATAAAAAAATTAATCTTATACCGTTTGAACAAAACAAATTTATCCTGATTATCAAATAATGACAAAATCAATCATGACAAAACAAATGCTTTTCCACAACAATATTTTTAAACCCTTTAGTTTCACCAAAATAAGAAAAGATCTAACGGACATGTAAAGTTAACTTTGGTCGGACTGACTACAACAGGATATTGACGAGAAAAGTGATTCACTTGTCTGTTTCTGAGATGAACTTACGTCTCTGCATTGATTGATCAGAAAATCACAGAAACTAATTATAGTTAATTTAGGGTGAGTTGCTACAATTTTTAGCAATGCATTTGTGATTATGAATGTATCTGCACTTAATTTAGCTTTATTGTGTACGTATTGGTCATTATCTTCTATGACCTTTTCTGCATAAACTTGGGTACTTCAATTTACAGTCAAGCTCTGCAATTCTAACAATGCTTTTATGCATTTGCATAATTTTATTTATTAATGTTTACGTCTTGCCACTTTGTTGGATATGACCTTTGAGTGACCGGCGGACAGAATAACACACTGTCACAACAATACGTGGGCAGCAAGAAAATTCTGGGGGGTGCAAGTTTTTTTGAAGGTCAAAAAATGGCCTTAAAAATGGTGGTATGCATACGTGGGCAGCAAGAAAATTCTGGGGGTGCAAGATTTTTTGAAGGTCAAAAAATGGCCTTAAAAATGGTGGTAGGGCAATAAAAACACCATTTTTCGACGTTTCTCATCAAGCACTATCTATTGGCATCAAAAAATTGCAAAAAAAACGAAAAAAAATTTTCAAAAATTGAATTCTGGGGGGGGTATTTTGATTTCTGGGGGGTATTTTGGTTTCTGGGGGGTGCATACCCCCAAACCCCCCCCACGCCCAGGTGTGGTGGTATGGCAATAAAAACACCATTTTTTGACATTTCTCATCAAGCACTATCCATTGGTATCAAAAAATTGCGAAAAAAATGGAAAAAAATTTCAAAAATTGAATTCTGGGGGGTATTTTGATTTCTGGGGGGGTATTTTGGTTCCTGGGGGTGCATACCCCCACGCCCAGGTGTGGTCACAACCTCAATGACCGGGCGGTCGCATACAACATGCAAGACCATTATATTATGGCGGGCTCCATTTAACAAGCGGGCCATTATACCATGGCAGATTCCATTTAACGAGTGGGCCCATTATACCGTGGGGGCTATATTTAATACATGTGCTAGATTCTAATGACTCTCAAAAATTGTTGAAAAAAACTTGTCAAACTAAAGTAATGCAGATTTTCTTAACTTTGGCAGACAGCTTAGTTTACTAAAACACGGGAATGCAACTATGTATTTGGTGAATTGATGTAGAAGGGCCAAAAAAATTTTTGAGCTATTTTTGATGGGCTCAATGCAATAATGAAGTAAATCTTTGACGAAAATTAGAGTATTGCATATTTGTGCGCAAAAATCTTTGACTAAAGCCATCAAAATATGACTTATTATCATTCAGTCCATGATTAATTTTGTAACGCACCAAAGAAGAAAAACAGTTCTCAACATTCAATTTAATGCGGTTTTTGGCGGGGTAGAACCCTTGACAATAAAAACAATAACTTCAGCATGAAGCGCCAAAAAAAAAATTCGGCTTTACTAGCACCTAAATACTCGAAAAACCTGTTATGGCGCTACTATACATATGTAGATGTACTTCAAGAATTTTTCATTCTTTGGGATATCAGAAATTTTCCATCTTGGGTGGGGCAGGCTCCCTTCTTGTCTTTTGTGTGTGGACCTGATGGTAGTTATACTGGTTAATATTTATGAACTAATAATGTTGTGGCATGTAAATAGTGTGTGGTAAAAAATCTAAGACCAAAAGTTATTTCATTTTGAAGATGGTGCAGATTGATTTAAATTGGTCAGTGCATTTAAACAATTTTGTTCTTTGCATTTGCTTTTGCTTTTGTATCATTTCAACATGCTGAGAAGACTATATGCAATGACGTTCAAGTTAATAAAAAACAAAATACATGCATAGTATCTTGGCTACTTAGCAGCAAAACATTCACTATCTAACAAACCATTCTCCATCTCAAGGTGAGAATCAAACAGTTTTTTGACTGATTCAGCAACATGCAAAAAAAGCAAGGAAAATCGAAAGTATTTTTGGAATTGTCAATCTACGCAAAAACACAATGAAATCAAGTATACATTAAACTATGCTCTGCATGCATCCAGTTGTCTAATTTTCTGAGCCAAAGCACCAACTGGAAAAATGTTTTCAACCAATTCATTTTATTATGTCATAGAGATAAATATTAAATAAGTGCCTACCACACATGGGCGTGTGGGGCGGATTGGGGGTTATGCACCCTCCCAGAAGTTGAAATACCCCGCAGAAATCAAAATACCCCCTCAGAATTCAAATTTTGAAATTTTTCTTGCTTTTTTAGCAATTTTTTGATGCCATTGGATAGTGCTTGATGAGAAATGTCAAAAAATGATGTTTTCTGCCATACAACCACTTTTAAGACCATTTTTTGACCTTAGAACATTTTTTCACCCTCTCTTATCAGAATTTTGGTGCTGCCCACCTGTGGTGCCTACTACTCATATATGAAATTTCAAAAGGTGAGATTCCAGTGTGTGCGTCAAATAAAATATAGTAAACAGTTTGCAAAGACCCATATAAGCTTCTGCTTGATCTGTTTTCCTAAGATAAATAATTTTTCTACAAAAATATAGTTGGCATTCCAAGATATACGTTTGTCAAAGTCTGCTGCATCAATTTTTGTGTAAAAGTTTAAAAAGTATACTTATGAAGATAGCAAAACCCACATAATTGCTGTTTTATAAGACATTGTCCTTAAACTTTTCACAACATACAATATAAGAATCATTTATAATTTGCTCACAGTTTGTGGATACTGCATCAATTTTTTCACCAAATTTTGATAAAATAACGTCTCTGCCAAAGTTAAGAAAATCTGCTTTACTTTAGTTTGGCAAGATTTTTCTGTAACTTTCAAGAGTTAAGGATCAAATCAAAATAAGCAGGATCATGGAAAGTAGAATTAGTTGTGCTCGTGGATTAGCCATGTTGCATTAGTTTTTGTGTATAATTTTAGTTAAAAATTACATAATGACATTAGTAAAAACCCATATAAGTCATGTTTCAAAAGTGATTTTCTGTTTATTTTTGACAGCCACGTACAAGATATAAGAATTCATATTTTCTTAAACTACCTTATTTCCTGTTCTCATATTGATGATGCAGCATCAATTCTTGCACCCAATTTTATTAGAATAGGGTATCAATAGAAATTAGTAAAACCTGTATAAATTCTGCTGCTGGGATTTTTTTTCCATAATTTTTGGTGATTATATGTACAACATAGAAACACATATTTCTTTAAAATATTTTTTGTCGCTCTCATGTATTGAGAACCTTACGCCATTTTTAGTGTAAAATTTCATATTTTTCATCAAGAATAAGACATCTTTAAACAGTTGTGTAATGTGGAAAAGTCAATTTTTCCCCAGATTTCTCTCCTGTAGTTTAAACCGCATTTTTTGGTTGGTCAATGGATAAAATTTTTGAGTTTATCACTAAAACTTAAGACAGGGCACAGCCTAAGGCAATGAATCTAAAATATTGCAAAAATCAACAAAACTGTAAACTTTGGGTTATGGTATCTAGATGAATTTTGAGTTCCAAGCAAAATGATTGTCAATTTCCTGCTCAGCGTCAAAAAGTATCTAACATAGCTTATTTTCAGGCAAATTTATTTTTCACTTATCACATCAGTGGTCGAACTTCGCAGAAATTGTGTCTTAAAATTCAAAAAACAGAGAAAGGTATACAATTTAAAAAAATTCATTCCATACCTGTTCTATTTAAGGAATTTTTGTTTCAGGCGCCATTTGTTGCTATGGTCTACTTCCAGACAAAAGTTGCCAAACACACAAAATTGTTTTTTGTGCTATTTGAGACAAAATTATTCGGCTTTTTAGGGACCAAGGACGGCTGAGAAATGTGTTTTCTAATTTTTAAAATGCAGCACATTCAGCTGACCAAAACGTTTTTCAAAATATTTTAACCCATGGGTGCTTTTTCCATTTTGGACAAAGTCTTGTTAGGGAAGTTTAGCAGTTAGGCCTGATTGCATCCTATGAAGATCAATTTTTGAATGTCCATCATTGGATCAAGCTGATCAAGTGTTGCTGACGTTTTTACCACTGCACCTTTTAGGAAAACTTGGGAACGCTGGCTGGTCAATCTGCCAGATGTGTTTAATGAACAGGGCATAGCTGTACAATGCAGGCTTTCTGCTGACTATTTCCAGGTAAATTCCTTTTACATATTTGGAAGAAATATACTTTATTTCATGAAACCTTGTGCACAAATCACAATTTTTGAATCATAGTAAATGAATTAGAAAAGTGGTTCAAACGGAAACAACAAATACAGTGCTGTGTGTAGCAATTGAAAAGCATATAAAGATTTACTGTGCAATTCCTTTATTACTGTATGACGTCTATAAACCCCTTTGTAGCCGCTTGTTTGATAGTTGAAATTTGATTTCAATGCACAAGGTTTTAAGAAATGAAGTATAGACATGATTGAAGTACAAGTGCTGATTCTATAATAGTCTTAATTATTTTTATCAAATAATTGATTTTTGAGGCCATTAGGTTGCTTTGGAGTACTGTGCAACTTGTATTATCCGCCATTGCAGTTCTGAATGAAAAGAATTAGGGAGACTGAACCCCCCAAATCTCTCCCTCAATGATTATGTCTTTCAGCGATGCTTATATTACTTTTTGGCTGGCAAAATTTTGGAAGTTTTTTTGCATGATGCAAAGTAGCTATTTTATTCATTGTTATAAAAAATCCAATCTAAGAAAAAGCACTGTTACCAAAAGCCAACAATTTGAAGTGTATATATCAAGGTTTCTATCCATACTTTAAATTTTGTGTGTAGTTACATCAAAAACGTTTTATATAGAAAATATGTTTTGATAGGGATTGGCAAATCAAGATTTGGAATTACTGGGTCAACAAATGGGACAACAGACTGCTTGCACCAAGAATGATTAATCATGCAAAAGGTCGGCATAATTGTCTCAACCACAACATAGGCCACCCCCATTGTCCTTGTGTTCTTTTTTGAGCTGGTTACAAGCTACTGCTCATGTAAATGATGTCCAAAAAGAACAGTTATTTGCAGGTAAATATGTCAGAATTGAGCACATGGAATTAACTGCTCAACCAGACCTTAAAAATATCTCATTCCCTACCACTGCATTGTTCACTCATTCTCATTGAAAAATCATTCTACATTATGCTGTTGCAATTTTTTAACAGTATAACATAAATGTAACAATTTTGAAAAATTTGAGGGAATTTATCAATAATACGTTAGTTACTTGATGTACAAAAAATGAGGTAAATATTACTTTGCTTTAGTTGCCTTAACCCTCCTGTTACCAAGGGGTAACGCACCCTAGTACTACCAACGTCTAGATCAAAGATTTAGTCTCCAGGGAGGTAGCAAATTTCAATAAAAATACATGTTTTTGGTAGCCGAGGATACGAGGATTTCAAAAATGTTATAAAATTTGCTCGAAACTAAAAACCTATTGAAAGAATTGCATTCAAACATTCAAAAAAGTGTTCAAAATGCGATTTGCAACACACGTAATACATGTTGTGAATCAAGAAATGAAGCTTTCCTTAAGGAATTCAGGTTAGTAACTTTTCTTTTATTTCATAAAACATGTGTTTCAATGAGAAAAGAGGATACTGAGAAGTTCACCTAATAAGGACTTCTGGTCTTACAGTAAACTGCAAAAAACAGGCGTATAGATCTCGGATCTAGACGTTGGTAGAAGTAGGGTTAAAAGAGCCTAGTTTTGGTAGGTAGTTATAGAAATGAGTTTTTAGCACCAGCAGACACACTCACACATGCTACAGATCCATGGCAAAAATTATATGTACTTATGTTTGGCAACATTGTTAAGGAGCTGTACCTTGATGACAAGATCAACAATATGGTCAAGTGTACAAATGGCTGTTTGCTCCTAAAGGGCAATTTTGAGCACAGAATAATGCGCTAGTTGGCAATGACAACCTACTGTTGGAGATACAGAACTTTTTGAGGCACGTTGTCCACTTACTTGGCTAATTTGCATCACAAAGGGTGTAGCCGGGGAGGGGCATGGGGAGCACTTGCCCCAAATTTCTTCAGAGATTCTCTTAGTTTTTATGTGCAATAGTTTTTGCCCAACATTGGGTTTGAAAAGGCCCAAATGTGAAAATTTTTCAGCCATACTGATGAATTTGTGCATTCTTCTATTGTTAAAAAGTGAGAAACTGGCTGCATAAAAGTCTTGGCTACGACTCTGTTCACCAAATTGATTAAATAGCAAGTAAATCATTTGATGACACTTTTACAGCCCTGAGTTCACACAAATATGTAGCAAAAATTTTGCAGCCAATAAGTTCACCCAGGATAGCATTAAAATAATTTGCATTGTAAGTAATAGGCCTTTTTCACAAAATCCTGCATGTTTTAAATTTGCTATGAATTCATATAAGTGATGTTATTGCATTGGTAAAACTATATATGCATTAATAGGTACCTACTGTAAATGCATTGATTCAAAAATCATGAGACATTTAGGAAGTTTTATGGTAAGCCTATTATTATACCACTTGTTGGTCACCCATGCAGGACTGTCAGCCATCTGGTACAGTTGGCCACCCAGGACAGTTGTCCAACCAGTACAGTCGGCCATTTGGGACTGTTGTCCAACTGGTACAGTCAGCCACCCTAGACTGTCAGCCACCCGGTACAGTCAGCCACTCGGGACGGTCAGCCACCAGGTACAGCCGGCCACCCAGGAGGACTGTTGGCCATACAGGATTGTCAGTCACCTGGGACTTCCGGTCAACCACAACACAATCAGTGGCTGACAGTCTCAAGTGGCCAAAATGGATACAAAGAAAAGAGTAAAAACAAACTCATTATGAAATTAAATATTTAGAAGTGCTCTTGCTTTAAAATGATATTTGTAATTTTTTAAGAATTTGGATTAAATCATGCCATTATTCAGAACAATATTTAGATATAGTATAGCAGCTGCTTATATTTGTACAAAAACACATACAGTCCCGAAATTGCCTGCAATAGCTCAGTTGGTAAGAGCAGCAGTCCAGTCAACTGTGGTCCTGTGTTTGAGTCTTGGTCACAGCTACTAATTTTACACTGGAGGGCTCAAGTAAAAACAGCTTGATTGCTATTGATTCAAAGTCCAATTCATTAAAAAAAGGGGAAGGAGTGTAAGTAGAACACTTACACTATTGAAATTGCTTGTAATAACTCCGTTGGTAAGAGCAGCAGTCTGGTCAACCTTGATCCCTGGTTTGAGTTCTGCTTGCAGCTACTATTTTTACATATTGACCCTACTGTAGGTGCCTGAGCATTTTTTTAATGCGATATTACCACAGTTTCTACGGGCAAGGTAGTAACTTTATGGGGTTGTAAGGTGAATGTGGCAAAAATATTCATGGAACACAAAGTGAACAAAACATGTTATAAGCAAATGTGGGCAGCAAGAAAATTCTGTGAGGTGCAAGATTTTTTGAAGGTCGAAAAATGGCCTTAAAAACGGTGGTATGGCAATAAAACACCATTTTTTGACGTTTCTCATAAAGCACTATCCATTTTCATCAAAAAAAACTTGCCAAAAAATAACAAAATTTTTAAAATTGAATTCGGGGGGGGGGGTATTTTGATTTCTGAGGAGGGCCCTTCAAACCCCCCCACGCCCAGGTGTGGTTATAAGTATCTGCCAATATTATATAACAATAGACTTTGGTTTGTTTTGCTAGCTTTTGGATAACTAATTCTGGCATCACTCAAGTGATAAAAATTCTTTCTGAATAAAATTGGAAACAAAATAATTCCTTATTCCAATTTAATCCTCCAGCAGTTTTTCATGATCAATTATTGGCTGGCCAACCTGCTTTTAGACTCTTCAAAATTTATCTTTACAAGACATAAGATTTAGAACGCATCATGAATAAATTAGTAGATTATATGGCACAAATGTCAGTGGAGCCAAATACTATAGGAGGGGTGTTTGTAGCATGAAACAAGAAGAGCTTATTTGTTTAAAGTTGATATTAACATTTGCTACATTTCTGAACACATTGTAAATAGATTTCTTACAGTTTATGCTTTAATAGGCATTTCTTGTTGTTTCACCTTTAATACATTTATTAGCATGTCTCAGTGTTCATCTATGTATTTGTCACTTAATATTTTATCATAGGTAGCGCTGTTAGCGCGTACCTATAATATACTTGGGTACCCCCAACACCTGGGCACCCCCTCTACAGCTATAACGGGACACTTCTGGAAGGTGCGGTTTTTTTTAAAAAGAAAGATAATAAAAAAATTCGCTGCCTGTGTTTTTTTGTTTTTCTTGAAACTCAAAATTGACTGTGTAAAGAAGGTGTAAAGTTTTTGTGTAACGTTATAACATAGGACAAATTTTGGGACCTTTTTACTGCGGCATGTGGACAACTGAGTATTGATGACTCAAAGGATTGAACAGAATAGGATAATAGAGGGATGAATTCTACAGATGACAATTTTTTTGTTTTTTGAAATTCGCATTATTTATCGAACGGCAGTGTAAAGAGTGCGAAAATCTGGGGGTGAAAAAGCACTTTTTGGTCGAGTTTTCAACCTTCCTATGTCCAATACTAACTCCAATTATGAGGTTTTTAAAATGTTTTCTGACAGAAATGTAGAGCGGATCAAGGGCTACATTCTGCATATAAGCAAAGTCTTGTATGCTCTATGGTGAGTTAGATCCTGGGGTTTAAAGTTTATACTCTAGTGGATGGTGTAAAAAAACGGATTTTAACTAAGATTTCTCTGCCAAATTTTTCCGCTTATGAGTCAGTGCAAATCGAAGACAGCATTAATAAAGTGCCTCACAGGGGCTAAACATCGCAGCAAACCGCATTTAAAAAACGCAATATTGAGTTATTTATGGGGGTGTAAAGTTCGAAATCAGAGGTAAAAAATGGGCTAAAAAATACGTTTTTTCCGAAGTTTGATTGATAAATCATGCCAAATAATTTTTGCAACAGAATTTTGGCACACAGGAATGTACTACGATTTAAAAGCTACAAATTGTACCAAACCGAATTTCTTTAAACTCAATGGGGAGTTCGGTACGGAATTTTAAAGTTTACAGTGTTCTAAATGATGGAAAATACGTTTTTGTTGCGTTTTTTGTTCGCCACTTTCTCCGTCCAGAAGTCGGGATAAGTCTAATAGAATAAAAATAAAGTGCTTTATATCGGGTGCATGTCAAAGCAAATTGTCTATACATTAATATTTAGCGAGTGTAAAGTCAAAAATTTGGAGTTTTAAATGCGTTTCTGTCTTGTTTTTTCTGCCTGCTTCTCCGGTTACAAGTCAGGGACACGTTTATCAAGTCTAGAAATGGACCAGGAATCAAATTTGATATGCCAGTCTGGCGCATATGTTTACACTCTACGGCGTTGTAAAGTAGTTTATACAAATTGTTAGTTTGCCCATAGAACATTATGTAGACTTAATTTTTTCATAAATATTAATCGTAATATCGGAACAATATCAAAATTACGAATCTGACTAAAATCTTCTTTACACTAGGTGTTTACATGAAGTTTACACTACATATATATTTATCTTCGTTTTTGAGCATTCCTGAAACCTAATTTTTTCTTGGAGCCTAGAAGTTTTCAAAGGATCAAATGTGAGACGTCACGTAGGCGCGTTTGTTTACATCCAACAGTGATGTAAAGTAGTTTACATTCATTGTTTATATGTCCTCAGACCATTGTAGAGACATAATTTTTTCATGAATGTTGATCATAATATCCGAGTAATTTTTTACACTGCATGTTAGCCTTTGTTCTATAGCATTGCAAAAATCGAAATTTTTTCCTGAGATTAAAAATTCACAGGGAATGAAATATATACGTCAATTGGGCGCGCTTGCTTACACTCAGCAGTATTGCAAAGTGGTTTAAACCTGATGTTTATTGTCTTTAAAACATTATGGAGACTCATTTTTCCATAAATGTTGAAAGAAATATCGGAGCAATATCAAAATTACGAATCCGACTAAAATATTCTTTACGCTATGTGTTTGTGTAAAGTTTACGTTATGTGTTAACCCTAATTTGATAGACTTGCAGAGACTTTGTAACTGAAGTCAAGAAATTTTCAAGGATTCATATGTGAGACATCAATTAAGTGAGTTTGTTTACCCTCAAAAGTAATCTAAAGTGATTTAAAAATTATGTTCAAGTGTCCTTAGATCATTGAAGAGATGTAATTTTGTCTTAAATGGGTTGCATTAAAGTTAAATCTTTCTTAGCCGTGTTTATAATATGTTTCACAAAATCTTGCACATGGAGAGCTATCGTTTAATTGATGTAAATTGCCTGCAAAAGTGGTTTAAAATGAACCAGCAATCACACTACTGTGCACAGAAGTCGACAAAGATATACAGCTTTATTGTAATCATGTACATTAATAAGCCATAAACTGTTAGTATTCTCTACACCTAGTAGTTGTGTAAAGTTTGCACTATTCATTTGTTGTTAATATGTAGTCTATACTACAAATTTATTTTACTACCAAATCAAAGCGTTAGTGTTCCTTACATTTGATATTTGCGTGAAGTTTTTGAATTTTTGCCAAAAATCTTTGCCTTCTAATTTACCAACATCCCGCCTTTTCCATTTTCTTGAAGTTTAAAATCTTTTATAATTCTCTCATAATTTAATGGTAGGTTTTAACTTTAAGTTTCTCTTGGTTTACAACTCTCGCTTAGCAAGCTCATTTTTCAAAACTTTTTCATAGTGATCAGATTAGTTGCGTTTAGTTTGGAATTGGTGGATGGTCGTTATTTTATTACTCGGCTTAAATAAACCAAGTGACTATCTTTTGATTATTTTCTTCATCGCAAATTCAAACACCCAATTTTCAATTTGAAAATTGACCCAATTTTCAATTTGAAAATTGATCCAATTTTCAATTTGAAAATTGAAAATTGGGTGTTTTCAATTTCAAAAAGTCACAACACATTGTGCTTGTGTATTGATTGAGTGAGGATTTGCAATGTGAATTTGTTGGTTAAATTTTTGTGCTTGATTATAAGTGAACTGCACATTAAGAAGAAATAACTTAATGCAGTTTTAATTTGAAAATGGATGGTGTCAATAAGGTTGTCTTGTTTAAAAAGGATAATGCTGATGTTAAGAACAATATTGTTTTCCGCGTTCTTGGACTGTTGTCATTATTGTGGCATGTTACTGATTGTGTTTACTGACTGATGTACTGAAATCATGCTAATTAAAAGTAGTGTACTAGCAAAGAAAAATGCTCCGATGGAACAAAAAAGATGAATATACTTGGAATTGTGGATTATTATGGATGTAAAAGGAGGGGACTAGGAAAAATCTACCTAAAGTCGGAAAATCTGCTAAAAATCACACTTTCTCTAAGCAACGCAAAAATCGATGTATATTCTGCGGCCTCTAAAAAAGTGTCTTTTTTAAATAATGTTCGAAGTTTCAGATAAGAGTGTATAAACGAAATCTATCAAGGTTACTTTTTTGAATTGCTGGCACCTGATTGATAGAAAACTAAGAGGTATTGTATTTAAAGTTGTTTTGTTTTATGAGCATTATAGCAAGCAAAGCAGGAGCCGATTGATTAGTGCACACAATTGTTTCGGGCATGCTAGTTTATCTACATTAAGTCTGTTTCAAGTCAACTTACGTGTTTCCTACTGTTTTTAACCAACCATGTCTTCAATTGTCTTCGATGTTTGCTATTTCATTCAATTGGCTTGGAAGACTGTTAGTTTACTTAATATCATTTCCCATAGCTACTGCATAGCTAATGTGCTGCTGTTTCAATCATTGTTATGGTTGAATATTTATTTTAATCTGTTGGCCGCAGAATATACATCAATTTTTTGCATTGCTTAGAGAAAGTGTGATTTTAAGCAGATTTTCCTGACTTTAGGTAGATTTTTCCTAGTCCCCTCCTTTTTACATCCATAATAATCCACAATTCCAAGTATATTCATCTTTTTTGTTCCATCGGAGCATTTTTCTTTGCTAGTTTAATATGAAGCTGTTTTTAGTGTCTTTTCAGTTTCATCTAGGCAAATTTGTTCATACATTTTTGTATGAAGTGGATCATTTTTGATTGAGATAGTTAGTGTGGGAACAGGTTAAGATGGAAGGTTGAGTAATAGTAGCGTGGGTCGGAGTTGTTCCGACATTTATTGTGTAGTGTAATTATTATGAAGTAATGTATTGTTATTTGATTTAACATTGCGTTGAGTTATAATAATAATTGTTCTCGGCAAGATTGATGCTAGATAGCGATTACACTTGAAGCAGGAGAAGGCCCCTAGTCTGGAAGGGATTCAAAGTCATTTGTCAACGCTAATATTTTCACATATTAATACGCTACACGATTTGGAGGTCCCAGAGTTTGAAACTCGGGTTGACTGCGCATACTATTGTGTTACACGATTTGAAGGTCCTTTGAAATTACGGACTACCGTTTTGTTTAGAGACCGAGTGGACTGCCACAGTAAATTTTGCCCAATGTATGTTGCTCCGAAGATCGAATTCGCTGCCGCCGTTAGCTGTCGTAACTAGAAGCAGAAGTCGAGTTGAAAAGGAACGTGAAGAAGCTCGTCAAATTCACGTCGGTAAAGAAAAAGGTAGCTCGGATAGAGGTAACATTTTTAAAGAGTTTTGCAGACTCGGTCGAGCTTTCGATTTGTTTGACTTAGAATCTGAAAACGATACAAAAATGGCACAAAAATTCTGAAGTTGTTAATGCATTGCAGCGAATGCAGTTTCTTCAAATTGCTGAAAGAAGTGTCAAAAAATTCGCAGGTGAAACAGGCAAGGCTATTTTCCAGTTTTTCGAGGAATTCGATTCTTTAAGCTCTGCAGGTGGTTTGAACGACGAAGTTAAGTTAGCTGCTTTACCATTATGCTTGCTATCGTATCCACGTTCTGTATTTTTTGGAATACCTGAAGATCAGCGTAATAATTATGCGATTGTTAAAGCTTATTTAATCAATCATTTTCAACCTCCAGCTGTTCGTGAAAAAACGATAATTGAATTTCATGGCAGAAAGCAGGAAACAAACGAATCATTAGATATGTTCTGTCATAAGCTTACGACTATGTGTAAACGAGCTTATCCTAATCTAATTAATAATAAGGCAGAAATAGAAACACTTGTTAAAGTGCAATTTATTAATGGTTTGTTGCCTAAATATCATAGCATTTTTACAATTTCCGGCACACCTGAAACATTGGAAAAAGCTTTGGAAATTGCTAAAAGAATTGAATCGCCGTTTAAACCGGACATGTGGACTGGCATACCTGTGCTAGGAGCAGGACCTTCTCAATCCGAGTCAGTTTTGACTGTAAGGACTGGGGAAGGGAGTGACGAAAAATTATGGTCGGCTATCAGTGAACTTTCACAGCAATTAAAAGAAATAAAAGCTAATTTATTGCCACAAAAAGGGGCCGAAAGTCGGGAAAAAGCTGATTTTAATCATAAGACGGATAAATGGCCGAAAAAACCTTTTATTCAAAAGTCTTTCAATCGTCCGAATTTTAATAATTATCAGCGTAATATTCCGAATTTTAATAATTATCAGCGTTATAATTATGCTCCTAGACCTATGCTGCCAAAAGGTCAATACGGTAAACCTAATCAGTCTTCAAATTGTTATAGGTGCGGCGGAAAAGGGCACATGAACAATCAGTGTCCGACAGGCTTTTCTGGAAAAATTCGAGAAAGTTGGCCGCGCACCTTTGAGAATCGCAAATTCCAAAGTTGGCAAGCTAATGTTTCGACGAAGACATCGCACGAGAATTCTACCAATGATTCGCCGAGAGAATCGACGAATACAGTTGGCGATACGTTAGAGCAACTTCTACAGCAAAATGCAGAATTGGTAAAGCGACTACTCGAACTAGAAGGACCAAATTCTAGTACGGTAGGCACGCTAAGACAACGTAAGTTACCAATTGTCAAAATGTGCGTAAACGGAAATGAAACTAATGCTCTAATAGATACAGGAAGCGATGTAACTCTTATATCTATGGAATTTGTGAACATGCAGCTAAAATTAAATGTGAAAAAAGGAAAGCCAATAACATCTTGTCGAACTGCTAGTTGTTCAAAGCTCAATATTTTTGGCAAATTAGCATTAGATTTTACGATAGGTAATCAAGCTTTTAACGAAACATTTTCGTTAGTCGAAAAAGCACCGTTTAACATCATTTTCGGATGCGATTTCATCGATAAGCATTATGTAATTCCTCATATAGCTGAAGGATATAGCACTATAAATGGCGAAAAGATTTCTTTATATCAGCCTATTTATAGCAGTTTAAAATCTGACGCTAATCTTGCATACGTGTGTACTACTGATTCTATTTTCGTTCCTGCAAGATGTGAAGCATTATGTAGTGCTCAGTTACTAAACTGTAATGCTAAAAAAGATGTTTTATTTGTTCCGGACGAAAATCTATGTAACAAAACATCTGTATTTGCAGCTGCAGCTATAATATCATCTGAAACTAATTCTGTGCCTGTGCGTTTACTTAATGTGCATAATAAGCCTATTATTATTGAAGCCGGTACTAAAGTGGGTCGGCTAGAGGACTTTACCTCTATTGAAAAATTTTCATTTTCGACGAGCAAAAATAATGCAAAAAATATCCAAAAATGCATCGAGCAATGTTTGGAGAAAGCGAAATTTTCAATGAACGATCAACAGAAGAAAGAGTTGAATGATTTGCTCGTGAAAAATTTCGACATTTTCAGCTCAGGCAATGATTCTCTCGGTAGAACTACGATAGTTAAGCACAAAATCGATACGGGGGATCACGGGCCAGTAAAAGCGAAACAATTTCAAATTCCATTTCGGCAAAAATTAGAGCTCGAAAAAATCGTAAAAGAAATGGAAAAAGATGGCATAATTGTTCCTTCTAGAAGTCCTTGGTCGGCTAATATGTTTCTTGTGAAGAAAAAGGACGGGACAATGCGCCCCGTTGTAGATTATCGAGGTCTAAATAAGGTAACCAAAACTGACATTTATCCAATCCCGAGGCTCCAAGAATGTTTGGACAGCCTTGCGGGTGCAAAGTTTTTCTCCACTCTTGATTTGCGTTCTGGTTACTGGCAAATAGAAATGGACTCGGATTCGCGTGAAAAAACTGCTTTCACAACAAGTTTTGGGCATTACGAATTTAATGTCATGCCTTTCGGAATCAAAAACGCACCAGCAGATTTTCAGAGAATAATGGAAATTGCTCTCTCTGGCCTACAATGGCGTTCTTGTTTAGTTTATATTGACGATATTTTGGTGTTTTCAAAAACGTTTGAAAAACATCTAAAAGATCTTAGCGACGTATTTTCGGCGTTGAGAAAAGTCAATTTAAAAATAAAACCAGAAAAATGCAATTTTTTGCAATCCGAGGTGACTTACTTAGGTCATGTAATCTCGAAGGACGGGATCCGACCTGATCCTAAGAAAATTTCTGGTATCATTAAAGCTGAACCACCTAAAACTGTAAAACAATTGCAAAGTTTTCTTGGTTCTATTCAATGGTTTAAACGATTTGTGCCTAATTTAGCTTGTAAAGTTGGTCCTTTATACAAATTAACAAGTAAAAACGAAAAATTCGTTTGGACTGAAAAGCATAATAAAATATTTGAAGAACTAAAAAGTGATTTTGTCAGCCCTCCGATTTTGAAATTCCCAATTTTTGATGCAAGTGCTACTTTCGTGCTCAATACTGACGCAAGCAGTAATGCTTTGGGTGCTGTATTAAGTCAGAGAAGCGGAGAGGACGAATGGGTACTTGCCTATGCTTCTCGCGTTCTTAATGTGCATGAAAGAAATTACGCAACGATAGAGCGTGAAGCGCTTGGCATTGTTTGGGGCTGTAAATACTTTAGAGACTATTTGTATGGTAATAAATTTATAATAAAGACAGACCATAAGCCTTTAAAATGGTTGTTAAATCTGAAAGATCCTAGTGGTAAATTAATGCGATGGGCTTTAAAACTTCAAGAATTTGATTTTGAAATTTGTTTTACGCCTGGTAAAGAAAATGGCGCTTCTGACTGGCTTTCTAGAAATTCAAATGTTTCGCCCGTTATTTTGAATGAGCCAGAAAACGAATTTCAAGTCGAAACAGAAAAGGACGAATTCATATCTAATATTAAAGCACAGTTAACGACAATTAAATGCCCGTTAGAAATTAAGAACGAATTTGACGTTATTAATAATGTTTTAGTTCGTCGGTACAGACCGAAAAGGAGTAGCGTGATGATATGGCAAACAGTCGTTCCACGCGCGTGGATTTCCACGATGCTGAAAGAATTCCACGACTCCGAATTTGGTGCTCACTTTGGCGTAGCGAGAACCACGGGCCGAATTTCGCAACGATTTTGGTGGCCTAACATGACGCAGGACGTCATAGAATGGTGCAAAACGTGTGAAATTTGCATCAAGCGTAAGTCACCGGTACCAAATGTACGTGCTCCATTACAAAGTATAGTTGTAGAAGGTCCTTGGGACAAAATTGCAGTTGATTGTATGGAGTTTCCAGTTGCTTCAAGTGGTAATCGCTATGTAGTAGTCTTCTTAGATTATTTAACTAAATGGGCGGAAGCTTTTCCAATACCTGACTTAAAAGCTTCAACTATAGCTAAAATTTTTGTACGAGAAATTGTCTGTCGACATGGTACACCTAGACAACTTTTGTCGGACAAAGGTGGTAATTTTTCGTCAAATTTATTGAAAGAAATTTGCAAAATTTTGGAAGTACAAAAAATTTTTACTTCTGCGTATCATCCTCAAACTGATGGCTTAGTTGAAAGATTCAATCGAACTTTAACATCAGCTTTATCTACTCTTGTCTCGCGAGAACCAGTTTTGTGGGACTTATATGTGCCTTTTGTTCTTTTTGCGTATCGCGCTTGTGGTCAAGAATCCACAGGCATCTCACCATTCATGCTTATGTACGGTAGAGAGCCTAGATATCCTTTAGAAGTGCAAATTTCTCCTGAACAACGTTCTGTTTATACAGAGGAAAATTATGTAGATTTTCTAAAAACTACTTTGTCCGAAATGCAAGAACAAGCTCGAAATTCTATTGAAAAAGCTCAAAAACGGCAAAAGGTAGAGTATGACAAAAAATCTACTAAAATCGATTTCGATGTTGGTGATATTGTTTATTTGCGTAAAGCCAATTTAGGCGAGGGATTTCCCCGAAATTAGCTTTAAAATGGGATGGACCATTTAAAATAAGCGAAAAAATTTCCAATTTAAATGTAAAAATAACTTTAATTGCGGACGAACGCTTTTCAAAGTTAGTACACGTTAATCGTTTGAAAAAAGCTGAGAATTTTGAAAATTCAAAATTAAGGCAAAATTTCAAAGTTGGCGACGTAGTCTTTGCTAAGATTAAAGGTTATCCATTTTGGCCAGCTAAAGTGATTAATTTTACGGACATTCCGGCAAAATTAAATCTTAAGGATTACGAAAAAGTTCCAGTACGTTTCTACGTTTTAAAGAAATGTTTCGGACTTTGCGAATCAGAAAAAGTAATTTCATTTGAAACAAGTACTCACTTGTTTGCTAATAATCGAATGAAAGGATTTTCTGAAGCATTTAAAATGGCCTGTCAGGACTGCCCGGAAATACAGGCTGCAGAATTGTCTGATAATTAATTATGCTACTTGGCATATTTGTACATAGTATTAGTTGATAGTTTTGTTAATTAATACGCTAATCTTGCCTTGCTACTTCTCTTTTGCCTAAGTTTTAAGTGCAAAACGCGTTTTCGAATTTTTTAGAAACGCATTCAATTTTTGCAAATTATGTCGGATTTTTTGCCATTCGGTCGACCTCGAGAAATGCTCGAAAATCTTGAGAGAGTAGATGAAACGAAATTTGGACCGATTTGTCGTGGTTGGCTGCAAGCTTTGGGTCGCGAGCCATTTCAACTACATCGAGTTTGTGCTGTTCAAAATTTGGAGGATTGTTGGCGTGCGATTGAGGTTTTGAGGACGCCATGGGCGCCTGATTTTCCGATCGTGCTAGGAATCGACGCCGAATTTGTTAATTGGCATTGCGAATATCGAAAATGGCCTACTTGGCAGAAAAAATTTTCGTCGCCTTCGATTGAGAAAGATGCGAAGGGCGGTTTCGCTCGCATCATCCAAATAGCTAATTTGGATGGTTTGGTTTATATTTTTGACCTTCATCGATTCAATCAGCTACCAGACTCGCTGGTGAGCTTGCTCAAAGACGCGTCGATTATTAAGTTTGGCCAGGACTTCGACCAAGATATCAGAGCGCTTTGCCATTTGTTTGGCGACATTGTATTGTTTGGTCGTACCAAAATTCACAATTTATTTCGTCGGTATTGTCATCTGGAACGTCAAAGGCGACTTGGTAATTTTCCGGACGCCTGGAGCTCGAATAAAGCTACCTTGGCGTTGTTCGTTCGTTATGGGTTTGGGCTCGAACTGCCCAAAGAAAATCGCGGCTACGGGTTATTTTGGAACCGATCGTTGCATAATTTTTGCCTACGATGGTCGTTTATGCGGCGAGAGATGCGTTGGCAGCGTTAGAAGTTGGTTTGCTTTGGAGCGTATTGGGCGTGTGGATCGACGGTTCTGTGGCGTCTACGTTAGGGTCGCGTTTGGGGATTGTGGTGGTCAAGGAGACTCCTCCCCCATCCAATCCCCAAAATAGCGTCGTTACGTTGGGTTTGGAGACTCCTCCTCCAACTATTTTGCCAGAAGTCGTCGAATTAATTGTCCAGGAGCGCTTAGATGCTTTGCCGCCAAATTTAGATCGACGTGTAAAGACCGATGCGTACGATTTTAAACGAGCTTGGAGAAAAGCATATCGTTACGGCACTCGCTGGAACGAATTTTGTGACCAGTTCCTCGACAGCCGTGGAAATTTGTATGATATTTTGTGCGGTTTGCATGCGATTTTGATGAAAAGGGTACTGCGTCGACGAATGGACATGCAAGTCAACACACATACGTTTGCTCGTCGAGCCCGAATTTTTGATAAAGCCAAGGAAAAATTGGGAGTTGAGGCCAAGTCGATCAAAGATGCTTTTTGGGTCGTGTTGCCTCATTGTCGTCATAATCGTCATCATCGTCGTCGACACCCTAACGATACTAGTCGTGTTTTGTAAGTTTAGTTCTTAGGAATGGGAGAATTTTCTCTTAGTGCCGGAGGGGTGTAGCGTGGAACAAGAAAAGCTTATTTGTTTAAAGTTGATATTAACATTTGCTACATTTCTGAACACGTTGTAAATAGATTTCTTACAGTTTACGCTTTAATACGCATTTCTTGTCGTTTCACGTTTAAGACATTTATTAGCATGTCTCAGTGTTCATCTATGTATTTGTCACTTAATATTTATTTAAGACGACGCCGTTTTTAGCGTCTTTTCAGTTTTCTCTAGGCAAATTTGTTCATACGTTTTTGTACAAAGTTGATCATTTTCGATTGAGATAGTTAGTGTTGGAACGATAGGTTAAGATGGAAGGTTGAGTAATAGTAGCGTGGGTCGGAGTTGTTCCGACATTTATTGTGTAGTGTAATTATTATGAAGTAATGTATTGTTATTTGATTTAACATTGCGTTGAGTTATAATAATAATTGTTCTCGACAAGATTGATACTAGATAGTGATTACACTTGAAGCAGGAGAAGGCCCCTAGTCTGGAAGGGATTCAAAGTCATTTGTCAGCGCTAATATTTTCACATATTAATACGCTACATGTTTAGCAAAGGCATGCCATTTTTGCATAGGAGTGAGCTTCAGTAACAAAAATACTTTATTTTTAAAGGTAGTCACCACCACACATGGGCGTGGGGGTTTGGGGTGGTATGTACCCCCTCCAGAAGTAGAAAACCCCCCAAAAATCAGAATACTCCACCCCCAGAAAATTTTTTTTTGCTTTTTTAGCAATTTTTTAGATGCCAGTGATAGTGCTCAATGAGAAACGTCGAAAAATAGTGTTTTTTTCGCCATACAACCACTTTTAAGACCATTTTTTGACCTTTCAAAATTTTTCCACCCTCCTCCCCAGAAATTTTTTCACCCCACCCCCCCCACAATTTTGGTGCTGCCCACCTCTGGTCACCACTAAGGTTAAAATACTTTAACCAACATTCCCTACACTTGTCTAAACCTTGTAACCAAAAGGTTACAGGTTGGCTATGCAACCAATTGGAAACTTCTGATTTCACACCATCATTTGAGTCAAATCTTTGTCCTTTGAAGTAATCTGTGGGTTTGGAGCCAGAAGTGACTATCTACAATTTTCTCTAAAATGGACTTATTATGATATCTGTTGCCTCCTAAACGTTTTCTATGTATGCCAGAAGTTACTAACTGCAAGAATTGTTATTCACATAGATATTAAGTACATGTAATTTGTTATCTGATATTAAGCAATTTTTCTTCCAGGCCAGAATTGATTAACTGGCAGATGGTAACTTTTAGCCTTTTTCTATTCAGACAAGAAGTGACTATCTACACTTGGTCAATTCTGGTTTTTTTGTATTCAATATTTTGTAGACATAGCTATTACAAATTGATAAATAATTTTCTAACAGGTATTTTGCAACTGAGAATAAAGATGTCAGTAGTATACCGTGGCCCCCTGTGGAGCAACGTTATAACATATTTAATGATGAAGGATAGGAGTTTGGCCCGCACAGGCACGCCAGGGCGTGCCTGGACATGCCCGGGGTAGGTGGTGGTTGCAAGACCTGCCCTGACCCGTCAGTAGGTCTAAGTGGAGGGGGTCCTGAAAAAGGGGTTCTACAGTAAAAGCGGGTTCTGAAACCAGCTTGTTCCTTAACAATAGGCAATATAGGTTGTGGAAGAGGGGTAAGACAATATTGTTGTGTTTTGTGGGTACCAGTGTAAAGGGGGGCAAAGGCCTTAAGGGGTACCAGGGGTCATCCAGAGTGTAAAGTGTTTACACTTTTGTTTTTAGGAAGAAGAGTGGGATGAAGAAAGGTGAGTACCCATTTGCGGTTAGCAAGCTTGACGATGCCAAACGGGCTTGAGCTGCCCAAGTGCAGTCAACCAATAGCTAACCATTTTTTACACTTTTTTCTTTATTATAATGTCAAACTTTCATACAAATTTATAAAACAATTAATTTCATAATCAACTATCTGTGCATCACTATGTATCCATTTTGCCTTGTATTCTGGCTTCATTCCTCCCCAAATATAGTAGAACAGTCCTTCTATGTAATTTGTCCAGGCTCGCTCTAGCAAAATGACAAAGTGCCAAAAACCACAAATTTTTCTTTTTCCAGTCAAATTTTTGGCTTGACTGTATAATTCTGCATCTATTTTCCATTGACCTTTGTGATGATTGGTAAATTGGTTCCAAAAATATGTGGCTATGTGTACCAAGTCTTTGTTTTCATAAGTGTGAATGGATACAAGTTGAGTGCAAAAAACAATAAAGGACTCCATAACCAACTGCTCAGTGTGGAAAACTAATGAACAATGACCTCATTTCCTGTTTTTTCCCTTCATATACTTTTGAAAATGGGGCTTCACCCCAACAGTATATCGTAAATAATATGATCATCAATACATTTTACAAAGAAGTTTTTGTTATACTCTTTTGTTTCATTGCTAAACTCTATATGCTTGTATCATTTTTGGCCAAAAGTACCTCCCTAGTTTTTCTTTGTCTACATCTACCGTACTTGACAAGGTGTAAAGAAATGTGTTTGTAAATACATTCTCCTTTGGATGCCATTCTTTATAATGCGGTTTTTAAATACAATACTCACTGATATTTATAAACAACATCTGTAAATACTAGTAATCTTGGGTTGATAAAACTTGTGTTTTTCTAAAATCAAAAAATGGAGGAAATTAAGCAACAGCCTATTATGGAAATTAAGGAACAGCCAAAACGTCCTATTATGGACATTAAGGAGCACTTAAAACGTCCTTGTACTGATACGGAAAAAAACTGTATGGGAGGTCTATCAGGCCACCCATTGAGCATTTTGGTAGAAATTTAGAGAGAGCCATGTACCCTCTTATGGTTCAGCTATGTTGTTTTTGTCAAAAAGCATCTTTGGAGCTAGAATTTTTCAAAACCAATGGCGGCTGTTGGTATGCTAACATTTAGTTATGCCCCAGATGTTGCAATGTCAACAGGGCAATGCTAGAAGCAGGGCAGAGAGTATTAAAACGCTACTCTGAGCAGCTGGTCGAGGATGATAAGAATAAGCCTGCTAACTAAAAGTCTATAAATATGACCTCGTTTTATTTTTAGCCATTTGCATATTTAACAATATCATCTCCAGGCAAACTATTGTATCATCACTTTGTTCTAAAGCTAGTTGAAATGGCCAATGCGCGATTCATTTACGTTAGGGATACCCAAAAAATAGGCACATTCTTTTGGTCATTAATGAGTCCTGAGTTTAAGGCAGAATGGAAGGAGGCCGAGAAAAAGGACGCCTTTTCGAATTTTGCTCAGGATTTAAAACGTTGCATCCCACAAAAAGATCTCAAAGAAATGTATGGTCTCTGGCAAGGATTCGATGCAAATGGAAAGAATATGTTCGAGCATTTATATGATAACTGTATTTTGCATTATGTTTGCTGTTGCTTAGTATAAATATTTGTTATGACTATTAAAATGAAATTAAAAAATGGAAAAAGTGTTAAAGCAAATATATTACAACCCTAAAACGGGGTATAGTAGCATGGAACAGCTAAATGAGAGGGCTAAAGAAGTTAAGCCAAAAATAGACCAGTCCTACGTGAAAGGATGGTTGGAAAAGCAGCCCACCTATATATTACACAAACCCGCCCTCAAGCGGTATTCTCGGAATAAAGTGTTAGTAAGTAGCATTTATGGGCAATGAAAAGCTGATATTGTAGATCTGCAGTCTTTAAGCAAGTTTAACAATTATTTCAAGTATCTCTTTAATTGTATAGACATTTTTCAAAATACGCATAGTCTGTTCCTCTAAAATCCAAAAGTTCAAAAGATGTTCTGACTGCTTTTCAAATAATTTCAAATTCATTAAATCAAAAATCATACAAGCTGCAAACAGATGCTGGGATTAGATTCACAAACAAGGAGTTCCAGAAATTTCTAAAATCTGAATCTATCAATTTTTTGATGACCAGAAGCAAAACAAAAGCTAGCATAGTTGAACGTTTTAATCGCACGCTTAAAGAACATATGTGGTGGTACTTCACCAAGAGCAATTTGTATAAATTTATTGATGTATTACCTGACTTGATGAAAAATTATAATTGCTCAAAGCATTGTAGGATAGGTACAACGCCAGCTAATGTGACCATAAAAAATTAGACAGAAAATTTGAATAGAGCATTTAGGATTGATAAAAAGAAAGTTGTCTTTCAATTTAATATTGGCGATAAGGTCCAACTGAGTAAAGTTAAGCACACTTTTGAAAAAGGATTTTGTCCAAACTGGACAAAGGCGTTTTTTGTAATTAAAGACAGATATGCTTGAACCCCACCCATTTATGTTTTAGAAGACCAAATAGGTGAAAAGGTTGAGGGTATTTTTTATGAGTCTGAACTGCAAAAAATTGAAACAAAAATTGATGATTTGTACGTGATTGAAAAGATTTTGAAAACGCGTAAGAAAGGCAATAAAACTGATTATTTAGTATGATGGCGAGGGTAACCAGGAAAGTTTGATATCTGGGTCACTCATATATTTAGAAAAAAACATGGATGATTTTTCAACATGACCAAACAATTTTGATTTTTATTTCGAGTCAACTGACTCTAACGTCACTAGACACAAAGGCGAGTACGTTTTCTATTTACTAAAACCCCTAAGCTTCCGAAATGAGTGGGAGGTAGCTGTTACGCAAATTATATGTCAATTGCCTTTCACCCATGAAAATGAAATTTACTATACAAGGGCAGACGAGCCAAAGAGTGGCTTAAATGCTCTTGACTTCCCAAAGAATTGGTTTCATATGGGCTTACATGAATTCACAAAAGCGTGGAACAATGCAATACCAGCGCATTCCAAAAATGCTTTTAACTCAGATATAGATAAGGGAGGATATGCGATTTTAAATATAAACAAAACGCAAATAAGATTCAGTGATGAGGTTTTAGCTGATGCACTTGGGTTTCTGATTAATAAAAGATATCTAGCAAGTATCCCTAAAGAAATTGTAAAAATCAGAGGTGAGCATAAAATTAAATATTCCAAGGCCAGTTTTTCATTTAGAAACAGACTTTATTGTGCCTGTAAGCTATGGGTCTCATAACAGACAAATACTCTGCATGGATGTGTTTTCACCCTTGAGTGGTTTAGTGAATTACAATTATGCTACACCATCTTATCATCGTATTCTTAAAAGTTATATATCATCTATAAATTTGAATATAGAAGATATAAGTAACAATTCTTTCAACATTTACAATCCATTAATTATAAAATTCCATTTTCAACGAGCCAGTATTCAATAAGGCTATAAATATGAGAATCCACATGCAAAATTTTAAATAAAAGTATGCATTCAATCATGTATCAGCCATTTTCATTTTTATCAAGCAGAGCACTGCCTGGGTTTTCAACTGAAGCCAGTGTAATAATTAAACCAAAACGTAAAACAAGACCTGTTCAGGTTGGGACAGGTAAGCGCAAAAGGTCTATAAATAGGAACCCAAAAGTACGTGAAAAGAAAATAAAAAGATCAACAACAACAAAACTTTCTACAAATTTTGCATTACGCAACTCAAAATATGTCAAAAAATTAATCTATTGAATTTGATGTAATTGGAGGAAATGAGATAGACTTCTTTCCAATCAATCCGCTCATATCAGGCAAACCTATACAGTTTGATGTGCCTGAAACTTTCACTTAAATGGCCAATCCAAATTTTTTACTGAAAATTCGAGCCAAAATTATCAGAGCGGATGGCTCAGCTTTGAAAGCTGATGCGCGCATAGGTCCTGAAAATTTAACTTTACACTCGCTTTTTAAAGATATTGTGCTTAAGGCAAATGGTACAATAATTGATTAGGCAACTTCAACATATTCATATCGCGCATACATAGAAACAGTATACATGTACTCTTTGGCTGCTAAAAAAGGAGCAGTTGGAGTCCCTCAGATGTATTACAAAGATAAGGCAGATAAATTTAATGGTGTAGATGAAGATATGAACCCTGGATTCGACAAACATTGTGACAAGTTTGCTAAAGGAGCCATGGTAGATATGGCTGGACGATTGCATTTAGATCTTCTACTGCAAAATAAATCAATCATTCCAGGAATTAGATTTTTGCTCACGTTCTTTCCTTCCCCAACTCAGTTTCATTTATTGTCAGGTACAGCTCTTCCAAAAGAACAATTATCAGTCACCAAAATAGTTCTAAAAGTTAGGCGAGTTAATTTGCAAAGTAGCGCTATACTTTCAATCAAACGTTCATTGCAACATAAAGCAGTAAATTATAATGTAAATCATGCTATAGTTTGTACTATGCAATTATTAGTAGGGCAAACACATTTAACAAATTTTGTTCTACATATTGGATGGGTTCCGCATTTAATTATTGTGACGCTTGTAGAAATGCTTTCTCTTACTGGTCATTACCACACCTCCCAGAAACCAAAATACTCCCCCCAGAATTCAATAAATTTTTTTTCGTTTTTTCGCAATTTTTTGATGCCAATGGATAGTGCTTGATGAGAAACGTCGAAAAATGGTGTTTTTATTGCCATACCACCATTTTTAAGGCCATTTTTTGACCTTCAAAAAATCTTGCACCCCCCCCCCAAATCCGTTTATGTTTAATCTTAAAAAGTGCGTTTGGGCTCAAGTTGATGTTAATGGGAGACAGTATCCTCCCCTACTGTATAACCCCAATGATTCTATGATCAAACTGCACCTAAATTCTCTGAGAATGGTTCAAAGACTATATGCTGATATGGACATGGGCATAATGCTTGACGATTTTAAAGCGAGGGGTATCAAATACTGCCCTTCAATATGAACCCAGACAAGGGTGTTTGGACAAATGGCGTCATAACTTTTACTGCTCAATGGCCCATAAACAGCATCAATGGCAGTTGCACATTGCTTCTTTATTTATTATTTGATGATATTATAAGTATTGATACTTGTAGGAACATTATTCTTGATTTCAAACCCTAAAATGTATGCAAATCAGTTAAGTTCAATAGTAAATACGGACAAGGTTGCATCATGTTATTTCAATGGAGTATTTTCATGCAACCAGATATTATCTGAGCAATTTTTGAATACTGAAAAATTCTTTGTTATTGTTAACACGGCTTTGTCGACGCATAAAGGTCAGCATTGGGTACTGTTTTACAAATCATCAAATTCGGATAAAATGATATTTTTTGACAGTTTGGCTAAAACTCCATTGTCCTATAGCAAATGCTTAGAAGATGCAGTAAATTATTTTTCTAGTTTCACAATGTATCCAGGTCAGTTCCTAAGTGTTGAGCAGAGGTTACAAGGAGACACAAGCAAAACGTGTGGGATGTACTGCTTATATTTTTCTCGCAAACGATGTAGACAAAAATCTATAAATAGGATTATGGCTGAATATTTGAGCCATAAGTCTGACAATGATAAACAGATTTGCGATTGGTTCAAGAAATAATTTCATACAAAAATGCCTATTTGCACTTCATGTCAAACGTGTATGTGCTACAGAGAATGGAGCAAATAGAAGAAGATAGCATAAAGTATCTTAGATTGCCTGCTAATTTTGTAATTTCAGGAGCAACAGGAAGCGGAAAATTTTGTTTTCTACTAAAATTATTGAAAGAATGGCCTTTTAAACCAGAAAGAAATAAAATTTTATATTTTTAAAATGTATGGCAACCACTTTTTCAAGAATTTTCAAGTACATTTCCGAACATTTCATTCGTACAAGGACTTCAAATGGACAAAATTGAACGCAAATGGTACGACGAGCCAGAAAAAGGCAACGTTTGCGTTTGCATTGATCTTGCCAACATTGTGGTCAAAATTGACGTGTTTGCTAGTCTTTTTAAGGTGTTAGGCCATCACAAAAACATGATAAATTTCTTTATCACTCAGAATCCATTTTTTAGAGGCCCTCTTTCAAAAACCATCAACCGGAATTGTCATTATTTTATCTTAACTAAAATGCCTCATTTGAATGTCTTAGACGTCTTGAGTAATCAATTATACGGCTCAAGGGGGCCATTAAAGCAAGCTTATATTAAAACAATGAAGGAAAGCCCTATAAATATTTACTGATTGATGTATTTTCTGATAAAATCGAAAACAGACTGTGATCTAGTATTTATTTGGATGAAACACCTATGATTATTTGGCGAAGCTTATAAATATGTAAGGAATGTAAGTTTTTAAAAAAATTATGAATTCTAAAGCTCAACAAGAAGTTACTGTTAGCGAATCATATTTTTGCTTATTGGGGGATAAAAATACGAAGAAAAGATTACATGACTTATTAATTAATCAAGCACCCCCGGAATTTTTTTCAGTGCTTACTCAAGCTGCTTGTCATATTTTGAATAACACTTTTTGCGCGGAAAATTCAGCTTTTTGTGAACAGTTTGAAGCTAGTTTTTACTTGCTTGCATTACCAGAAACTACCAAAAAAAGATAAACAGAAAATTTTAGAAACTGAATCTTTTGAATTTATTTTTAAACCTTACACTTCTTTCTAAAAAACATCAAAAAATGAACGTCCATAAAATGTATGTAGTTCTAACAGAGTTTTTTGATTCTTTGATGAGAAAAGCTAAAATCACTGACAACCCATTACTCACTACCTAAGTTGATGTCAAAGAATCTAAAGGAAACATTTTGAGCAAAAAAGGCGATCCAGATGTAAAGTCAGCTGGATATGCAAATATTATGCAAAAACAGGTAGTGCTAGAAGATCAGTGTCAAAAACAGCATCAAGTGGCGCAACAGACTACTAAAAAATGAGGCAGGCCGCCTAAACAAAAACAAACCTTCTTCAAGTTTGGGTCAGGTGTTCCAAAAAAACGAGGCAGACTGCCTTTAAAAAAGAATTCGTTGCTCAATAATTTTTATATGTATGAACCCTATGGTATAGACGAACAAATGATGAAAACTTACATTGGTAGGAACAAGTACAGCCGCCTAAACTAAAGACATCAATATTACATGTTCTGGAATATTATATAGTTATGTACATCTGTTGGTAAGCAACAAAATATCAAGAAAAACTATATAAAAACATATTGAGCATAAGTGTAAGATAACAATCAAGTAAATCAAAAAATAATGCTTTTCAGCTTAGGTGTGCTAGAAGGCACAAGTTTTTACTTAAGCTCTTAGTGATTTGAGCTTGAAATTAGCATTTCAACAGGAATCAGTTCAAAATTGAGTCAGAATCTGATTGTGAATCAATTTTATCGCCTGAATTTGATGAAATCACACCTATAAAAGGAGTAAAATTAAAATATGGTTACTGCAAATAGCATATTTTAAAAGTATATTTTTCATAGATGACACAAGAAGATGACCCATCAACGCCACCTTCTTGTCTAACGCCGGCCAGAGACTTAAATATGATGGCAAAGTTATCAGCATTGCAACTGAAAGTATCTATTCATAAAAATATGAATATTCAAATATTATATTTAGATGAATCTATGGTTTAGTGGGCTCTCTCTGAGCAACACGACACTCCTTGTGGCATTCGATCCGCAAAGTTGGTTCACTGGCGTCAACCAACTTTACACTCGCGTAAAAAAATTCGCCCAACCGCCAAATTGGAACAGGTAAAAGCATGGATGGAAAAACAACCTACCTACACTTTACACAAACCCTCATTCAAGCGTTATACTCGAAACAAAGTCCTAGTGAGAAGCATAGACGAGCAGTGGCAAGCGGATTTGGTCAATTTGCAATCCCTAGCCAACAATAATGAAAATTTTAAGTACTTACTCAACTGTATAGACATTTTCTCAAAGTACGCAATGGTCCGTGCCCCTAAAAAGCAAAAATTCTAAAGACATTGTTGAGGCTTTTAAAACAATTTTTGCATATCGCAAACCCTACAAGCTGCAAACAGATGCAGGCAAAGAATTTGTAAATAACGAGTTTCAGAAATTTTTGAAATCATAATCTGTAGATTTTTTTTACGACTAAAAGCGAGATGAAGGCATCTGTAGTAGAGCGTTTCAATAGAACACTCAAAGAATGCATGTGGAGGTATTTTATTAAAAACAACACGCACAAGTTTACTGACATTTTACCAAAAATTATGAAGAATTACAACAATTCGTTTCATAGAACAATAGGTACGTGTCCGGCAAATGCGACGGCTAAGAACGAGCATGAAATATTAAACAGAGCATTCCGCCTTATAGGCGATAATCAAACTGAATTCAAATTCGAAATTGGTGACAAAGTCAGAATAAGTAAAGTGAAGCGTACGTTCGAAAAGGGTTCTGGCCCAATGGGAATGAGGAGTATTTTTTAATTAAGGAAAGATATGCTAGAAACCCGCCTGTCTATGTTTTAGAAGATCAAATGGGCGAAAAACTAGATGGTATTTTTTACGAGCCCAAACTGCAAAAGATTAACGTTTCCACTGACAATTTGTTCATTATTGTAAAAAATTATAAAAACAAGAAAAAGAGGCGCAAAAACTGATTATTTGGTACGCTGGAGGGGCTATCCGCCAAAATTTGACTCATGGGTCTCTAATGTGCTAAAAGTATAAATAACAATTTTGTCTCTTGTGAATTTTAAAAAAATGGAGGTTGGACAGTGTTTTTTCAATGGCGCGTTGCACTGTTTGTCACAATACACGTACTTTTCTGACGCCGCACTTGGTGCATATTTTTGGCCAAAAATGAGCAAACAATATAGGCGAACATTACTAGAAATTGACGAACACGCCATTAAAGGCGAACTGAGCACACTTTTCAAGTTATGGGGAAGTTTTAAGCCCAGAGGCTAAATTTTATTATGCAAATCTTTACATAAAAAAGCTCGGTGAGCACATCACCTCATCCATGACAAACGTTCTGATCTGAAAAACGCAAATTTTTTGTAAAGTTTGGAATATTTTTTGTAAAGTTTGGAACATTTTTTGTAAAGTCTGAAATATTTTTTGTAAAGTTTGGAATATTTTTTGTAAAGTTTGGAATAAATTTTACATGCTTAAGCATGGTACTTTTGTAAAGTTTGGAATATTTTTGTAAAGTTTGGAATATTTTTTGTAAAGTTTGGAATATTTTCTGTAAAGTTTGGAATATTTTTTGTAAAGTTTGAAAAAGTTCTTGTGAATTTTAGAATATTATGTATCTAATCTGCATTTCTCAAGCATTGTTGAAACTATTTTATACGCTATATGCAACTCGTGCTTGTGTTTTGCACCTGTGAGAATCATTTTTCCGCTTGTAAAGAGTAAAAAAGTCACATTTCTATATTTGTATACTAGGCCGGGAAATAATTCTACTTCGTACATGCATTTTCTTTTCACCAGCTCATAAAACTTGCGAAGATCAATGTGGAATCCCAAGTTAGCCAAGCCAACAAACAGCACAGGCTATATTTTCAACATTTAATTCTCTATTTTTAGTATATGGATGAATGCCTCTATTGTATTTTCTTCTTCTTGAACAGTTTTAGCTCCAACACATACAATTTTGCCCGACTTGAAAATCAGCAACGTAGCTGGGAGTAATTGAAATATGATGCCTGGAACTTTTAGGTGATTGTATTGCGTAGTATTTGGCAATTTAAGGTAGATATCATCTAGATTTAATGTGTTTGGTAGTGCTGTAGTTAGCGCAATGTTCTGTATTGTAACCATTTTCTAAAAATACCTATATATAAATTGTTATTTATAAACAAAAAATGATTTTCAAACACCTTTTCACCTGTCTTGTCTCTGGACCAACAAAGTCCGGTAAAACTACATTTGTTGGGCAATTAATTGAAAATAGAGCACACTTGATTGATACCAAAATTAAAATGATTTGGTGGTGCTTTGCAGAGTGCTTTGCAGTACTTTACAGGAAAATTGAAAATGTTTCATTCATAGAGGGGCTTCCCTGATTTCTCATACTTGAAACAGTTTAGTCCTGTGCCGCAACTTTTGATTCTCAACAATCTGATGCAAGAGAGCAAAGGTAATACTCAGATTGTACAGCTGTTTACACTTAGTTGTCATCATTGGAACATTAGCATTATTCAAATTGTTCAAAACGTGTTCTTTGAGGGACTCAGAACTTAACATATAAAATCTGACTATATAGTTTTATTTAAAAATCCTGCCGATCAATTACAGGCGCAAGTTTTATCTCATCAGCTTTATCCTGACAATCCAAAATATTTCATAGAAGCCTACTCTGATGCTAGTGCTCAGCTGCATGGCTATCTGTTGATTGATCTCAGTCAGAACGCTAGAGATGAACTTAGGCTAAAAACAAATATCTTCAGCAGTCATCCAGCTGTTTATATGCAAAAATCTATAAATACTACAAAAGAAGGTGATGAAATCAAATAAATAAAATGGGTAAAGAACGATTAAGACGCAATATTATTTGTTTACACCTTCTTAGTCCTTCTAAGTCAAGCAAGGAAACCTCAAAGAGACGCTATTAAAAATACTGCCAGTAAAGATCAGATTCTTTGTCTCTGTGACTGTGCAAACAACTTTCTTAATGGTAATATTCCCTTTTCTGAAAAAGATATCAACAAACTTCGAAGATACCAGCATCAAATAAGGTACTTGGCAAAGAATAAGCAGGCAAATACAAAACAAAAAAGAGGTATTTTAATACAAGATGGTGGTTTTCTTCCACTTTTACTCACTCCTATTCCTACAATTGCAGGTACTTTACTAGCTGATGCAATAACACGCAGGCAATGAAGCACACTGAAAAAATGATTTTAATACCCGCTGAAATCAGTGAACATTCTAAACCAGTCGAAGTTTTGCTTGATAACTTTAATAATGAGATGCAACAAATTTTAAGCAGCAAAAATGTACCATCTGATGTAAAACTTGTAAAATATAATCAAATACTAGGCAAATTCAAGCGATTGCTCGAACAGAAGCAGCAACCATATAAAGCTACTATTGTAGGACATGCAAGTGACACAATTAATGACAAAGAAATACTCACTGGTATACCAAAAATCAGATTCCAAAGGCAAAACTCCTTCTACAATACATTCGCACAAACCCATTTGTGGAAATTGAGCCTAATGGCGAGCTTGTAATAGATGGTCGAAAAATCAATGGTTCAAACATCACAGATTTAGTTAATGATCTGGCACGTGAGCGCAAAAAAAATAAGCAGGCATCCTGGCACAAAAGAATTGCTGAAAGTGTTTAATCGCACAAATGTATTCCTAGAAAGTATTGCTAATAGACAAGGTAAGGAGATTTTTGCTGCAGGCAACGAATTTGACTGGGATGAAAGTCTATAAATACTTATTGTTTTATTTTCTATGTGAATAAAATTTTAAAAATGCATGTACAATTCACTCCTGACAATTACACCATTTGGTTGGAATACTACACTGGGCAGGCTGCCCGAACTGGCTATGGGTTGGATGGAATTAAAGGCATCCCATACCAGCGGGGTGTTGGCCTTGGCAGTTTTTTCCGCTCACTTTTAGAATGGCCATCCCTGTTTTGCAATCAATAGGTAAGCGTGTTGGAAAGCATGCTTTGGCAGCAGGTGCAAACATAGCGTCCGATTTGGCTCAAGGAAAACCGCTTTTTGAGTCTACTAAGGAACATTCAAAGCAAGAAGCTGCTCAACTTTTTGATGAAGCCTCTCATGCCCATAAGCAGCAGCAAGAAGAGGGTCTTTGTTACTGCTCAAAGTCTGTAAATACTAATGCAATTGATGCTTTTTCTAAAAACGACAACAAAAATGGCTCTCATAGATGTAAAACCTATCCCAAATACTAAAACCGAACTAGACCTTTTACGGTCCCTCCTACCCAAGTAGTTGTGAAGCAAGGCTTCTGGCATGAAATTCAACCTACGCACCCTATCACTAACAAGGGGCCTTATGAATTTAGAATTCCGCCCGATCCTCATCATCTTCAGCTGAACAAAAACTACATTTATATGCTATTAAGAATCAAAAAAACCAACAGTCGCAGCTGGAGCATCAGTACCCAACTAAGCGCCTATCAATCTAATTGGTAAGACTTTCTTCAAGCAGGTGAAATGTTTCCTAGGAGGCCGCTTAATTTTTGATAGCTCTGATAAGTATGCATACAGATTGTACTCCGAAACTGAATTAAATTATGGTTATGATGCAAAGCATTCTCAAGTGCAATCTGCACTTTACTTTCACAAAGGAGGAGGCACTGTGGACACAAAAGACAATGAAGCATTTAAAATACGTGCTAAAATGTTTAAAGATGAAAATTTTGTAGAAGTCGCGGCTCCATTGCACATTGACTTGTTCGTGCAAGACAGATTTCTGATTAATTTCACCGATTTTTGCTTAGAATTACATAGAAATAGCGACGCATTTTTACTGCAGTGCTTTGAAGACACTGTTTTAGAATTAAAAGTCTCACAAATGAAATTTTTTATTCAAAAAGTTGAGGTTTTAGACACTGTCAATTTGGCACTCGAACAAACAATGCTCTCATATACAGCAAAGTATCCTATTAGGCGCGTGGCTATGACTAACTTACACATTTCAAATCCTGCTAGAGAAACGCCCAATTATACCCTGTTCCATGGTCAGCTACCTAGGCATATGGTGTTTGCTTGTGTCGATGGCAATGCATATCAAGGCAATTTGGCCAAATCGCCGTTTAATTTCAAACCATACAGCATATACAATGTAAAAGTAACGTGTGGCAGTACAACCTACCCCGCTTATCCACTCAACATTGCATTCAAACACGATAGGTACTTGCAAGCTTATAATCAGATGTATGATGCTCTAGATATAGGACGTGAAGGTAATTTCATTAGCAGAGACCAGTTTAAAACAAGCCACTGCTTCTTTGTGTTTGACCTAACACCTGACACAGATGATGGAGGGCATTGGGATCTAGTGCATGAAGGAACAATGAGCATAACTGTAAGGTTTGCTGACAATTTGCCTGATTCTAGCGTGAAAATCATTATATACGCCAAATTTGATAACTTAATACTGATTGACAAAAATCAAAACACGTTTCATGACTATAATGCATAGAAAATGAATACCATTGAAATATTCAAAATTCTTCAGCGTAATATTAAAAAGGATATATTTTTAGGTGTTTTTCCATTAGACTGCCTGTCACTTATTAGAACCTACCCTGCGGCTCTAGTGATTAATTTAGATACTAGCAATGCACCTGGCTCGCACTGGGTCGCCATATACTTTCAATGCAATAAAGACTGCGACTATTTTGACAGCTATGGGCGAAAACCATTTAACCACTTATTGCATTATATTTCAAATAATGCACTCACATATGCGTACAATAATTACACAGGTACAGGGGCTCTTTTCAATCAGCTGTGGTCACATGTGTGTATATTTCCTAGTTTGCCATGCACAAGGTATTTTGTTTAAGAACATTGTCACATCAAAGCAACATTAAAAAATCTATAAATACTTCAATAAACTCAAGTTGTAAACATGGATATGAAACAATTTTACCTTACTCTTCCAAGCAATTCACAAGAAACAAATACTGCAGCCACATTTCTTACCAATCTGCCTAAACAAATTGTATTGAATGGTCAGTGGGAGGTTGGTTTAGTAGAAATAATCTATGCAAATACATGGCACAATGTTGTGGAGGAGTAGAATATGATACAGTTTTATGACATCAAAAACAATGTGCAACAAAAATTGTTTATTCCTCGAGCAAGATATTTAAATATACATGACCTCATCCAAACCATGGGGAATGGAATAAAAACGGTTAGCCAAATAGACAAATTTGATTACATGCAATATTCTGGCATAAAGTATGATGAAAATAGGAAATTTTGCAACTTAACAATCAATACTGGATATATTCAGAGTGTAAAGCTGACAAAGCATTTAATGCATATGCTGGGATTTCTAGAGAGCCAGCTTAGTAATATAGATTATACTGTGAAAAAAGAATTGAGCATAGTTGCGCATCATTTGCCTGATATGCTTGGTGGTATGCATAATTTTTACGTGTATTGTGATATAGTTGAACATCAAATAGTTGGGAATACTTTTGTGCCACTTCTGCAAGTTGTAAATATTGAAGGAAAATACATGGATATTGTAAATCACTCGTACATTAGCCCCCATTATATACCTGTACTCAAGAAAGCATTCAATACTGTTGAAGTGAACATTAAAAGCGACCAAGATAAACCCGTTCCCTTCAAATTTGGCAAAACTATCGTTAAGTTGCATTTCAGATATTGCCTATAAATATCACCTTTTATCAAATATTGTAATCATGGATCAAGGACTAAAAATTTACAATCATTTCTTGATGCACCTGCTTCGCCTAGACGATATATCTTCCTCTGCCTTGGGCAGCTACTTTTGGCCCCTGCTCAATGCCGCATACAAAGAAAATTTAATGCAATACAATGCAGAGGCTTTCAACAACTTTCTCGCCTCATCAAACAATGTTGCACTCTCCGAGACATACACACTCTAGCTAATCTGTGGCAAAATTTCAATGACTGAGCAAAGCAATATTTTGCATACTTTCACGAACGATCAATTGATGAGCACATACTCTGCTACATTGTGCTTAAAAACTAAATATTGCCAAGTGTAAAGTAAATTGGTATACTGTGGGCTGCGCGCTAAAAGTTTGTTCATAGGATACCTAACATATACTCAACATACTCTGCAAATTTGAGCCCAATCCGACCGCTGGTTCTTGACTTACTAAAAATTCAATAAAATCAATCAATAATCAAAGTTTCCTGGGAAACCCTTGTAGGACTGCTCTTCTTGTGCCACCTCCCCTCCTACTAGTAGGCCTAGGCGCACTTTAGACCACCTCCACAGAATCGCTTAGGCTACCATCCCTAGGCTTGGGGCACCATCCCCTAGGCTACCTTTGCCCTGAAATCAATAATTTTTGAGTTTCCCGGGAAACTCCCTCCCCTAAGGACCCCTGACAGGTCTGGATGGGTCCCCTCCCCTCAGGCTTAGGGACACGCCTATCCTTCATCATTGATTATGCTACATCATTGTACCCTGATCCCGCCCCAGGGTGCACGTTTGGGCCCGCCCGCCTATGCTTAAGCATAGGCTATGTTATAACATTGTGTCCAGGGAGACAGGGTTAACTACTACTACCCTATGTGAAAATTTTCGCATTGCATCTGTTTCAGTGCATAGCATGGTTGGTCCGTAGGTCAAAAAGTAATTTTTAGGGGGTGAAATGGTGTCAAAGCAGGATAAATACTTAAATATGATAAAAATATGGTAATCTGCCTAAAACCATTTTCCATTTTGGCTCTAGACCCTCACATGAATGTCTGGTACCAACTGCTTTAATGAATGTATTTCAAACCCTACCTAATTTTGGACCATATACAGTATTTAGATACTGTTTCGGAATAAATATAATTATTGATGAACATAAATTAGTGAAGTACATACATGAATTTTACCCATTGGACACAATATTTGTTGTTTCGGAGCTAGTTGTTCCAAAACAATTTGAACAGGATAAATACTGTAGTGAAATTTTTGTTCAAAGCCTATACCATAGCAATTAATCATTAAAAAACAAGTTTAAAAAACATACAAGATAATTTTCTTCCAAATTGGCATTCTTTGTATTATGAAAAATTCTATCAATAAGTAGCTTAGGTTTAAATATTCAATGCAAGTGAAAATTAACAAAGTTCTTAATATAATGAAATAACGCATTCATAAAGCATATTCCATAAATTCAATGGGGTTAAAAAGTTGGCGCCAAGGCGCTACATCACAATGTTCATACACCAATAATTTGATACGTTGACTAGGTTGTTGTACGTAATAAACATTGTTCCCGAAGTGGCAATTGTTGAGATAAACTATTAGCTTTTCCAGTTCGCATGCCCATATTATTAACGTGAAAATTTGTGGTATGTTTTGAGGCAACATTTGATGGCCTAAACCGACAACAGCATTATAAACCTCAAAAAATGAGGAGTAGGCACATGATAAATGATTCTTTCACAATTTGACACTTCAGCAAAACAGAAGAACCACATGATATATTGCAAAAATGGAGTGAAAAAAGTTTTAAAAAAATTTAAGCAGAAACAAAAAGGTGAAATAAGTACCAATGTATTGTACAACGTCAGGCGAGATCCATTTTAGAAGGGGCCTCAATTTTTCAGTGCGCAATAAAACACTGATTCTAATTTCCTCAAAATTTTTATTCTCTCCATTGAATCTTTTTAGTTTATCAGTTACGGCTACAAAGGGCAAATCAAGCAAATATTCAAATTTTATGTATTTTATCTTTCTAGAATTCAATGATATGATAGCATCATTCCAACTTTTTGAAATGAGATGCAATTTTCCGCCTTCTAAAACATCAATATTATCAAAAATTTTTGCAAACATTTTGTGAAGGAAAGCCATTTAATAGAGATAAAGTAGATAAACAGCAGCTAATGGGTCTGTGATAATGGTAGTCACATACAGTATTTGATCCCTTTTTATTGTTTTGGTACAATTTGTTACAAAACAATAACATATGAAATTAAATAACTTCATAAACCCATAAAAGTATGTTTTAAATACACTTTAGAGCTATAGTCCAAAGCGGTAAGCGTTTTGTAAATATTTGTAAAAATGCAGATTGTTAACTTAATTGCAAGCACAGACACTAAATGCGCCCTAAATTTAAACGATATTGCAGACAGATGCCTCGAGCTTGTAAAGTATAGGCCCAACAAATTTTTTGGCCTTAGTTTGGCGTTAGAGAACCCTAAATCTGCAGTACTGCTGTTTAAATCTGGAAAATTGGTTTGTACTGGAACAAAGAATGAAGATGACGTCAAAAAAGCACTAGCAAAAGCAATACATATATGCAAAATAAAAACCAACAATACAGAAATGAAAATTCATAATTATGTAGCTACTGGAAACATAGGTTTCACTGTTAATTTGCATAAATTGTACGCTTAATGTAAGCCTAATTGTTTTTATGAGCCTGAAATTTTCCCGGCTTTGAAGTACAAAATTAATAATGTTACTATTAACATTTTTTCAATGGGAAAATATGTTTTGACAGGTTTGGACAAGAAACACAATCTGTACAGAGCTAATGTAATGATTCATAGTCTGTTAGAAACATGTAAATAAAAGGAGGGGGCCAAATGAAATTTGTCATTTTTTCAAAAATGCCGGCTAAGGTTGAGACCTCATTTTGTTTCTCTGAAACTTTCAATGCTGAACATATTAGCATCAAAATTGTTCACCATTTTCTGTTTGTCGAAGCTGAAAGAATGGAAGGAATTAAGGGCGTAAATTACACAAAATATTTGTACAAAACCTGCAAAAAATTAAGACCCAATTACAATTTGGAGAATTTGAAGGCGTTTTTCGCCAAAAATATGGATTGAGTTGGCACTTTGGCCAAGCTCAATGATGAAATTGAGCTCAAAATTGACAAAATTTTGGCACAAGCCATAAAATCAAAACCAAAAGAAAAGAAAAAAGCACTTTGCTCGCATGAAGAAATCATGAATCAGCCGGAAAAAAGCAAAGAGCAATTGCTCAAAGAATACGGATTTCTTCTCCCGCATGATCAGAATTGTTATTGCTGCATTTTTGTCTAATATTATGTAATATTTCCTTCCTGGATAAACCAAATAAATATCAAATAATCAGTGCAACTAGCAAAGCTATACAGCTTGCAATCTCATTTAAAATGAGATTCAAATCCTCTTTATGCCTGCTCTTAGTATCACTTTCCAAACACCGCCCCTTGACTTTCACACCATTAAAATGCTCATCAATTTTCAAACAGGTTTTGCAAATTAGACTGAATCTCATTAAATCGAAATCTGGGTATTTTTTTCAGAGAAATTATTCCAGTTGGGAACCTGAAAACCGCAACTGTCTCTAAGTATCACCAATCTGACGTGTCTTGTAAAGTTGGTATGCTCATTTGCATTATAGCACTCAAGAATAGTGCCCTTGCCATATTCCTTGCATTTTTGTCCGTTTGAGACAGCTAAGAATAATAGTAGTGTAAAAATCATTTTGAATATACATTTTGGTAAGTTAGTTACCTAAGTACATAAAAAACCTTATATTTATAGATATATTCATATGTTCCAGAACCACTGCATTATATTACATCATAGCATGTAAGTCCAAACACCTTTAGCGTGAACACGTGGTTGGCTCATTGCACGCGCATTCCGTAAATGGCACCATGTTAACGGAAAGTTGAAGCATGCAGATATTAATAAGCGCGCAGCACATGGTTAGCTCAGTGCCAAGTCTTGCAATAGCAAAGAAGTCTAGATGCATTAAGCGCGCAGCACGTGGCTGGCAAAGTGCCAACACATGGCACTATAAATAGAGAGGGTGTGCCAATTTTTATCATTCTGCCATAAATTAGCATTTTTGATGGCCACAGATTTTGAAATTGACGCTGGCCAATTTTTTTATTTGAAAAACGTTATTCTATTGAGACTATGGGTCGGCAATGAGCATTTAACTGGCATTTTATAGCAAAAAGTTATTGAGTTCGGCAAAAAAGGATTAGAGAACAAAATTACCGCCAATTTTTGGGCTACAATACTTGAGGAAGGATTGTAGCAGCAATTATTGGAGCCAATAATCAATCAATCCACGTTACAAATGCTCCTCAACAGCCAATTTTTGGTTGACAACTCAAAAATTACGTCATTCATTTTTGATCATTATTCGAAATTGCCAAAAAGCACACAGAAGAATTTTGAATTGTTCAAATTTTATAATACGCTTTTGGGCGACAATTTTTTCGAGCAATCTGGCTTCGGACCTTGCCCTATTACGGATTTTTACAATATTGGCAAAGAATCTTGTTTGAAGGTCAAACGCTTCAATGCAGAATTGATTGGGTACAGTATTCAATTTTGTAACATCGACAAAATTGACCCACAAACAATCACAGCCCTTTTGACGGATATTCTGACCCGTCAACTAGCCAATCAAAACGCCCAAGACCGCGTAGGGGTCGAAATTCAACACATAAGCCTAGATAGAGCAAGACTTGTCCCATTCACAACCAAGGAGGCCATGATGGCCAACAAAATTTTGTTGGTCATCAAGAAAATTCAACAATTGAATCGTGATTTTGCATTAGACCAACATATGCAAATGAAATTTGTCATCATAGGCGCTCCTTATGGTGGCGGGCGGAAGCAGATACAAGGGGACAAACACACAAATTGTAAATTGGGACAAATGGTTTGCCAAGCATGAAGGTCACAGATCTTGCTTCATTACGGCATGAATTATTTTTTTGACTTTGAGGACTCTGACTCTTAAAAATAGTTATTTTTCTTAAAATTGTCTCCTAAAAATAGAAAAAGAATGCTATCATTGTACAAGATTGAGTTTTTGAGTCTTAAAATATATGACAGGAGAAGTCCTGATTTATTCTAAAATAAATATTCCACCACTACTCTGTGATGGGGTCCTCCTTGATTGATGGGCATTCTTATACTATAGAAAGATGGAATATTTTTGGTTATTTTCATGTTTTTTCTAAAATAGATAAAAATGCTTTTACTACATGCTGAAAATATGCAGATAAAAAAATAAAAGTTTTGAAATGGAAAAAATTTATGAAAATTTGAAAAATTCCTTCTGTCAAGTTTTTAAGCAGTTCAATGAAATGTAATATTTTGATGCTTTTTGAGAAAACAACAATAATAATCTATGCTTGGCGCAATCAATTGTTGTTGCCAATGCCCTCGTAGACAAGCACCCTCAATTTGATACCATTAAAAGGGGCGACATAAAATGGATCACTGTACAAAAGCAACTGGCCCAGCAGCTCATGCGGGATTGTGGATCGGGTGACTTTCAAGAAGAATGCGGCCTAGCAGAAGCCAAAAAATTCAAGAATTTTTGGCCCCAACGTACCAACTAAAAATATTCTCCAAGGATGCGTTCAACGCATTAATCTACCAAGGCACAGAGGTGGAAAAAATTTTCCATATATACCATCATGACAACCATTTCACTACAATTACACAAATGCTCTTGTTCATGGGCCACTCCTATTTTTGCAAAAAATGCAATAAAGGGTACAGCAACAAAGAGGAAACTTTGTCGTATTTATTGTTTGATTTCAACATCAGCCAATTGGTTGAACAAGGATAATTATCTATGCAGAACCACTTATTAATATAATTAACCGCCATTGTGTAAAAGTCAATAAATTCACTTTTAAGTTTATTGGCCAAATTCGGATCATCTAAGCCTTGTAATTTAGAAGCTGTAATGGCGTCAAAAAATTTTGCTCGAGTCTTTTTTCCATCTTTTCTTTAAAAGTAGTAACAGCGTCAATCATTTCTGGTAATAGTAGATCTTTCTTTTCCAGAGTCAATATAGTTTGCTGAAATAACTGTAAGATGCTTTGAAGAAATAAGAAATAAATTTTGCTTGAATCATTTTTGAATAAATTTTCCAAAACTTTTGGAATATTGGCAGACAATAAGGCAAGAGATTTTAAGGCGGCCCACAGTCATAAAATGCGTTCAATAAGTGGAAGCATGCTCAGCCACCTAGTACGTGAATGTGTTGGGAAAGTCACGTATTCAATTTTAACGAATTCACTAAATTCCTCAAACTTTCAATGCCGCAATGTTGACCCATTAAAATAGCTCAAAATTTTATATAATATCATTTCAACATCTAGTGATAATCTTTCACAAGCTTTTTTTGCCGCATTATTACATATATGTGCTGGACAACCAACAGCAATTAATTTAGAATTTAAGGTTTTCAATTCAGCGAAAACATTATTCTGCCCTTGCTGATCAGCACTGCCAAAATTTACGTTAGCATTGTCTGCACAAAAGGCAACTAATTTTGTCGGATCAAGATTATTATTTTGTAAACAACTTTTTGAATAATCAAATATAATAGCCAACGTTTTGCCCGGTAAATTAGCAAAATCTAACAGTTTTACAGCCAAACCATCAACTGAAAAATATCTAATTATAACTGGAAAATTTTTTATTTCTTTGTGGTTGGAAGCATCAGTAGCAATAGAAAAATAGCTGTCTCCTAATTTGTTGAGTAATTCCTTTACTGAATTGGACGCTAAAACGTTACAAATAATAGCCTGCAACTTCATGTAGGATGACAAAAATTTTTTTGCTATTTCCAAATCTGGAAAAATTGTTGTCAGAAGTTTGTTAGTACATTCGTTACTTTGGAATGAAAGCAAATAAACGGCCATGTGGTAGGATAAAACTGCCTCTGCAGCTGACGTTTTCTTAGACACCTGCGTATTTTTACTAACAAAAAACTGTCCTATTTCAGCTGTCGACTTTTTGGATTTTAAATCCTCTTCATGAAGCTTAGTACCACAATGTCTAGAAATCGCCGGGGCGCCCGTACTTCCAATATCAATATCCAATGAACAATATGAGCAAAATGCAAAAGTGTCTCCCTTTCTACTCTTTTTGATACCATCAAAATCTTTAGAATATTCTTCGTGATAAAGATTCTTTCTCTTTGTAGCCATTTTAAAGTAAAGTTAATCAGCCTGAACATGAAAAAAACAATTACATTAAATACAAAATTATCAAATTGAGTACAAAAATGCTGGAACAAAAAAATATTAGGCTCATACAAATGTACTTATAATATTAAAGGATCTACTTGTCTGAAAATGAAGCAATTAATATAATATAGTCAAAAAATAAACTATAGTAACATGAGTACAACAGTCACACTTACAACTTTCAGCTTGATTATCTTAAAATTTCAAAAAGTCAGGACAAATCAGGACATTTTTAGAATCAGGACGAGCTTTCAAAAATCAGGATAATCCTGATAAAATCAGGACATCTGGGCACCCTGGACAATTTGCGCCTATAGTTTAACATGTAGCATGCTTTATTGTGTAGTAGTATAGCCCCAAAAACGGCGCTTTGAGTCATGCTTAAAATAAAATGCTCAAGTTCAGTGCTTTGCGCCTATACTTCCACAGTTTTTATGCTTAAGCATGTGCCATGCTTAAGCATTGTACAGCTGGAAGGTCCGGCTTCACTACTAGTAGGTATTTTTGCTTAGGTACATGCATAATCTAGACGGGGATTAACTTTGGAAGTTTACCACCCCAGAAACATTTTCAACCTCCAGCAGAAATTTTTTAATGCGCGATGCAATTCAACAAAAGATTTCAAAAATTGTCTGATAATTCTGAGAAATGGTGTTTTTTGGTGATTTCAGCTATCTTTTTGCACAAAAAAGTTAAATTTTGGTGCTTTGCACTCTACACTAATGTTTTGACTGCATTTTGTTCAATTACTTCAACTTTTTCATTTTTAAGAATTTTTTTAAAGTCTTTATGCTCTAGAAAGATAGAGTATTGTCAGAAACACAGAAAAACAATGTTTTAGATGCGTAACCCCCCATCCACCCAGAATTTTTTGGCCAAATAGCAAATTATTAAGGTTGACCATTGGTTAACACACATATTTTATTAGAATATTTTTGTAATCTGGTCAGCGGATGTTCTGTTCCTTTTTGTGACTCACCTACGACAAGAATCTTTGGTACTTGCGTAATTGTTGTGCCAGTAACCCATTCCAAACCCTTTGTCTTCAATTTTCCTAGATAAATTGAAAGCTGTCCTTGCAAACTTGTCATGATATAATTTGACAATTGCATAAAGTCCTGGATTTAATTTTACATTCACCTTGCTAATTACGTTTCTGGTGCAAAAAATAGGTCAATATACTATCAGCTAAACTGTACCTACATCTAAAGAATTTAAGGAGGGTACCAGACTTGTAACTTACTGGAGAAGTGATGTTTACAAAGTGTAAACCCAAAACTTAATAATTAAGTTGAATTAATAGAACTTGACAAGTTTGGTGCCCTATATTTGTGTTTTCCAAAGAATGTTAACTGTTTTTCAATAAGTGTAATGCTGCAATAATTATAATAAAAAACGGAGTATCCCTTTTATGGACCACCCTGTGAATGACTATATATAAATGTGTTAAAATGCGTACTTTATGCTAATAAATATTTTATTGATGTTATCATTCCTTACCCACCTCCCCTAAAATCTGCGGATAACCAAACCACTTGATGCCTTTTTAATTCATTGTATTCAACATTTCATACATATTTAAGAATGCAAGAATTAGGATGTGTCTTTAAAAGATAGTATGGGAGTGATATGATACCTTACTCATATATAAAGTATGATGTCATCCTTTCAGAAAGACAAGTAGTGCTTTCTGTGCTTGATCTGTAGTCAGCAGCATTACTGTCTTCAGCCGTCTGGTCTTTATCGCTGATCTACCTTGATTTCTCCTTAGCATTATTCTTTGTAAGGAGCAAATCCATGGTTAAGACAGTTGATTGCATTATGTCAAATTTTGGCCTTGATACCCTCTGAAGCAGACATGTAGTGGTTCAATATTTTGCATGAGGGTCCCCAACCCGACCATTTTCGGGATGGGCTCAAAAATGAGGGGAAGCCAAAATCCTCAGCCTTCAGGGATGAAGGGGTGGCTCACTTTGTATGGGGATCCCCTATTCTGCCTGTTAAATGTAGGCTGCAAAGGCTGTAACATAAAAAAAGTTGTATTGAATGGTCACATATATGCACACTGTCAAAAGTTCTGGAAGGGGGCAAATTGGCTTCCTTGGAGTTTAAATGAGTAACTTTTTACATATTCAATATTGAATTTTGACAAATTTTAATATTTAATCTGTTTTATTTCATTCATCATGAATATTTATGGTTTTTGAATCAATAAGGGAAACTAAATGATACGTGACATCAAATATTTGCAGAATAATATAAGATAATTGTCTGAATAAATTAATTTGACAGTCTGTTGCTTGAAAAACTAGTATACGTACTTACCTGAAAATTTACTGCTAGATGTCATTTAACGCTTTTATATGGTTTGAGCAACACGTTAGATCCCAAAACGGCCTGAGGGGGTATGCCTTCCGAAAGTTGTGGTAGGGGTTGTACCTTCATACCCACAGTGTGCATGGGTCAAAAGTTAATATTTCATTTTCTATCTTTTTCACTATTAGAAGTGATAGTACCTTACCTTTTCTAGTGCTTAGCCTATATAACTCTTTAAATCAAGCTACCTAGTCTTAAACTTGTGTTCGGGCATCAAATACCATATAAAATTGAAATATTTTACTTATTAATTGTGTTTACTCAGTATTGCTAAAATAAGCTAGGTTTAGGCTGTAAAAGCGCACTATTTATAGTATCATAATCTATTTTGTATTAAGTTTTGTCTATCTCAACTTCTTTAGAAACCTTTCTTCGTTTAGGTTGATTAACATTCACATCAGTTAAGCAGTGTCCACATTGTTGCCATATGTCTGCACAAGGAAATGGATTGAAATTTTCAATAGGTGTACCATTGATTCTAAAATGCAGCAAAACATTCAGATGTGGCAATCCTGGAGAAATGACCTTGGTGCTTATTTCAGATAAGTAAATTAATCATATGTATGTGCGAGGGCATACGTGGGAATTTGGGGGAGGGTGTTGCGAAAATTGGTGCTCCTATAATTCAGAATAGATTTGCTGGTGCACAAATTAAAGTACATTTTAACGTTTCCGAACATGCTCTACCCATTAAGCTCATGAAATTATAACTTTTCCAAAAAGTTTATTTTATCCTAATAGGCTATTAATAATGTTTTTTGACCTTGCTTAATACATGCATATGCATAATAATGATCCTGTGTCATAAGCGCCAAAAATGTTGAGCTTTTTCAATAAGAAATGAAAATTTTTATCATCTTTCATGAGTTATCTTACCCTTGGAAAAAATTTGTTTCTACAGGGGCGGGCACCCCCTCCCTTGCCCCTGTGTGCGACCATGTATATGCGCATAGGGAGGGGTTAAATGAGAGGGAGGAAGATTAATTTGTGTTGAATTCAAAGGAAGATTAAAACCATTGACAGAGAGCATTGAACTTTACAGAATTTATTTAGATTTAATTGTGATGGTTTTTATCACTTTTTGGACACTTGAGTACAGAAAGGCTTTGTCAGATCAGATCTGCATATATAGGTAAATTTCAAATGTAGAACCATGTTACAGAGGAATAGGTTGATTTCACTAATTTTTTTTTTGATGGTTGAAACTTACCAAAATCATAGTTATTCCAAGGTCAAAAGTTTAGGGGGTAAAATCTTGAAATTTGGGTCCACTAAATTTAGATTTTTAGCCTTTTTTTGCTGGTCAAATTTGAAAAATGGCTAAAACGTTGTATAAAACATGTTTTAATGTGAAAAATGCAGTTTTAAGTACTATTTGACCAATTTTGACTACTTCTGTCACTCTTGTATGTAAAAAATGTTAGGATTCATCAAAAATTTTGACTTTTTAGATCATTCTAGGTATTTTGTTGGTGAATAATACAGGAATGTACTAGTTGTTGCAAAGTACCAAAAAGTTTTTACATCTTTGCTGCTTCTCTACTCAAAAATCATGCAAAAATGTTTGATAGTTTGAAATCTGATGACAGTAAATTGAGTCTCAGATCCTCAAGGTGAAGGACTATTCACCTCTCACCCTTACCTATGGTAATGTGACCCAAATTCAATTGTCTAATTGCTCATTTATTGAAAATCATACTAATAATAATAATGGATGCAGTGGATACTCGCACCCAGGCCCATATCCAGGATTTTACTTCAGGAAGGGGGAAAGGAAGGGGGTAGGCAAAAATTCTCAAGGTCACATATCTCAAGAACTATCAGGAGATAAGCAAAAATAAAGGCAGTTTTGAGTGTATCTTCACAAGCTCTATACAATGGTGAAGGAAAGTTTCAAGAAAAATTTATGAAGTTTTTCAGTTTATTTCATATTGATATACAGCAAATTTTTCATTAGAGCTATGTGCCTAACCAATTTCTCATCACTTAATTGACAAATTATTTCTTATCTCTTGGCTCTGTATTTAATCACTGTGCTTCACAGAGAAGAACAATACACATAAGGAATTATTCAGCGCAAAGCGCCAAAAAAATTTGGCATATTCCACATTTCAATCTCAAAATAAAGCAGTTTCGTGCGGGCTAGAAGAAATATACATGTAAAGAATAAATCTGGCACAAAGCGCCAGAAACATTTCATGTTTTTTGTGTCTCATAACTCAAATTTGAGCCGTTTTAAGTGGGCTAGAAGGCAAAAACTATAGCTGAACAATATGTTTACAACACAGTGCCGGAAAAAGTTAATCTTCTCTTTAGATCTAAGTCAAATTTGAGCAATTTTCAGCATTTTATACATTAAAGATAAATCCAGAACAAAGCGCCGGGAAATTTTGAGTTTACTTGCTTGGAAGTATGCTGAAAACCAGTTTTGCCATTGTTTCAGAATTGCTTTGCCAATTTTATATTTTTTACTATAGGGAACCCCTTGAGTGAAACAAAATTTTTTTTCCAATCAGGGGGAAAACGCCACACACCCCCACCCCCTGGATACAAACCTGCCCACACCCACACCCAGTATTACCCACATTTTTGCTACCAATATCTGCAATCATGCACACTAAATTGAGTGTCATAAAAAGTGGATGGCAGGGCAGGTAAGAAAGATGATTACCTGTCTAATCTAGAGAAAAAATTAAAAAGCAAGTGTTTCAGACATAAATTGTATAGAAAGAATTGTTTTAATCTATTATATCTTTATAATCAACTCCTGTAAGACTAGTAAGAGTAAGAGTAATATATATATATATATATATATATATATATATATATATATATATATATATATATATATATAT